>JBCHWC010000149.1:422500-480000 GCA_039654765.1 Mylopharyngodon piceus | reverse complement strand
CACACATGTTGGGTTTCCATGTTTTATGGGGATATTCCCTCGGTGTAATGGTTTTTATACTGTACTAACTACATATTCTGTCCCCCTACACTAACCTTATGAAAACAAAAGTTATTAAAAGTCTAATGCGACCTCTAATATATATATATATATATATATATATGCAGTTGCAAGAAAAAGTATGTGAACCACTTGCAGAATCTTTGAAAATGTGAATAATTTTAACAAAATAAGAGAGATTATACAAAATGCATTTGTATTTAGTACTGTACTAAGATATTTTACATAAAGGATGTTTATATATAGTCCACAAGACAAAAAAAATAGCTGAATTTATTAAAATAACCCTGTGCACAAGTTTACACACCACTGATTCCTAACACTGTGTGGTTACCTGATGATCTACGACTGTTTTGTGTTTTCTGATGGTTGTTCATGAGTCCCTTGTTTGTCCTGAGCAGTTAAACTGAGCTCTGTTCTTCAGAAAAATCCTGCAGATTCTTCAGTTTTCCAGCATCTTTTGCATATTTGAACCCTTTCCAGCAGTGACTGAATGATTTTGAGATCCGTCTTTTCACACGGAGGACAACTGAGGGACTCAAACACAACTATTACAAAAGGTTCAAACGTTCACTGATGCTCCAGAAGGAAACACGACGCATTAAGAGCCGGGGGGTGAAAACTTTTTGAATTTGAATATCAAGGTAAATTGTACTTAATTTGTCTTCCGGGAAACATTTAAGTATCTTCTGTTGCTTCCGAAGGGCAGTACTAAATGAAGAAAAAAATGATATTTATACAAAATGCAAAGTTTTCACCCCCCGGCTCTTAATGCATCGTGTTTCCTTCTGGAGCATCAGTGAACGTTTGAACCTTTTGTAATAGTTGTGTTTGAGTCCCTCAGTCGTCCTCCGTGTGAAAAGATGGATCTCAAAATCATTCAGTCACTGCTGGAAAGAGTTCAAATATGCAAAAGATGCTGGAAAACTGAAGAATCTGCAGGACCTGGAGGATTTTTCTGAAGAACAGAGCTCAGTTTAACTGCTCAGGACAAACAAGAGACTCATGAACAACCATCACAAAACAAACAAACAGTCGTAGATCATCAGGTAACCACACACAGTATTAAGAATCAAGGGTGTGTAAACTTTTGAATGGGGTTATTTTAATAAATTCAGTCTTGTGGACTATATGTAAACATCTTTTATGTAAAATATCTTACTCAGGACAGTACTAAATAAAAAATAACATGCATTTTGTATGATCTCTCTTATTTTGTTAAAATTATTCACTCTCTATTTTGTCGATTTCTCTTGTTTCTCTAGAAACTACAGCTTCTATATTGAAATGCTGGTCCATTTGTAAACAGCTAACACTTGTTCTCTCACATCAGCGCAGTAAAACCATGATTTGTACCTTGTTTTGCCGTCAGTGACAGGTAGTAGTTAAGCTGCGCTCCACTCGACTGCAAAAGTCCAGCTTCCTTTATGGAAAATTGCAATAGAGTGCTGCTGGAAATCAGAATTACTGGAAACTCACATGGAAACCCACAAACAAACGACATGAAGACCAAACCACACAGACGAGTTACACGTTAACTGTTTAAAGTCAATGAGATGCATGAAAAATAAGATGCATCAAGGCTTTCACAGAAAAATGAAGCTGTTTTCAACATTGATAATAATCATAAATGTTTCTTGAGCAGCAAATCATCATATTAGAATGATTTCTGAAGGATCATGTGACACTGAAGACTGGAGTAATGATGCTGAAAATTCAGAGGAATAAATTACACTTTACTATATATTCACATAGAAAACATTGGAATAATATTTCACAATTTAACAGTAATGTACATCATCATCTGATCATCAGACAACATGTTTATTGCTGAAAGTTATGTGGGAAAATCCCACATCTGACTTTAGAGAGAAAGAATGACAGAAACTCACCTTTGAAATAGTATGTAAGTAAATGATGACTTATGAGTGAAATACTGTTTTAATATCTCCTCCGATCACTGACAAATGATGATGAGCTGGTTCATGACATCAGATTCACCTGTCTGTCTGTCTCTTTCATGTTTCCGCTCTTTCTGTCTCTGGTTTCATGTAAATGTGTTTTTTCTCATGCTAATGTCTGATGAAAGCGGTTGTAGCGTTGTGTTTGTGATAAATGGCTTTACTCTGCACACCTGCACACAACACACATCTAATGGCATTCAAATGCTCACGTCTCTATTATTCTGTGCTTCTCTTTTTATTCTGTATGATAACACACACACACACACACACACACACACTGATCAATGAGGGTTAAATGTGTTTTTCCTCTCTGAATGTTACTGCACACAGAATAACTGCAATCAAAGGTGTCGCCTCGTTTCAATCGTATTATCACACGACACAAACGCATCTCAATGCCAAGTACATTAAGCCTGTGTGAGGTCTGAATAATGAGCAGATATTGTGTGAATAAAACAAATCCCTGAGATGATAGAGCACATGTAGAGTTTCATTTCTACACTCTTATCTGCTGCTGAGCTCTTTTAAACTCCTTCTGCAGGGAATTAACACACAAACACACACTGAATAATGCAATTCCACACGTGTCCCTCACTCTTTTCCATACAGATGTGCCGTTCAGTTGAAGCGTGACAGATTATCTGTGGTAAAGTGCAAATATTCATGGCATTTTCACAGTGTTACCACGGTAAATGACTACAGGTCCTATTTCAGGGTGTTTCAAATCTATAGATTGAATTTCTGAATGAGTCACTACTGCGAGTCTCGGGTGATTTACAAAACCTTCTTCTTTAGAAGTGAAATTCATGTACTGTTGAATATTTTTATGTTGAAATTAGCAGGTCGGTTCAATGCTTGATCGATGCAAATGTCGAAAATAAAACTACACTGAAATAAATTAGTGTAGAATTGATTCTGAAACAATTTTTACTCAGAAATTTCACAAATAATCACAAAGAAAATCAAGAGACACAATTGAATTTTGAAGTAGAAAGACTGAAATAGTATTTTCTTGAAAAACATACACTAAAAAATTTGGAGTAGAATTTTCTTTGAAACAATTTTCACTCAGAAATTGCTAAATTTTACAAATACTTACAAAGAAACTCAAGTAACAGTGAAATTTTGAAGTAGAAAGACTGAAATAGTATTTTATCGAAAAACGTACACTGAAAAAAAGTTGGTGTAGAATTTTCTTTGAAACAATTTTCACTAGAAATTGCTAGTAAATTGCAAAGAAACTGCTAAGAAACAGCAAGTAACACATTGAATTAAACGAAATGTTGAAGTAAGAACACTTAAATAGTATTTTATCGGAAAAACGTACACTGAAAAAATTTTGGTGTAGAATTTTCTTTGAAACAATTTTCACTCAGAAATCGCTAAATTTAACAAAAAATTACAAAGTCAAACGCAAGTGACACAATGGAATCTTGAAGTAGAAATACTGAAATAGTATTTTTTTTTCGAAAAACGTACACTGAAAAAAAGTTTTTTTTAAAATTTTCACTCAGAAATTGCAAAATTTTACAAATAACACAAAAAAACATACAAAGAAACTCAAGTAACAGTGAAATTTTGAAGTAAAAAGAATGAAATAGTATTTTCTTGAAAAACGTACACAAAAAAATTGGTGTAGAATATTTTTTGAAACAATTTTTACTTAAATTGCAAAATTTCACAAATAATTACAAAGAAACTCAAGAGACTCAATGAAGTTTTGAAGTAGAAAGAATGAAATAGTATTTCTTGAAAAACGTACAAAAAAATTGGTGTAGAATATTTTTTGAAACAATTTTTACTTAAATTGCAAAATTTCACAAATAATTACAAAGAAACTCAAGATACTCAATGAAGTTTTGAAGTAGAAAGAATGAAATAGTATTTCTTGAAAAACGTACACTAAATAATTTGGTGTAGAATTTTCTTGAAACAATTTTTACTTAGAAAATGCAAAATTTACAAAGAAACTCAAGTAAGTGAAATTTTGAATTAAAAAGACATAAATAGTATTTTCTTGAAAAACGTACACTAAAAAAATTGGTGTAGAATTTTTTTGGAACAATTTTCAATCAAAAATTGTTACATTTCACAGATAATTACAAAGAAACTCAAGTGACACAATGGAATTTTGAAGTAGAAAGACTAAAAAAGCATTTTCCCAAAAAATGTACACTGAAAAAAATTTGGTGTAGAATTTTCTTTGAAACAATTTTCATTCAGAAATTGCTAAATTTAACAAAAAATTACAAAGTCAAACTCAAGTGACACAATGGAAATTTGAAGTAGAAATACTGAAATAGTATTTTATCGAAAAACATACACTGAAAAAAAAGTTGGTGTAGAATTTTTTTTAAAATTTTCACTCAGAAATTGCAAAATTTTTACAAATAACACAAAAAAACATACAAAGAAACTCAAGTAACAGTGAAATTTTGAAGTAAAAAGAATGAAAGTATTTTCTTGAAAAACGTACACAAAAAAATAGGTGTAGAATATTTTTTGAAACAATTTTTACTTAAATTGCAAAATTTCACAAATAATTACAAAGAAACTCAAGATACTCAATGAAGTTTTGAAGTAGAAAGAATGAAATAGTATTTCTTGAAAAACGTACACTAAATAATTTGGTGTAGAATTTTCTTGAAACAATTTTTACTTAGAAAATGCAAAATTTACAAAGAAACTCAAGTAACAGTGAAATTTTGAATTAAAAAGACATAAATAGTATTTTCTTGAAAAACGTACACTAAAAAAATTGGTGTAGAATTTTTTTGGAACAATTTTCAATCAAAAATTGTTACATTTCACAGATAATTACAAAGAAACTCAAGTGACACAATGGAATTTTGAAGTAGAAAGACTAAAAAAGCATTTTCCCAAAAAATGTACACTGAAAAAAATTTGGTGTAGAATTTTCTTTGAAACAATTTTCATTCAGAAATTGCTAAATTTAACAAAAAATTACAAAGTCAAACTCAAGTGACACAATGGAAATTTGAAGTAGAAATACTGAAATAGTATTTTATCGAAAAACATACACTGAAAAAAAAGTTGGTGTAGAATTTTTTTTAAAATTTTCACTCAGAAATTGCAAAATTTTTACAAATAACACAAAAAAACATACAAAGAAACTCAAGTAACAGTGAAATTTTGAAGTAAAAAGAATGAAAGTATTTTCTTGAAAAACGTACACAAAAAAATAGGTGTAGAATATTTTTTGAAACAATTTTTACTTAAATTGCAAAATTTCACAAATAATTACAAAGAAACTCAAGAGACTCAATGAAGTTTTGAAGTAGAAAGAATGAAATAGTATTTCTTGACAAACGTACACTAAATAATTTGGTGTAGAATTTTCTTTGAAACAATTTTTACTTAGAAAATGCAAAATTTACAAAGAAACTCAAGTAACAGTGAAATTTTGAATTAAAAAGACATAAATAGTATTTTCTTGAAAAACGTACACTGAAAAAAATGGTGTAGAATTTTTTTGGAACAATTTTCAATCAAAAATTGTTACATTTCACAAATAATTACAAAGAAACTCAAGTGACACAATGGAATTTTGAAGTAGAAAGACTAAAGCATTTTCCCAAAAAATGTACACTGAAAAAAGTTGGTGTAGAATTTTCTTTGAATCAATTTTCACTAGAAATTGCTAGTAAATTGCAAAGAAACTGCACTGAATTAAACATGAAATGTTGAAGTAAGAAGACTGAAATAGAATTTTAGTGTAAAACCTATTCCAATAATCTTTGCTTTATTGAAAAATCATGTTAACAGTGCAGTCTAATAATCTTCATTTACAATTTGTAAAAATCTTTTTTTTTCAGTGTACTCAAAGTTTTTGCAAACAGTCCAGAGAATTTCCTCATCTGATCTCATCATCTGGACTCTCTGAGGGAAATTCTTTCCTAATATCTCCGTCTGTGCACTGAATTGTTCATCCAAATATTATTGGGTGATTCTCAGGAAACAGTCATTTATGTGCCGCGTGTGCTCCTGACTTAATCCTGATATAATTAACAGGATAGTCACAGTACTGACTTTACTCGGGATAGTGTGTCATGAAAAAAATAAATTACATATTAAATATAATTATATAAACTACTATTAATAATACGATACTTAAAATATTTTAGATATACTTTTAAATACACTAGAAAAATGAAAAAATTAACTGGTTTTATTGAAGTCAAAAATATTATTTATTATCACTGAATCAACCTAAATACATTAATTTATACCAGCAAAACTGGGTTAAATCAGGTAGAAATAACTCTTTAATTTAACAACTGCAGGTTACCACTTTTTACAGTGTATTAGTTTTACTGTCATGGCTAATTAATAAATAATAAAAATGAATTTGTAAATGAATAAATTAGGGCTGTCATTAACGATTACTTTGGTAATCGAGTAATCGGTCGATTATTTTGACGATTAATCAAGTAATCGGTTCATTTTTTGTGGTAATGAAATAGACCTAAGTGAACAATAGCCTTTAAAATGACTTAAAATACATATATAATAACAATAAATCAATAAACCCGTCTGTGGAATTCATCACATCTGGTATTTTGCCGATTTACAGGTAAATCACAATCCAAGGATTTTTTTAATCGAGTACTCGAATTTAATCGAGGAATCATGACAGCCCTAGAAAAAATATGAAAAAAGTTCCTAAAATTTTCAGACACAAACTTCAATATTTCCTGAGGCTGCTGATGTGAAACACAGCCTGTGTGCATGGATAAAAATAGAATTAAGATCCGTGTCACACTAGAGTGAAGATCTCGACCTTCCGCATGCATTAGAAACGCTCTTGACTTCAAACATCACATATTTACATTTGAAAGACGCACAAGACGGAGAATAGAGTCAGCGAGTGACAGCAGAGCTCAAGTACTCGCTGAAGATGGACGGATCAGACGGATAATCCCTCCGTTTGGTTGGGAATCTCGCTGAGAAGGTCGGCGCTCACCGCAGGAGTGAATTGAGCGATCTCTCTTTGAGCCCGGACGCTCATCTCTGAGATATCGTCTCGATTTCCCCTCACCGATCGCTCAAGAACAGCTGTTAATCTAGAGAAGTGTGTGTGTGTGTGTGTGTGTTTCTAAACCCACTTTAATGAGAGTCACGGACTCGCTTTATTAAAGCTCTTGTGTGTTATTTTTTGTGAGCAGCTCCAAACGCAACGGCAAAAATAACTACATTATTACATTCTCAATAGAAAATGTGATGTTTGCCCAGTGCAAACTTGTTTTTCTAAGCAGAACTGTCATGAAATTGCACAAAATGTCATTGTGTGGCCGTTTTGGTCTGATAAGTTACAGCTCTATATATATATCTATGATGTAATGCTCAGTACTTTCAAACTGGCTGACACTCGGATCTGGTTTCCCTGGGCAACCTGGAATATAACTGTCAATCACTGCAAGAGGCCAATTAATTAGACAGGGGGAGAAGTGGGCGGATCTCTCTTCCTTGTGGGGGGCGTGTGCTGTAGATTTGATTGACAGCTTGACATCAGAACCATTAGCAGAATGAAAAAAGAGCCATGGTGAGGTCAGAAAAACAGCGGATAAAAGAGAAATGTCATTCGCTATTAATGATATGAGCATCATTTTTCGACATGCCGTTACGCTTTTCTATTAGCTGCCTCTCGAAGACGGATTTATGGAATTTATATATAAATATAAACGTACAATTGTGAGAAAAAAAATTCAGAATTGTGAGTTAAAAAGTTGCAATTACATTTTTCATACGAATTTGAGCACACAAACACAGAAGAAACTGCTGCAATCTGGTTGACCCTAAAAACATTTATGATACAAACCCAAGAGCAGAGGTCAGAGGTCAGACATGATTGACGCGTGTCACTATTCAGAGAGAAAAGAGAAAAGGCGAGCGCTCGATTCTGACATTTCTCACACAACACAAATCAGTGGGATCATCAGGGTTGAGAGTGAAATCTACCACACGATCACAACACCGCTTCATCCGTCATCAGAAGAAAGAGACTGAGACGCGGCGCAGAGGAGAGCAAACCTTATTAAAACTGACACAAAACAGACCTGACCGCGGCAGAGCATCAAGTGTCGCTCACTCAGAAAACAGCCGAACAACTGACCAGCAGCCTCAGACACTCGTCCACGGACCGACGACTGACCAGCTTTCTCAAAACTACAAGCTCCAGGACACGTGAAGAACAGACCCAAAGACGTTATTCACAACAAATCATCAAACTGCATACACTTGGTGTGAATTTTGTACATTCATATCTTGTCTATTGTGTACATAAACGTGTTATTACAGTATCATTGAGAAACTATCATAGTTTCAATACTATCTCACGGCAATTCGTACGTATTTTATGAGGTGGCTAATTCGTACAAATTCTCAAATGTTTTTTGCTAAATCGTACTTATTATACGAGTTGCCAAATTCGTATGAATTCATACGAATGACCTACCCCAAACCCCGCCCCTAAACCTACCCGACACTGGGGTTTAGACAAATCGTATGAATCCGTACGAATTAGCCACCTCAGAAAATATGTACGAATTGGTCATGAGATTTTGGTTTTTAGTAATATTTAAAAAAATAGTTTTATAATTTCTGTTTTCACTTTCATTTGAGTGAATTTTGTTGTGTTTTTGTCATTTTTAAAATGTCTCTAAGTAGTGCTATCAAATCGATTAATCGCGATTAATCACATCTAACATAAAAGTTTGTGTTTACATAAAATATGTACGTATATATTATTACATTTATATATTTTAAACACATGTCTGTGTGTATACACACACATATTATGTAAACAAACTTTTATGTTAGTTGCGATTAATCATGATTAATCGATTTGACGGCATTACAAGTATAACGTTTTGGTAACACTTCAATTCTCACTTTTAGCATATTACTAGTATATTGGCTGTTTATTAGTACTTATAAAGCACATATTAATGCCTTATTCTACATTATTAATCCTACCCAATACCTAAACTTAAACGCTACAAAAACTACCTTACTAACAATTAATAAGCAGTAAATTAGGAGTTTATTGAGGGAAAACTTGTAGTTAATAGTGAATATGTGTTCCTCATACTAAAGTGTTACCAAAGTTTTTATCAATTTTTAGATCAGTTTTGGTTTTATTATTTTAGTACATCAGTTTAAACTAAATGAGAAATGTTGATCAGGGTTATTATCATTAACTAAAACAATAAAACAACATTTTTATTACTTGAGTTTATATCGAAGCACTAAAATAACTAATAAATAAACTTAATAAAAACTTATTAGACATATATAAATATAAATATGTCTAATAAGTTTTTAAATAGTTATATAGTTATAACCAAAACTATATTTTACATACTATAATATTTTTTTAAAAAAACTATATAACTAAAACTAGTTTTCTGTAATTTAATGCCAATGTATTTTAACACAAAATATAGTGTTACATTAAAAATTTAAAAAAAGAAAATATACAAAACACACAGGTGATTAGCATAAGCCCCGCCCCTTACCTGAGCTTCCCCTCTGTCGGCACCTCATGGGGCGGGTCTTCACATCGCAGCCGAGACTCCGCCTCCAACAGGTACACGTACACACACTCCTGCAGAACACAGAGAGACACTTGAGAGCGGTCAGACGCTGGAGCCCGAGTCATTACCGTCCTGATCCATCATAATTGTGTTTACACACGCCGCTGACGGCCCACTGGATTATCAGCGTTTATAAACACGAGCGGCTGTCAAGAGCGAGTCCTCAATCTCTCCGCGTGTCAGTCTGGCCTCCGTGAGGTTAATCAAATGCAAAGTACCGTCGTCATGCCGCGGGCTCCGTTAATCGCCATGCTGACAGAGCAGCGCAACCCTAATTAGACTCCGGCGAACTTCAGCGGTACTTACAGAATGTCACAGCCCGGGGCTGTCGGTGCGAGGAGAGCTTTCCCGCCGGTTTCCGTGGCGATCGGAAGTGGATTGGCCCTGTTAATTTGTCAGAAATGTCAAGGGAAGTTTTGGACATGGTTCCGCTTTAAACCCGTCTGGCTGTCTACATGGGCAGCTGTCTTCTGAGGGAGCGTCTGAAATGAACCTCATAACTGATGCTCTATATAGCTCCATACAAAAACGGCTCTCGGTGTCAAGAACATGTGCTGGACTTGAGCCTGGAATTATTCACGGTTGACTTCTTACATGATGCTGAGCCATAATCACACATAAAATGCATAAAATAATACAATAGCTCATGTTTAATGAATTACTATTTATCAATGATTTTCAGGAATTTAATTAAATTTATATTTCTTTCACTCCATCCACCCTTTTCATTAATGCATTCTGGGATTGTGTTTTCTACAAAACGATCAGGGTTATTATTATTAACTAAAACCATACTTGAAATAAAATAAAATATTTAAAAACAAAATTATTTCAGCTAATTGCCAACATTTCTCATTTTCATTTAGTTTATGTTGAAGTAAAATAAAGCTAAAATACTAAATAAATAAAACTAAAATGTAATAAAAACTATATAATATATATATTAATACTATATAATATAACAATAAAATAATAATAATACAAATGACAATAAACTAAAACAAACAAAAAATTAAAAAATATACATAAACATTTTTAAAAAAAATATTTAAAAATGACAAACAACAAAATCACTAAAACTTTAACTAAAATTAAAATAAAATAAATTCAAATTATTAACAAAAACTATAATATTAATGCTACTAAAATACCACTGAAAAAGATATATGTGATGCATGCTTAAGTTTACCTAAACTAGATTGAATCTGCAAATAATTGAAATTTAGGTCTATTTCTTGCAAAAAGCATCATTTGACTTGAGTCGACACATTGAGTATAGTGAACAAGTTATTAAAATCACAAAAAAACTGCATAAAATTTTAAGTGATTTTGTGCATCTGTTTTGGTGTTATGCTGTGTATTTTAAATTAGTTTTAAATCTCAAAAAGCCAGAAAGCTTGTTTGCATGTGTGAATATGAATGCTTGCCAGAATGCTATTTTTGCAAAGGATCAGAAATCTGCTGCAATAAAAGCGGATAATAATTCAGAACATGTGAAGACTGGAAAACAGACGGAGCTTCTGAGATCAAACGTGTCCGAGCGCCTCACGCTAAAGCCAATAAAGTGCTCTAACGGTTGATTTCATTTATTGATGAATGTTAAAAACATAACAGGCCACTAACATGAAAATATGCATAAATTAAACATAAAATATATCACATTGCATATTTAACATGATATTAAATAAATATGTATGGAAGTCCTCCAAAAATCATGCTCTGGTAAGTTATAATTATGACATAAGTCGAAATTATGACATACTAAGTCATAATTATGAGATAAAGTCAAAATTATGACATACTAAGTCATAATTATGAGATAAAGTCAAAATTATGACATACTAAGTCATAATTATGAGATAAAAATGTTAAATTATGACATACTAAGTCATAATTATGAGATAAAGTCGAAATTATGACAGTCATAATTATGAGATAAAAATGTTAAATTATGACATACTAAGTCATAATTATGAGATAAAAATGTTAAATTATGACATACTAAGTCATAATTATGAGATAAAGTCAAAATTATGACATACTAAGTCATAATTATGAGATAAAAATGTTAAATTATGACATACTAAGTCATAATTATGAGATAAAGTCGAAATTATGACAGTCATAATTATGAGATAAAAATGTTAAATTATGACATACTAAGTCATAATTATTAGATAAAGTCGAAATTATGACATGCTAAATCAAAATTATGAGATGAAAAGTTAAAATTAGAACATAAGTCATAATTACGACAAAAAGTCAAAATCATGACAATTATGAGATAAAGTCAAAACTGACATCATCATTTTAACTTTTCATCTAATAATTTCAACTTAGTATGTCATAATTTTGACTTTATCTCATAATTATGGCTTTTTGTTATAATTTCAACTTTTTAAGTCATAATTTCGACTTTTTAATTTCCAGTTTCGACTTTTAAATCACATATATCAATTTAGTATTTCATAATTTCAACTTTTAAAGTCATAATTTCCACTTTTTGTCATAATTTCTACTTAGTATGTCAAACTTTTGATTGGTATGTCATAATTTAGACTTTTTATGTAATAATTATAACTTTTAATGTCATAATTATGATTTACTATCATTTTGAATTTTCATCTAATTATGATTTACTATCATAATTTCTACTTTTTGTAATAATTGACTTTAAATGTCATAATTATGACTTTTCATCTCATAATTCCCACCCTAAACAATAAGCCCCAGCCTTAATTTCAAGTCACTAAGTACCACCCACCCAAGTCCCACCCAAAACACTAAGTCCCACCCACATATGACTAGGTCCCACCCACCCAAATAACTAAGTCCCACCCAAAACACTAAGGCCCACCCATCCAAATCACACCCACATATGACTAAGTCCCACCCACTTAATTTCTACATTTTATGTCATAATTATGACTTTTAATGTCATATTTTTGACTTTTCATAATTATGATTTAGTATGTCATAATTTTGACTTTTTGTCATAATTGACAGTCATAATTTTGACTTTTCGTCTCATAATTATGATTTAGTGTCATACTTTCTACTTTTTATGTCATAATTACGACTTTTAATGTCATAATTTTAAAGTTTCATCTAATAATTATGATTTACTGTCACAATTTCTACTTTTTGTCATAATTATGACTTTAAATGTCATAATTTTGACTTTATCTCATAATTATGATTTAGTATCTCATAATTTTGACTTTTTGTCATAATTTTGACTAAGCAGAGCATGATTTTATTTTCTTATGTGGTAGAAAAAGGGCTTCTATAAATATGAAACAGAAACGCAGGATGAAATGAGTGTGTGTGTGAGAGAGAGAGAGAGAGAGAGAGATGCTGTCATCTGTTTGAAGCGTCCTTGAGTGTGTATCGCTGTTGGAAAAATAATCAATAAAAGAAACAGCACTCAGATATGACTACGTCAGTGTGTGTGTGTGTGTGTGTGTGTGTGTTTTCTCAGCACTCTAAGCAAAAGCACTCCTGAGACTGCTGCAAATGCAACATCAATAACCCTACAGGAGAATCTGTTTCTCTCTCAGAAGACTCTCAGAATGCTGATGAAGTTCGGAGCAGCGTCTCAGCCCAAACCTCCGGGTGAATCTGAATGAGATTTGACCCTCCCGTCTCACTGTACGCACACCGAACATCTGAATCTGATCAGAAGCGTTCTGACGGCACTGAATGATTTCTTACTGTGAAATACTGTCAAATGATCATGTGTTTCCTGTCTGCTCATATTTCAGCTCTACATCTGCCTTTTACAGAGAATCTGCAGGATTTTTAAAATCAAATTTTAAGAATTGTGTGTGTGTGTGTGTGTCATACCACGTTTGGCAGGACGACTCTGAGCACATCTTTGATGGTCGTCCGAAGGCTCCTGACATCAACAATGGAGGCCAACTGCAGCAATGCATCCTGGGAAAATAAAAACACAGACATACAGATAAATAATCACAAATAAATAAATCGTTTATACTGTCTGCACAGCATCGGAAAGGTCAAAGGTTAATGAATCCTCTGGAAATATAGCTATGATGAGTTTAACCCCGAGCCTCCGGAAATGTCACGCCATTAAGGAAATTAATGTTGTCGTTCTCCGCTCTCTCGTTTCCCGCTTTCTGTCTTTGGTGATTCTGGAACTCATCTCTCTTTGAAGCTGTGACGGGGTTTGACCTTTGACCTCCAGCACACTGACCTCGTCAGCACGGCTCATTAGCGCATCCACTTAACCCGGGAAATCGATAAAGGAAAGAGCCATTAACCAGTGACGAGAGCGAGACACAGAAAGAGAAACGCTTTTAGCAAATTAGCAGTGAACACGTGGATGGATTCGGTGAAGGAAATAACTAACTAGAAGAAACAATTTGACTTCCATACAGATGTTACGGTAACTTTTCATGGAACACACTATATCCAAAAAAACTCACAATAAAGTCAGATTCATTTCAGCAAATCACTGACTCAAAAAACTGAATCAAATGAACTGACTCAAAGACTCATTTGAATCTTCACTCTAAAAGACTCATACGAATGTTGAACTGACATCCTCATGTTCAGTACTGTATAAAATCAGATATGCAAATATCTATTAGCTGTATTTAAACCGAGAGTGCTGCCTGGATTAGTTATAGTACTTTGTGTTAGGAGCTTTAGAGTAGTTAACTGCTTTATCAAAGGGCGGCTTGAGTTTAGTTCAACTCGTTTAAATTATGAGGAGCTTGTAGCACGATTATTATCATTAACTTAAAATAAAACATCATAAAATGTTAATACTCAAAATAAAATATACACTAACTGAAATAGAATATCAACTTAATTTTGTTGACTATGGAAGGATGGAGGAATGATGGATGAAGGATGGATGGATGGATGGATGGATGGATGGATGATGGAGGGACAGATGGATGATGGGATAACTGATGGATGGATGGATGGATGGATGGATGGAGGGAGGGGTGGATGATATGATAATTAATGGATGGATGGATGGAGGGAGGGATGGACGGATGGATAGATGGAGGGATGGACGGATGGATAGATGGAGGGATAGAGAGATGGGATAATTGTATGGATGGATGGATGGATGGGTGAATGGATGAAGGGATGGAGGGATAGATGGATGGATGGATGGATGGATGGATGGAGGGATGGATGGATGGATGAGGGATGATGGATGGATGGATGGATGGATGAAGGGATGGATGAGGGATGGATGGATAGATGAGGGATGATTGATGGATGAATGGATGGATGGATGAGGGATGGATGAGGGATGGATAGATGGATGAGGGATGGATGGATGGATGGATAGATAGATGAAGGGATGGAGGGATGGATGGATAGATGAAGGGATGGAGGGAGCAGGTGGCTGGCCTCTTTAAACTCATCTCTCCATCACTGAACTGATGAAAAGAAAACTACACTCAACCAATTAGTCAGTCAGTATCGCGCGTGTGTGTGAGTGTGTGTGTTTACGTGTGTGTGTGTGAGTGTGTGTGTTTACTACAGCTGTTTTTTATAGATAATTACAAATAATTGTTGCCAATTACATTCAGATCTTTCCCAAAAAAAAAAAAAAAAAAAGGGGGGGAGGAGGAGAAAATGAGTTTGAACTCAACATCAAAATCTCAATTATAGAACAAAAAACATGTTTGGAAGAAGAGGTGAAGAGATTTTCCGATGCAGGTGCATCATTCTGACACTCATCCTGCTCTTCCTCTCTCAACAGTACACACACACACACACACACACACACACACACACACACACACACACACACACACACACACACACTCATGTTGAAGCAGAGACGCTTCCCTGCAGTTTCTCTCTCTTGTTGGATCATCATTGACGGAAGCAGCAGGGATCAATCCCGCAGCACTGATCCCACTTTCAATTTTCTGAAGAGGGAACAGTGGAGAGCTTTGTAAAACACACACACACACTCCAGACACTTCACACTCGTGTTCATGTGTCAGCTGGTATACACACAACTAGTGTCAGATCTCCCATGATCTCCACAGAATCACAAGCTGAGTCCGTTTCAACACGTTTAAATGATTCAATGATGGTAGAGTTTAAATTTAAATTTAGTGTAAGTTTGTGATGTGTTATCATTAAATCATTTTAGTTTTGGTTTTGTTTTTGTTTTTTTAATCTAATGTGTATATTTGATCTAGTATACAAAGTTTAAAAAATTAGAAATGGCAACTAACTGAAATAAATTTAAGTTAAAGTACTAAATTTATTAAAACTAAAATTGAAATAAAAAGAAATGAACCTAAATAAACAGAAATGTAAATTAACTAATAAAAATGACAAAAGCACATAACAAAATTATAAAAATAGTTTCATTTTTTTGTATTTTATTTTAATTTTAAAGGCTAATAATTAGAAATATCAATAACAATAAATACTATAATAATACATAAATAATACTAAAATAATACTGTGGTCAACACCTCAGACAGAGACAGATGAGAGATTCACACACACAGATGTAGGATTAAAGGTGTAACTGAAGTTCACCTGTGCTGTGAGAACAAGTGTGTGTGTGTGTGTGTGTGTGTGTGTGTGTGTGTGTGGGAGAGAGAGAGAGAGAGAGAGAGAGAGAGAGAATGTGTTTTATACTCTGATCACGTATGTCTTACAAACACCAGCACACACTGATCAGTGATTACAGAGGTACAATCACACACTCACACACACACACACACACACACACACGTTTACCCAGTTTCTCTAAATGATGATAAATGTCAATTGCCTTATTTTTATCGACATCAAATGCTCAAATATAGGAATGTATGCATGAAAGTGATCATTTTAGGTACTGTTACTAATCACCATATTTTAATCACCTTTTGCTTCACAAAAGTTCGTTCTATCTGATCTGTTCGTGTTTCTCTCTCAGTGTAACGTTTCCTTCAGAGCATCATACGGGATCTCGGCACCTGATATCCGTCCATCCACTCTTTCTGTGTCAGAAATGTCAAGCGCTTCCCGAGAGACTTTCATCATGAAACCCCATCAGCCTGTGACATGTTAACATCACTCCATCTTTACCTGCCTCTCTCTCTGCAGGCCAAACACACACACACACACACACACACACACACACACACACACACGCACGCACGCACGCGTACACAAAGAGCAGACCAAGGATTATATAATCAGTGTGGAAGACAGTGTGTGTGTGTGAGAGAGAGAGAGTGTGTGCGTGCATGTGTGTGTGTGTGTATATATTAGTCAGTGTTATTTTAGTATCATCCAGATACTATTATAGTTTTTATTAATATTTAGATTTATTTTTATTTATATATTTCCTGTTTTCTTTTTAATTTTATAATTTTGTTTTTTTTTTAATAATTTTTATAAGTTTTAGATTTTTTAGAAATATATATATATATATATATAGAGAGAGAGAGAGAGATTATATTTATATTATTATATTTATTTGATATTTATTTTAAATATTATTAAATATTTATTTATTTATTTTTATAATATATTTATATTATATTTATACTATATAGTTTATATTTATTTTTATTTCAGTTTTAGTTTTAGTACATCAGGTTAAACTAAATGAAAATGAGAAATGTTGCCTTGGCAACTAGCTGAAATAAAATAAGTTTATTTTTTATGTTAGTTAATGTTTATTTTATTTAAAGCAACATAATTTTTCTATGGTTTTAGTTTTAGTTTTGGTTAACTATAATAACCCTGATGATGGCTTTACTACAGACAGGTTTTTATAGATAATTACAAATAATTATCGCCAATTATCTTCAGAACATTCCAAAATAACGAAAATGAGTTTGAACTCAACATCAAAATCTCAATTATAGAACAAAATATGTTTGGAAGAAGAGGTGAAGAGATTTTCATGATGCAGGTGCATCATTCTGACACTCATCCTACTCTTCCTCTCTCAACAGCTCCATCTCTCTCTTTCATACACATACACACACTTAAAGACGAAGACTATTTACGCTAATGCTGCTGTAGGAAGCCTTGCGGCAATGCTGAGAATGCGTTGCATTCTGAATTCACACTCATTTTTGTAATGCAGCATTTTGTAACGCAACGGCACGTGAAATTGAGCTTGTGTAGCTGTAATTGTCCGTGTTCATGTACCTGAGGCAAGACACTACAGGAAATAAACTGTGTTCTTTTTCATTTTCAGATTTTAGGCTGTTTGGCTGTTCATAAAATGTTGTTTCAGACTAATGGAAAGAAAACATCCAAAATACACTTTTTATTGCACTTTATCTATTTGTGTCTGTAGATTTTCATTATGATACATATCTTTAAAAGCCGTTTTCTCAAAATGAGTTTTTTTCTCCACTTCAGCAGAACTTACATACACCAAAACTTACAGTTTTACTCATATCTATATTCTGAAGGTTTTTACTGTGGGGTTTGTTCATAACATCATTCGCCTGATTTTTATAACATTTTATTTCTTAAAAATTGTGAAAATAATTTTTTTCTGTCTATTGACAGTGTTTTCTGATTTATGGAGTGATAAAAAGAAAAACCCAAAATCCCCTCTGTAAAAACCTTTAACTCTAATATGTTAACAAAATTAAACAAGAATTTTGAACCTGGCTTCATCCCATGTTCAGATTTATCTTCAGGAATTGTATGTAAATTAGTGCATATTTAATTAGACAACGCCTCATTGGCATATTTAAACAAAAAACAAAAAAAATTAAGAAAACTTGTAAAACCAAAAATGTCTGTAATACTTAATCTCTCCCATCCCCCCCCAACCCCCACCTTTTTATGTGTTGTCTTGCCTTGAGTGTGTTTCATAAAAATTAGTATTTATTAAAGGTATTTGAGTGTTTGTACTCAAACATCCTCTAGAATAAAACCCGTCTTGTCTGTTTAATCCAGAGTCTGACAGTCTAAATAACTTTCCTCTCCTCCAGAAGCAGGATAAATCTCTCCGCCACAGGCGCCCGGCAGCAGAGCATGGTGGGACTTTAAGACGACACTGATCTCACTGTGTGGTCTCAAAGCTTTATTACCCACAAGTCCTCTGGGACCGAGGTCAAGTTGTGTGATTTTAGCTTTTCAAATTAACCAAAAGAATAAAATCAGGGGCGCAGTGAGACCTTTAACATTTAAATACTGCAGTGCTTCATAAATCCTGCCACTTTAAATATCAGCCACTGATATTAACACCAGAAATCCAACACTTTAAATGAAACAGGTCAATATAATGAAGTGTTTGTAATGTAGTGAAATGCCTTATAATATAATTATTATACATAGTTGTATATTATTATGAATAAGCATGAAAAAATATAATAAGATAGATTATAAAAATAATATATTATTTATTAATATTATTATAAGACATATTATATTATTATAATATTTGAAACACTTTCTCTCTCTCTCTCTCTCTCTCTATATATACATAGTAATATTTCATATATATATATATATATATATATATATTTATTTTCCATATTATTCATAGTTTCACCTTTAAACCAAAATTTATATATGTCATATAAAACAAAGGTCCTAGATGTAATACATCAGTGAATTCATATCTTTATAATGCAATTTCTAAGAAAGAAAAAGGAACTTTTACTACATCTGTTTGAAATGCTCGTCAAGCATGCAGAAAGGGAATTAATAAATTATGAAACCCAATTCCAATTTCCACATACATGATAAAGTGCATGTACATTGAATTAGCATATATATTAAGCTCATGCATCAAACTGTGAATATTTCTGCCTGAGCGACACAACACAATGAGTTACTGTTCAAACATTTAAATGAACTTTAGAAACAGAAAAAGAATTTTTAGATTCTGATGAGCTGATGTTTGTGTGAAACGGTTCGAGCTCGTCTGATTGGTCTGATTAATCTGAGCATATTAAACATGCCGTGACTCAGGGGTGATAAATGAACGCGGGCGGTGAATCAGAGTGACGGCAGATGAAGGTCACCGTCAGGATTTACCGTCAGTGTCTGAGATTATCAGAAGTGCTGAGAGTTCGGTCGAAGGTTTTCACTTCTTATTTTCCTTTTTCTGAAGCTCAACATAAGAGCTGTGAGAAACAGCGGCTCTCGTTCTGTCTGCTTTACTGGTCTCATTTTCAAATCTCCTTCTCAGCGAGCACTTTGTCAACGAGACGTTATTAAAACATGATTCACACTTTAAATTTAATATGAGACTCATAAGATACTGAAAGCCTGAGGGTCCCATAAACACCCCCTTGTATCTGCATCTGTCATCAGGCTTCAAAAAGACATCATTTCAAATGAATGCTTTTATTAGGCAATACAATTATTATTATTATTCTACATACATAGGCTAATTATTATATCAAATGTATAAATAAATATGAAATAAACAGTATAATGTTACATCTCAAAATGAATACACAAAATATAAAAATACGAGACTAATTATATATCAAATGTATAAATAAATATTTTACATAAATATTACATAGATAGTATAATATTAAATATAAAAATGAATATACAAACAAAATTTAAAAATATTTTATATGAAGAAATAAATATTTAATACTATTTCTAGTGATTAACAGCAACAGTTAAAGTTAAAGTTAGTTAATGTTCATATCTAGCTACTTGAAAAATGACCAGTGTTGTTTTTATTAACATACTATTATTAATATTTTGAATTATATTTATATTTTGAAGTATTTTATATATATTTTTATTGTGTTTCAGGTAATATATTTAATGTTTTTAGTTGTACTTAACTATAATAACCCTGATAATGACACATGGTTTACTGACATCTGAAGGAAACACTTGACACAGTAAGACAAGAACATGTTAAGTACATACAATAGGACTGTTTGCTCAAGCATTTTCATCTACACTAGTGTAATGGTTCTGGCTTTAACATTTCACCAAGCTGGAAACAAAGAATAAATCATTTCCACAAGACTCAAGTGGCCATTTAGTTGAAGCAGGTCAGAAAACGAAGCTGATCTGAGAACAGTGCTCACAATTACAGGGCGCGGGGTTGCCAGATTCCCTGCTGCGGAAAATCCCTCATAAGAGGCGGATTAACGGTGTTTGTGACAGGAGGAGAGAGTGAGGGGGAGTCCGGCCAGAGGAGGAGAGAAATAAAGGATGAAACGGACAACAAGATGAAAGGGTGGAAGAGAGAATCTCAAGACACATGCTAATAAAGCAGTGAGTGGACGATTACTGCCGCTGAGATGATGAAAACCAGCAAAGCTGTTTAACATTTGTCTTGCACTTGATGTGCAATGCAGGAGTGTAAATATGAGGATATCAGTGCCACAGGTTTGTTTGTGTGTGTGTGTGTGTGTGTGTGTGTTACTGGAGGTCCATTATTAAGTCCAGCTGAGTTCATTAACCTTTCTAACTCATTTACATTACAGAAATGTCAAAGGAAAGACCAAACAAACACACAGACAATCACATCACACCTGTGACCACACACAGGACAGTCTGCATTTTCCCTTTATCCTGTAAAATGACCAGGCAAAATGCTAAGAAACATGGAAATGTGCTTGTGTGTAATTGCTCAGAGAAAATATAAAGTGCTTTTCATCAGAATCATATTTCATGTCTATAATCTGTGGCGTACAGCTGCTCCAATCATGTGCAACATTTCTCATAAAACACCTGACAACAGCATGTATTTTTATACCCTAACGAACAGAGAAGAATGAGAGATACAGAGAGAGAGAGAGCGTGCTAATCACAGTTTCTTGTGCCTACACAACCCACACACTCAGATGAGAATAACACACACACACACGCACACACAAGCGCACAGCAAACAAGCCTCGTTTACATGTATACTACATATTCAAATTTTCATTTTGTATGGCAAGAGCTTTAGTGTAGTTGTTTAACAGCAAAAAACATTTAAAAAAAAAATATAATATACAGTAGTAATATAATGAAAACAACTAACTTGACAAATGTTTAGAGTCTGTTTTTTTTCTCGCTTGTTTTATGCATCAGCATTTATCCTGTTCTAAGGGTGTAGTTTGACTTGTGTTGGTGACAGTTAGTTGTTCGCTGCGGCCGGTCGGTGTTCAGAGGTTCTGGTTGTTATTCCAACAGCGCTGCCTCCCCAGTCGCCATAGAAACACTGGAGACACATGCACTGTAGAATACAGCCAGACCAAACTACAGCCACACTACTGACGTCATTCACGTACAGTCTGACTACTGACTTGATAAACTACAGCCGCACTACTGACGTCATTCACGTACAGTCTGACTACTGACATGTTAAACTACAGTCGCACTACTGACGTCATTCACATACAACCTGATTTCTGACTTGATAAACTACAGTCGCTCTACTGACGTCATTCACATACAGCCTGACTTCTGACATGTTAAACTACAGTCGCACTGCTGACGTCATTCACATACAACCTGATTTCTGACTTGATAAACTACAGTCGCTCTACTGACGTCATTCACATACAGCCTGACTTCTGACATGTTAAACTACAGCCGAACTACTGACGTCATTCACATACAGTCTGACTACTGACTTGATAAACTACAGCCGCACTACTGACGTCATTCGCGTACAACCTGACTTCTGACATGTTAAACTACAGTTGCACTACTGACGTCATTCACATACAACCTGATTTCTGACTTGATAAACTACAGCCGCACTACTGACGTCATTCGCGTACAGCCTGACTACTGACATGTTAAACTACAGTCGCACTGCTGACATCATTCACATACAACCTGACTTCTGACATGTTAAACTACAGTCGCACTACTGACGTCATTCATATACATCCTGATTTCTGACTTGATAAACTACAGTCGCTCTACTGACGTCATTCACATACAGCCTGACTTCTGACATGTTAAACTACAGTCGCACTACTGACGTCATTCACATACAACCTGACTTCTGACTTGATAAACTACAGTCGCTCTACTGACGTCATTCACATACAGCCTGACTTCTGACATGTTAAACTACAGTCGCACTACTGACGTCATTCACATACAACCTGACTTCTGACTTGATAAACTACAGTCGCACTACTGACGTCATTCGCGTACAGCCTGACTACTGACATGTTAAACTACAGTCGCACTACTGACGTCATTCACATACAACCTGACTTCTGACTTGATAAACTACAGTCGCTCTACTGACGTCATTCACATACAGCCTGACTTCTGACTTGATAAACTACAGTCGCACTACTGACGTCATTCACATACAGCCTGACTTCTGACTTGATAAACTACAGTCGCACTACTGACGTCATTCACATACAACCTGACTTCTGACTTGATAAACTACAGTCGCTCTACTGACGTCATTCACATACAGCCTGACTTCTGACTTGATAAACTACAGTCGCACTACTGACGTCATTCGCGTACAGCCTGACTACTGACATGTTAAACTACAGTCGCACTGCTGACGTCATTCACACACAACCTGACTTCTGACTTGATAAACTACAGTCGCTCTACTGACGTCATTCACATACAGCCTGACTTCTGACATGTTAAACTACAGTCGCACTACTGACGTCATTCACATACAACCTGACTTCTGACTTGATAAACTACAGTCGCTCTACTGACGTCATTCAGGTACAGCCTGACTTCTGACATGTTAAACTACAGCCGAACTACTGACGTCATTCACATACAACCTGACTTCTGACTTGATAAACTAGTCGCTCTACTGACGTCATTCACGTACAGTCTGACTACTGACATGTTAAACTACAGTCGCACTACTGACGTCATTCACGTACAGTCTGACTACTGACATGTTAAACTACAGTCGCACTACTGACGTCATTCGCGTACAGTCTGACTACTGACATGTTAAACTACAGTCGCTCTACTGACGTCATTCACATACAGCCTGACTTCTGACTTGATAAACTACAGTCGCACTACTGACGTCATTCGCGTACAGCCTGACTACTGACATGTTAAACTACAGTCGCTCTACTGACGTCATTCACATACAGCCTGACTTCTGACTTGATAAACTACAGTCGCACTACTGACGTCATTCGCGTACAGCCTGACTTCTGACTTGATAAACTACAGTCGCACTACTGACGTCATTCGCGTACAGCCTGACTTCTGACTTGATAAACTACAGTCGCACTACTGACGTCATTCGCGTACAGCCTGACTACTGACATGTTAAACTACAGCCGCACTACTGACGTCATTCACATACAACCTGACTTCTGACTTGATAAACTACAGTCGCACTACTGACGTCATTCGCGTACAGCCTGACTTCTGACATGTTAAACTACAGCCGCACTACTGACGTCATTCACATACAACCTGACTTCTGACTTGATAAACTACAGTCGCACTACTGACGTCATTCGCGTACAGTCTGACTACTGACATGTTAAACTACAGTCGCACTACTGACATCATTCGCGTACAGTCTGACTACTGACATGTTAAACTACAGTCGCACTACTGACGTCATTCGCGTACAGTCTGACTACTGACATGTTAAACTACAGTCGCACTACTGACGTCATTTGCGTACAGCCTGACTACTGACATGATAAACTACAGTCGCACTACTGACATCATTCAGGTACAGCCTGACTACTGACATGTTAAACTACAGTCGCACTACTGACGTCATTCGTGTACAGCCTGACTACTGACATGTTAAACTACAGCCGCACTACTGACGTCATTCACATACAACCTGACTTCTGACTTGATAAACTACAGTCGCACTACTGATGTCTTTCACGTACAGCCTGACTACTGACATGTTAAACTACAGTCGCACTACTGCCAGTTCTGGTATTCAATGGCAAATGCCAGTCGAGCTCCACGGTGCCGGGCAGTGAGCACAGGGCCCACTAGAGGACGTCGGGCCCTCAGGCCACCCTCGTGAAGTCTGTTTCTGATTGTTTGGTCAGAGACATTCACACCAGTGGCCTGCTGGAGGTCATTTTTTAGGGCTCTGGCAGTGCTCATCCTGTTCCTCCTTGCACAAAGGAGCAGATACCGGTCCTGCTGATGGGTTAAGGACCTTCTACGGCCCTGTCCAGCTCTCCTAGAGTAACTGCCTGTCTCCTGGAATCTCCTCCATGCTCTTGAGACTGTGCTGGGAGACACAGCAAACCTTCTGGCAATGGCACGTATTGATGTGCCATCCTGGAGGAGTTGGACTGCCTGTGCAACCTCTGTAGGGTCCAGGTATCGCAGTGACACTGACCCTAGCCAAATGCAAAACTAGTCAGAAAACAGTCAGAAAAGATGAGTAGAGAAAAAAAATGTCAGTGGCCTCCACCTGAAAAACCATTCCTGTTTTGGGGGTCGTCTCATTGTTGCCCATCTAGTGCACCTGTTGTTCATTTCATTAACACCAAAGCAGCTGAAACTGATTAACAACCCCCTCTGCTACTGAACTGACCAGATCAATATCCCAAGAGTTTAACTGACTTGATGCTATTCTCTGATTAAAAAGTGTTCCTTTAATTTTTTTGAGCAGTGTATTATCAATATTATTCCTCTCCTCATATATATATATATTTTTTTTTACTCTTCCTCTCATACCTGATATATACCCCTGTCTCACTACAAGTATTTCAATGTACAATTTGTCACTGACTTTTTGTGTGCCGGACAAATAAAGTTTAAGCTCGAACTTAAAGCAGACCCACAAGTACTGCAAAGACATGGAAATCAGAAAATCACCTTGAAACACAAATAATATCTGAATAAGTAACTTTACTGCATATCCTTTAGTTTGAAGGACACACAGACCGAGATAAAGACTCTGAGAGATGATAGACACACCAGTATAAAGACAAACTAATATTACAATTTGAATTAAAGCCAGAGAGCTCGACTGAAACCAATTTTGGATTAAAATCAGCAAGAAACACAGAGATTATAAAACATTTCTCCATCTGTCTCCCTTCATCACAAACACACACAATCACACGGATCCATTGAGTTTACAGTTTTAAAATATCAAATCATGCTCACATAAAGGTGAAAGACTGACATTTACTTTAATTTAAGTAATATATATATAATATAATATACACACATATATACATGTGTGTGTGTTCCTTCATTTTAAAGACCACACATAATAGAGTGAGACATCTGATTCTCCTTCCATTACACACACAAACACACCTGTCTCTCTTCATCTGTCACTCTGTGTCTGTCTGTCCTGCAGCGGCCCTCGGGTGCATTTCAAGCATGCTCACGTACGTGTGTGTGTGTGTGTGTGTGTGTGTGTGTGTGTGTGTGCGTTTAACTGCAAGTTCCTGTGGTGCATAAAACAAAGGACACGAACTACTGAAACCCTCCATAAGTTTGTGTAGCTGCACTGGTGTGAAAATAGCGTGTCGAGGCGGGAATGTAATGTGTAGTTGCCATGGCGATGAAGGACATGACGCGTGTGTGGCAGGACCTTCGCCTCTCGTTAGAGAACACAGAACAAACGCTAATTAATGAAACGAGCGAGAAACCGACAGATCCTGACGGCAGAACAGACAAAAACACTCAGAGAAACAATAAATAATTGGATTTTCCAAAGTTTTCTCTTTCATTTCTCTGAGAAATCTGAGAGAAAATGTGCAGCGCTCAAGGTGTGAAAAGACAGACAGACAGAAAGAGAGAGAGAGAGACAGGCAGACAGCATGGAGAGACAGAGAAAGGATATTTCAATTAAGTTTAACAGCGTATCTAAATTGTTCTGGAATGACAGAGCAGAATTCAATCTCTGATAAATGAGAGAGCAGACGTGAAGAGAATGTGAGCGGAAGAGAGACAAAAGACTCTGACCGAACAGACGGACAGAAAAAGAGACAGAGAGTCTCTTCTGCTCACCAAGACTGCATTTATTTGATCAAAAATACAGTAAAAATCTGAAATATTATTCCAATGTAAAACAGCTGTTTTCTATGTGAATATATAGCAAAGTGTAATTTATTCCTGAATTTTCAGCATCATTACTCCAGTGATTTGCTGCTCAAGAAACATTTCTGATTATTATCATCAAAGTTTTACTGTAGTTTTATAAACGCTAGACTTGTCTTGAGCAGAAGTCAAATTGTATTTTTACATCTGATCACATCTACACGCTATACACTTTAATTAAAAATCATGTTATTCAAGATCAAGGCACAATATATGCATCTTTATTGATTTTAAAAAAGCATTTGACTCAATCCAGCACCAAGGATTATTTTACAAACTTACTGAAAGTGGTGTAGGAGGTAAAACCTACGGCCTCATCAAATCAATGTATCAATGCGGCGTGAAAATCAACACAAACAGAACGATAAATCTCTCTCAGGACAGAGAGACAGAGCCTTCTGTGCCATAAACTCCTATAGAGATTCCCGTTAGAAGTTGGCTGAAAGTATTAGGATCTGTGCCGGTGTGTAAGTGTGTGGTTCAATGACAAATCCAAATCAACAATTCACTGAATGGGAAAAACATCCAATTGAGTCACAACCAATACTGCATGCAGGGCAGAACTAGGCAAATATACACTCATTATAAAAGTGCAAAAAAGGGAAATCGAAATCTGGAAACGTCCCTCATACCATTCTAGCAAGAGCTGAGCAGAGAAACCACTAACACACACTTTCTCAAAATATAAAGACATTCAGACAATGTTCTATCAAAAAATAAAGTGCATATTATGGCTTTATTCTGTTATTTGCATTTCTTAATATTTTATTTCTATTTTAATCATTTATTTCACTTTATTTAATTTTGCACTACTTTTTCTTTGTAAACATATTACATGTACACAGCCTAGTACAAATGTACAGTTTTTGTCATGAGAGAGAGAGAGTCTTGTGCAGTAATATCATCGGTCTGTGTGGGAGGTTTTGGTTGGTGTGGGTGGTTAAAAAAAACTTTTTCTTTCTGTGCCTTTCATCGCTATGGCAACGGAAGTGGTTTTGTGGCGCTCTTGTACAGGTGCGCGCACACACACACACACACACACACACACACACACACACACACACACACACACACACGCAGTCAAGGTGTGAGTGAGTTCACTGAGTGAAACTCAACAGTCGATTCCTGCACTGGATCTTCAGCCTGATAAAAACATCATGTTTCACACAAGTGTGAATTAAATGTGATGAGATACAAATAATAATATACAAATATAATAAATACAGTGATTTATGAACGAATGAAGCGGATCTTACTAATGAGTTACTTGAATGAGTAAATGAATCTGTCTTAATTAACACGTGACTGACAGACTGGTGATTAATATGACATACGGTCGTTAAAGTTACACGTTCACTGAACACTTCTGCTGTAAAATATGTTTAAAAAAAAATGTTTATTTTTACTAATAAAATGTAATTATTAGGGCGAGGCCACTGCAAAAACAACACGTGTAAAACTGACATCAGATCATTTCTCAGTCTGTGATTGATGTGTGTCTCGCTAAACACTGTGATTGTTTTAATGAGCTCATTATGAAGATCAAAGAGTTCTGGACTGAAGATGCTTCACACACACACACACACACACACACACACACACAGGTTTGTTTTGCTATCTTAGTGAGGACTCTACCCCTAAACCTACCCATCACAGGAAACTGTGCACATTTTTACATTTTTAATAAAACATTGTTTAGTATGTTTTTAAAGCTATTTTAAATATGAGGACTCATGAAATGTCCTCATATTTCATGTTTACGTCGTAATACCAGTGTAATACCCATGACATTATACACATTTGTGTCCTCATAAACCATGAAAACAAGCACACACACACACACACACACAGTTCTTCTGCATCTTCCTCAAAAAGACCATCATCATCATCATCATCAATCTTACTAAAACATTACTACAGTCCAACAAAACCTTCGAGGACAAATGTGTGTGTGTGTGTGTGTGTGTGTGTTTGTTTGTTTGTTTGTTTGTTTGTTGTGTGTGTGTGAAAGGTCATTACTATCTTCATTGACTTCTAGCTTTTAAGCTAATTGGAAGACCACAAACACACACACACACACACTGTATATCTCTGAAGACTGATGTTCACCACTGTGGAGAAAAACGGAGCTGAGAAAACATCTTCTGACTGGGATAATGGACGACCTGTGTGTGTGTGTGTGTGTGTGTGTGTGTGCTTGGGGCTAAAAGTGACCTTGCTGTGTTCTTACAGATGAAAACACATTGTCTGGCAAACAAACACACACACACGCATTTCTCTTTCAGTTCTTCTAATGACACTGAAATAACCTGCAGAACAAACACATCTATATATACAGCACATTTATATTCCAGATAGCAGTGGTTTCTCTGTTTCTTTAAGTGATCATGAACCATTTTTACCTGCTGGACCAGAAAACAGCTGAAAAAACCCTCAGATGCACAGTGAAGGAGGGACTCTAGCATCTCGGACACCATCATCACAAACAGATGGTGCAAAAAACGTGCCAAAAACAACATGTTTTTTTGGATATGTACCTCAGTAACACTACAGTACCATTTGAAGCACATAAACATCACAGTGCATGAATATGGTATTACTTCATTTTAAGGTACTTGCATTTACATTTGGTAGACACTTTAATGCAAAGCGACTTACATTGCATTCAATGTACACATTTGATCAGTTCATGCATTTCCTGGGAATCGAACCCATGACTTTGAGTGGGTTTTTGTCTGAAATAAGGTACATCAGATGGTGGGTGTCTTCTGTAAGCACGTACGCTTTAAAAACTCCAGATATACAAAAAGACAAAGAGAGAAAATCAACAGACGGTGTGTTTGCGAGGTCAGCAGTAACTCATCCTGTCTCTCGCATCTGGAAAACGCTGCGATATAAAACCCGCTGAAGTATTTCTGGATCCGAGAGGGATCGTCACACCATAAATTACCACGTTAAACACTCACAGAAAAACAGTGTCGCTCTGGACCAGATCTTTTGGAAAAGACCCTGAAATAAGAAACTCTATGTCCTGAGTCTGACTGCAAACAACGAGCCGCGATCTCCAGAGAAATATCGTCCTCCCGTTTGTTTTCCAGACTAAATCCTATCTGTTCTCCAGAAAATAAAGTGGGAATACTTTCTTAATCAGTATTTCTGTCTTGTTTTCCAGCACAGATTTCTACATTTGTTGGAGAAGCAAAATGACTGAAGATATTAAGAAAAATGAATCAAAATGAAGTGAGTTTGTGCTTAAAACAAGAACAAATATCTGCAAATGGAGTCAAAAATATCAACTTAATTCAAAAGGAAAACAAGATTATTTTGGGCAGATATTTGTTCTTGTTTTAAGCATAAACTCACTTAATTGTATATATATATATATATATTTATTTCAGAACTCAATTCTTAATATCTTCAGTCATTTCTCTTCTCCAGTAAATGTATCTTGATTTAAGAATGTTTAGATATTTGTGCTGGAAAACAAGACAGAAACACTGAGGAAGAACATCATGTTTTGCAGTGTAAGTGAACATTTCATGTGATGAAGAACTGGTGATTTTTCTTTACTAAGATCATTTTTAAATGTACAGCAATAAAAACCATCCGTTTTATTGTAAAGCTCAGAGATACGGTGGGGAATACTCATGAAGAATAAATTATGTTTTTTGGTGCAACAAACCTACAGAAGTGCGGGACGTGGCCTGTTTAAAATGTCTGGCTGTCGGACGGCATGATGTGATTTAATTCTCTGGATCGGATCAGTTCTGGACACAAAAACCATCCGTCTGTCCAAGATTTCCTCACCTGATGTCCAGTGGAATTAAACAACTGCATCCTTTCCAAGCAATCTCACATTTACAGGTAAATCAGCATCATTTCTGTTCTGTTCTGTCTTTATTTGGTATCTGCTGAAATACTGATCAAGCCGAAAGACATATAGTTTGTCAAGAAGACTAATAACATTTTGTGATGGTACAATATGCAGTACATAAAAACTAATGCAAACCAACAGAGCCGATGCTGCGGATTCTACGTGCAGGTGATTTTTCTTGAAATATCACTGATAAAATGTCACTACTAGCAGAGAAACTGGTGTGACGAGAAACACAACTAGTGTCTGAAAACAGATTAGAAAGAATCAGGGGATCGGCCCGCCCCCAATCAGAACGCTATTCAGAAAACCAGAAAATTATGTTGGCATTAGTGGAACTGCATTGGCATGGTTCAAATCATACTTATCTGACCGTTATCAGTTTGTAGTAGTAAACGAAGAGAGGTCATATCGATCACAAGTTCAATATGGAGTACCGCAAGGCTCAGTACTAGGACCGTTGCTTTTCACTCTGTACATGCTACCCTTGGGAGATATCATTAGGAAGCATGGCGTTAGTTTTCACTGTTACACTGATGATACTCAGCTCTATATTTCTTCGCGCCCTGACGAAACTTACCAATTCACAAAATTAACGGAATGCATAGCTGATATAAAAAATTGGATGACCAGTAATTTCCTACTACTAAATTCAGAAAAAACAGAGATTCTAATTTTTGGACCAAAACTTCTTCACGTAATAACCTAGAATACTGTCTAACACTTGACGGCTGCTCTGTTAAGTCTTCGTCGTCAGTTAGGAACCTGGGTGTGCTCTTTGATACCAATCTTTCATTTGAAGGCCATGTTTCTAGCATCTGTAAAACCGCATTCTTCCATCTTAAAAATATATCTAAACTACGACATATGCTCTCAATGAAAAATGCAGAACAGTTAGTTCATGCGTTCATGACCTCAAGGCTAGATTACTGTAACGCTTTACTGGGTGGTTGTTCTGCTCGCTTAATAAACAAACTCCAGCTGGTCCAAAATGCAGCAGCTAGAGTTCTTACTAGAACTAGGAAGTATGACCATATTAGCCCAGTTCTGTCAACACTGCATTGGCTTCCTGTTAAACATCGTATAGATTTTAAAATCTTGCTAATTACTTACAAAGCACTAAATGGTTTAGCTCCCCAGTACCTGAGCGAGCTCTTAATGCATTATAGTCCTTCACGTCTATTGTGATCTCAGAATTCAGGCCAGCTGATAATACCTAGAATATCAAAATCAACTGCAGGCGGTAGATCCTTCTCTTATCTGGCACCTAAACTCTGGAACAATCTTCCTAGCATTGTTCGGGAAGCAGACACACTCTGTCAGTTTAAATCTAGACTAAAAACGCATCTCTTTAACCTGGCATACACATAACACATTATCAATTTATGTTTTCAAATCCGTTAAAGGATTATTAGGCTGCATAAATTAGGTCAGCCGGAACCGGGAACACTTCCTATAACACCAGATGTACTCGTTACATCAGAAGAAGAATGGCATCTACGCTAATATTAGTCTCTCTGTTTACCGTAGTCAGCCGGATCCGGGCCGTATCCAGATCAGATGGAGGACCTGTGCCTAGACACGACCGCAACACATCCCTGAAATGTCAGCTAGATTGTATCAACTATCCCCTGTGAAGACCTCATCGACACGACAGCAAATGGCACAGATTTCCATACCGGTGTAATAAATCCGATCTTCAACCAGATGGAACTGGATTAAATATTTTGACTGTTCTGATCCCAGTCTGACTTATGACCTGTAACGCTGCCTGAATCATAATCATGCACTGTTCGCTGTTGGCCAGAGGAGAACTGACCCCCGACTGAGCCTGGTTTCTCCCAAGGTTTTTTTCTCCATTTTGTCACCTGATGGAGTTTGGGTTCCTTGCCTCTGTTGCCTTTGGCTTGCTTAGTTGGGGACACATGATATTTGATATTCGACAATGTTTTTGATCTGCCTGCATTGACACCATTGTATGCGAACTGAACTGAGCTGGACGATGACATCACTGTTTTCTCCAGAGCTGCTGTATAGATAAATGAACTAAATTAATAACTAATGATTTTTACAATGAAATTAATCAATACTGAACTTACTTAAGCTGGACAATGACACCATTTTTTCTTTAGAGCTGCTGTGCAGCCAGAATTATATACCAGTTATCACTGTAAAGCTGCTTTGGCACAATCTGCATTGTAAAAAGCGCTATATAAATAAAGGTGACTTGACTTGACAAACACACACACACACACACACACAGAGAGAGAGAGACGGATGCAGCTCCTCTCAGCGTGAGCTCAGCGCAGGATTTGTGTTTCCTGTTGATGTCACTGAGCAAACGACCCAAAACAATACGGGAACATCCGCACATGGAGCATTAGGAAATCCTGTTCAATACGACACACACACAGAGCGAAGCGCTTTACTTTCACTTCTCACCTGCAGACATATGACTATCACAATGATGAACATCACTCTATCTCACAGCACAAATACACACTTCATGTTCCTGTAGGCGTCACATTAATTATTCAGATTTATGTACATTTTATGACTAAGAAAGCAACATCTGCCACCTGTAAATCCCCTGGGAAATAAAGTTCATCCCCCAGGATACTATTAAATATTTAATATAGTATATAAATAGTACTTTTTTAAGAGTTTCTTAAGAGAACTGTAATTAAATCTGATTCAAAGAGGTGAACTACATTCACTGGTGTCCTATGGGTACTACATTTCCCACAATCCTTTGCTTATGCTGTGAGTTAAAAAGCCTCTGGAAGAAACAAACACAGGAGGTGTAATTCCAGGTGTCAATCTCCGTCGTTCGCAGGTGTCTCTGTTTACAGCAGCAGAGATGATTCCAGATGGCACTTTACATCACGTCCTGCGTACGTGGCCCAGCTATGTAAATCTTTCATTCGGTATTCAAAGAGAAATGACATTCTATGTAAATAAACTCCTCCATATTCAAGGGATATGACCCTTCACTCCATAAATATTCCACTCAAAGAACGGCAGCCATTCCACATGCAAATAGTGGCACATTGAAACACAAAGACAGAGGAGAAAGACGAGCATCAATCTCACGTTCGTGAAGACACACGCTCTTAAAGAGGAAATGCAGAATATGACAGACAACGATCGGCTAATCCAGACTGTGGAGGAATGATTCGTTTACTCGACTAATGAATGAGACTTTGAAACAATACGCTGGTCTCACTTACACAAAAGCATCGAAAGATATCATGGTATGACCTTTTATTTATATAGTGCCGTTCTAAAACTCAAGGATGCTTTAAAAAGCCGTAAATAATCAAAATAACATAAGGGAGCAACATAAGGGGAAAAGGATCAAGGACGTACTACAGGAAAAACCGCACTGAGAGAAAAATCAGCAGTTTTCTGAAGGAGAGAAAGTCGGGCAGTGACACTACATGACCAAACTATGGAAGCTTGTTTCTGCCACGGTATAAAAAATAAAAAAGGTTGTTGTGACGTTTTTTTCTCACTATTCTGTCATGGTTATGGACTCTTATTTTGAAATTCTGTTTTGTTTCCTTTAGTTCCTGTTTCCCTGCTCTGTTTAGTTTCAGTTTCCTGGGTTACTGATTATGTCCTTGTTTGTTCCTATGATTACTTATGATTTGCACCTGTCTTTCATTATGTTCAGTTTGTATTTATACAGTTCCTTGTCAGTTCTTGTTTATGATTTATGTAGATGGCGTTTCTCTTGTGTTGATCCTGTGATCCAGAGTATTTTACATCATTAATAAAGAATTTAATATAATGGCAATGGTACACATCAGTGTTGTTATTGTTTACTAAAACTAAAAATATGAACAATAATTTTATTGAAATAAAATCAAATAAAATACTGGATGAAAAACTTACATTAAAAAAAAACATGATGAAAAATAAAACTGAAATAAATAAGTTGAAGTATTAAAATTATTAAATCTAAAATAAAAAAACTTCAATGAAAATTAAAACTTAAAGTTGAAATATTAACATTACTAAAACTAAAAAAAAGCTTATAAAACTTAAATGGAAATTAGAAATAAAATATATAAGTTGAAGTATTAAAATTACTAAAACTGAAAAAAATAAAACTGTAAAAAAAATTAAAAAACTTCAATGAAAATTAAAACTTAAAGTTGAAATATTAACATTACTAAAACTAAAAAAAAAGCCTAAAAAACTTCAATGAAAATTTGAAATAAAATATATAAGTTGAAGTATTAAAATTACTAAAACTAAAACTGAAAAAATAAAACTGTGAAAAAAAATTAAAAAACTTCAATGAAAATTAAAACTTAAAGTTGAAATATTAACATTACTAAAACTAAAAAAAAATAAAGCTTAAAAAACTTCAATGAAAATTAGAAATAAAATATATAAGTTGAAGTATTAAAATTACTAAAACTGAAAAAATAAAAGATAAAAAAGTCAATTAAAATTAGAACTGAAATAAATATTTTGAAGTATTAAAATTACTAAAACTAAAACTGAAAAAAAAACTTCAATGAAAATTAAAACTTAAAGTTAAAATATTAACATTAGTAAAACTGAAAAAATAAAACTTAAAAAACTTCAATGAAAATAGAGAAAATCAGAACTGAAAAAAACAAGTTGAAGTAATAAAATTACTAAACTTAAAAAACTTAAAGTGAAAAATAGAACTGAAATAAGTTAAAGTATCGAAATTACTAAAAATAAAAAACATAAAAACGCACAAAATTACTTAAACTTACACTAAAATTAAAATGAAAACTAAAAATATAAAAATCAAAGCTATAAATACTATAAAAACCAAAAAATTAATAATAAATACTATAATAGTATATAAATTATACTAAAATAACACTGGTACACGTCACAATATAGTTACTCTCTGATTCATATATGAAATGCCTATATTTGCATAATCCATAAACACTTTACAAATGAAAGATGCTTCATCTCCTTTGGATCTTGATGAACATGAACATGAATGAATCAGTCTGAAAAAAAGATTCCCATTATGAAATATGATACAGTAAATCTACACCAAACGTACCGCAGTATAAACATCTGATCTTGTCACTGTACCACAGTGTTTTACAGTAAGAGCTGAAGAACCCATAATGAAACACCAAGAACTTCTGAGTCTACAAAGAACCATATAATCATATCCAGAACCCTTCACAGCCAAAAGAACCTTTATTTTCAGCGGGAAACGCATCATTTGGTCCAGGAGTCACTGGTGTTTGAAGGTGTGACGGTTCAGAGAGATCAGACGCGTCCTTCAAAGTGACAAGCCTGTTTCACAAGATCAACTGAGCGAAGGAAGAGGGAAAAAGTGTGAGAAGGAAACAAGCATCGATGGCCCGACGTCACAATCGTGCAGAAAACCATTTAAAGTGTCAAAAGATTTTCCAGCTTTTTTTCTGTTCATAGCGTCTTTTGATTCCATGCGCCACGGCGATAAGAAAGAGGGATGGGGAGGCGGGGTTGCCACGGATACGGAGCAGAACGATGACGGAGGAAGACAGCGGGAACGTCTGTTTCCTTTTTCATTTTGCCAGTGGGAGGAAGAAGACAAACTTTGCTTTTTGTGTCTTGCGACAGAAGAACAAACTTCTGCAGCAACCCCTCGATTCTGTGCTTCTGCGAGGGTAAAACTCTGAGACGCACGCGGGGGGTGAGATGCTTCACCCCTGAAATCCCTGTTTGCTGACACACACACACACACACACCATTGAGTTTTACAGCCCTAAACACTTTAGTGTGTTTCCTTATAAAGCATCATTTCCACTTGAATCACACTGAGAGCTTCTGCTTCAGGAATCAGATTCTGCATCAGAAGTGAACAAAAACATCTTTAAAATAAAACATGAATGTTAATATCACCATTAGGAATATGTTCAACGTTAATAAACGAAATTATAAATGTAGAAATGCAACAGCAGAAGCGATTTACCAGTGTAACACAATGAACAAACATTACACTGCAAAAACATGATGTTCCTCCTCAGTGTTTCTGTCTTGTTTTCCAGCACAAATATCTAAACATTCTTAAATCAAGATACATTTACTGGAGAAGCAAAATGACTGAAGATATTAAGAAAAATGTATCAAAATGAAGTGAGTTTGTGCTTAAAACAAGAAGAAATACCTACGTAGTTCATCTTACATTTCATATTAATATTGTGTTATATTTTAGACACAATATTATCTGCTTTTGCTCAATTTTGCCTATGAAAATAGAACGCTGTGCGTCTCTGAGCAACACACAGCAGTGTTTCGTTTCTGAATGAATCTGCGTTTTGAGCGAATCAGTCGGGTGACTCAATGATTCAATGACTCATTCATAAAGAGAGACACTTACTTCATTCCTGAATGAATCAGTTGTTTGAATGAATCAAATGACTCAATGACTTGCTCATTTAGACATTTACCACCACCTACTGGCAGTTTTAGTTTCTTATTTAGAGTACAATTTCATGACAAAAAAAAACTATTTCATATTTCCATATAAAAAATAAAAAAACTATAGTTCATCATTTTATCATCATTTACTCATCCTCATGGCCATTGAAGCCTATAAGTTTATGTGAAATAAATTCTATGTTGAATCAAATATTTTCTTTCTAAAGCTACTTTGTGTAATGTCTATTTGATGCTTTTCACATTTAACACAATAATGACTTTAAATTATCTTTTGGGGGTAATTTCTCAGCCAAATTTGATGTGCGATTGATTTGAATATATTTTAATCGCTTGACAGCCCTAATATATATATATATATATATATATATATATATATATTATTTACATAATATACACTGTAAAATTTTTTTTTGTTTTTTTAAATCTATTATTGGAGTTGTTATTTCAGTCTTTCTACTACAAAATTCCATGTTTAATTCAACGCAATTCAACATGAAATTAATAGCAATTTCTGAGTGAATATTGTTTGTACGCCAATTTTTTGATGTATATATATAATTTGTTTATCTTGGTGCAAGCATAATTGCATTTTGTGACTAATTCGAGAGTAAGTAATACTTTTGTCTGATTTTATCTCTGTTAACATGTCGCAACAAATGTTGATTTATTATCTTTTCCTTTTTTAGCTCCTTTTGTTTAAAAGAGTTCAACTGGAGACACTACTGAATCAGAAGTGGAGTTTGAGGCATTGCAGTATAGTGGAGAGTAAACACACTCCAGTCAGGTTCAATCTGAGAGGAGGAAGAGGCCGCGTGTGCGTTCACGTGTCTCTCACCTCTCCAGAGTGAATCTCTGCACATTTTGCGTTACGTAATCAGACAAAATCCCAAAAGGTCAAAGAGAAGCGTTCATCTGCGGCCGCTGGCAGCTCGATTGTGTTTTTACACTCGGGTAAGTGCTGACGAGCCTTCGCTTCTGGGCGCCATCGCTGTGACCCGCTGCAGGATGAGAGCATCAGCGAGGTCAAACGTCTCCAAACACTCGCCAGAGAGCTTTTAAAAAGAGACAGGGGCTTTAAAACCCATCTCAGGTGGAGAGACGCGAGCATCATCTGGTCTGACGCGCCAGGTTTATATCATCGTAAAACACAAGCCGTAATTTTGAGTGTGAATAAATGAGGTTACGAGTTTCCACTCCAGATAAGAGCACACGGAGCAATTTAGGGATTTTATAGAGCAGATCTGATCAAAATCAAGATTTACTGGAGAGACAAATATGGACATAAAAGTTAAAGGAGAAAAAACTTATGTATAAGGAGATTAAAACATTAAATCATCACATTCTGTTGTTTTCCAGCACAAATGTATCAACATTCTTAAATTAAGATTTACTTGAGAAGATATTAAGTCTTGTTTACTGAAAAATGTAGTTTATGCTTAAGATAGAAAAATAAACTTAATTCAAAGGGAAACAAGATTATTTCTCTGACCACATTGGCAGATATTTGTTCTTGTTTTAAGCACAAATTCGCTTATTTTTTTCAGAAAACAACACATAATATCTTAAGTAATTTTCCTACAGAAGTAACAGATCTTGATTTAAGAATTTGTAGATATTTGTAATTAAATACAAGGCCAAATGTGGTGAACTGATGGCTCTGTTCTGATAGATAGAAACAATGAAAAGAGTGATAAACGCCTGCATAATAAATGCATCTAATCATAAAATAATTAAAAGAGCAAATGAAACACTTCCCATAAATTATCTGCTGATTTGAAAGGTCATGTCCAATCGAACTACAGTATTTCTGCACAAATTCATCCGACGCCTGGTCAAATCTAATCAAAAACTACCAACATATTAAACCATACTGCATTAAATACAATTTTCGACGGTTAGAAAATACATGGCCTGTGCTGAACGCAATAAAAACACTGAAAAAGTCAAGAGAATTTTGAAACCAAACACTCAAACTATAAAGACAAACATGGAGAATTTCTCATTTCAACATTAATTGCCATTAATGAACTAATAAGGATATTAATGCCTTTCAAACTTTGATTTGAAGGTCAAATAATGACCTTCAAATCAACACTTGATGACCAATACAAAATCCCAGAAGAGCAAAACCAGTTAAGAATCACTGAACTAAAACACACACATTGCAGTCACATTCCAACAGGCACTGCGTGTAAACCACACACACACACACACACACACACACACACACACACACATATGTGCTGCCACCTCCGGCTCTGTTCCCGTGGCTACTGAAGAAACGCATCTCGACAGCGCAGCAAATCTCCACAAGCAGCCCGGCAACCGTCACCAGGGAGCCTGTCGCCGCGGTAACGAGAAGATGACAGGTGGATAGGAGCGCAATCTCCGAGCCGACGGCTTCGGCCGCAGGGAAATGAAAGCTAATGCGGCAGAGATTCCTGCGGCGACACTCGTTTGGCCTTCAGGTCGACGACGAGCACTTATTCAGTAAACACACACATAATCAAGCCCACTACCTAGACTGCGTTTTAAGGCTTTTCCAAACAATGAACACCTGTAAGAACGTCTCATATCTCTGAAGAAACCACCATGAAACATGTCGAAGGTCTCGGGCTGATCTATTTAACATGCTTTTACTTCTCTTGGTTTCTTGCGTCCAACAGTCCAGATGGAAAACATGCTGAGAGCGAGAGTGTGAATTCACTGCTCATCTAGTGTTTGTGTCAGATAATAACAGGCGGAGAGGACAAGAATATTAGAGAGATCAACTGCACAATATCATTTTGTATTTTCTCTTGTTATCCAGTAAAAATAAATATAAAACAAGATATATTTATCTAAGAGGAAATTACGGCTTGTTTTCAGAGAACATAGCTTGCCTAAAAGTAGATTTTGTGTTTTATTACACACTGTAAAAAATGATTTTTCAAAGTTGTCAAGATGATTGAAATACATTTTAAAAGAAAATACTTTTGCTTGAGAATTTCACGTTTTATTCAATGCGTTACTTGCCATTTATTTGTAGTTATTTGTGAAATTTACAAGCAATTTCTGAGTGAAAATTGTTTTAAAGTAAATCAGGAAACCTATTTAATACATGTTTACAATTTCGCGACATTTATGCTAAAAATAATTAAAGAAAAATCAGCCAATCATAAACATAAAACTTTTCAAATTAGATGAATATCTTCTGAAATGTTGCTCCTTGTTTTGAGGATGTTTTGATTGTGTAGAACGAGAGACTTGTGTTGATTTTCAGACAGCAGGAGTTTGATTCATTCTGACTGTGTGTTTGGAGCGAAAAAATGAGTTTTATTTCTCAGTAACAATATCTGAGTTCTCCTGTCACCTCCTGTTGAGTGTGTAATTCTCCAGGAGAACCATCGTGCTCTTATACACCTCTACTTTCACACACACTGAACGCTGAACACACACTGAAATGAACCTTTCGCCATAACTGAGAAAATGTAACACTGAAAGTGTGTAATACACTGTAAACCCTAACACTTATAACTTATACTTAATTGGTTTGAGTAGGACAAACTTAAATTAAACAAATTAACTGTTATGAGTATTTATAACTTTCTTTTTCTTTTGAGTTCACAGCACTGACATATTTCAAGTAAACTGTTTCATTGTTTTGAGTTGAATGAACTAATTTCTTTTCATTTAGACTAACTTAAGTTTAACTGAAACTGGGCTTTTTTTTTGGCATTTTCTGAATTAGTTTGTTATAGCTAGCAAAATATTTACGTTGAGATAACCTGATAATTTTAAGTTAAATGTATAAATTAGTGTACTCATATATTTCAAGTTAATAACAATAAAAATGTATGAGTACGAAACTTAAACTTACTTAAACTTTGAGTTTCTTAACTTAAAAAACTGTCAACTTTTTTGAGTTCTGACAACTTATGGTTTACAGTTAAGTAAATAACTCATTTGATTCGCAAGTTAATAATTAATCTTTTGTGTTAATTACTATCAAAATGTATGAGTTAGCTAACTCAGTACTTCAAGTTCGGAGCAATTAACATGCATGAGTACTACAAACTCAAAACTTGATAGTTCTGCTTACTTAAAATTGGGAACATCATAACTCAAAAAATTTGATGCAACTGATTACCTCAAATTTCTTGAGTTAGCCAAACTTATTCAGGTTTACTGTGTATGGCATTTTCCTTCTTAAAAAATATATTTAGCTGTTTTCACTATTGATATTTTGGAAAATAAAAAATAAAAAAAAGATAATTGTGACTTTTTATCTCACAATTTTTACTTAATAAGTTTACATCTCACAATTATGAGAAAAATGTCAGAATTGTGAGATAAAAAAGTCGTAATTACCTTATTAGTGGTGTTTGCCTCCGGCAAAGCATCACTATTGTTCTCTTGCATACTTATTATTATTCTGAGCAAAATTTCAGCGCGTAACTCGACCTGCACCGTTAGACCAATGAATGAGGTGTCAAATCGACCGGCTCATTAAGGAGAGGTGTGCTATGACTTTTCTAAGTGATCGGACTTACAATGTTCACACAGCGGACAAAAAGTGGGCAAAAAAATCCCATAGACTTACATTGACGAAATCTTCACGAATCTTCATTTCAATCTGCCACTTTACACACACACACACACACAGTCTCTCTCTCTCGAACTTTCTCTCTCACTCATTTGAGTTATCTTATCAAGCAGCCAATAAGTAACAACCTAAAATCTTCACAGCCACACCCTAGCAACCATCCCATAGACTTCCATTGAAAAATACTGTATATGAGAGGGATATAAATTAATCAGAACATCATAGAGACACATGGGTTTGGCTCTTCTGATTTGGGCAGACATCCAGTCTATTGGTTTAACCCTGCTAACTGCCTAGACACGCCCTAGCAACCATTTAGAGCAACCGTGTAACCTTATGAATAAGCTATATTTGCCCAGTGCCGAGTTTTGCCACTGCATGCACCACTCACGTTTTCTTCAGGTAATGTATATGCTAGTTTATTTATGTTATTCTGTGGTGGAAACAGTTCGGTACAAAAATATTCTTTCAAAAGCTACTTTGGAATAACATTTATTGTGAAACTGCGACACAACTGAACTGAAGTGAAAGATTCACATCTCTAAGAAACAGTCACGGTTTTCATGGTTTAACGTCAGAAATTCTCCAGCACTCAACAATAAACAACTATATTAGAAAATAACCCTTGCACAAATCTGATGGCAAATTTTACATGTATGTGTTTGATTTGTGCGTGTGGTGGTCGAACTATCCTTCTTGTTTTCTCTTATTAAATCATGGATTATGTCGCAGTATGCAAGTTTTGCTCACATATGGTGTGTGAGTTCACAGACGGCAGCTCAGAAAATACACTACAACTACACAACACACACACACACACACACACACACACACACACACACACACACACACGCGCGGTTACACACTCCATTCGTCCCCTCTGAGGGGGGCAACGCTGCCGTCTCTACGGTAACGATGCGGTTAGATGGTTGTCAGGACGACAGCAGCGCCGATGCCGTGAGTCATGAGGGGAGAAAAACTTAAAAACGCTGACAAAAAAAGAGCTGAAAGCCTGTTAATCTGGACGCCGCGTCTGTTTATCAGACTCGAAGTGAGTCGAAGCATCCGGAGAACGGTGACATTTTCAGCTGTGATTTAGTTTGCCAGTCAAGAGCTCTTCAAAGAAAACAGAGCGTCCTCCATTATCACCCGCTGGCGCTAACGCTGTTTATTTTACGTCTTAGCAAAAAAAAACAGGAGAGAAAGAGCGTGAAAGAGCTCTTCTTTTAGTCGTCAGGGTCTCGTTGAGGGCAAAATACCTCAGGAACAAACACAATACGAGCAGAAAAACACACGCCTGACTCATCCCGCTGTTCTCACTGTTAGAAAGAAAGAAAGAAAGAAAGAAGAGCTTGATTCATCAGAAAAGGCTCCTTGGGACCTGCTGGAGATCAAGGCTCTGGTGGCTGAACTTCATTACCCATGAGCACACAGCATGAGAACTGTTACATTAGGACCCAGTAAGAGCTGCCCTTAAAACCGCATGACGGAAACACAAGTGCTGACCTCCATCTGAAACTCCATCAGATCAACAACTGTGTCACGATCCCGCAGATGATATAAGACTGCTACTATTGGGTGCTAAGAGCTGCAAAGTGCTACAAGGGCGTTGCTAGGGGGTTGCTAGGGTGTTCTGGGTCAAAAGAGTTCAACTTCAACTTATTCTGGTCTCTCGATATGGCTTGGGTCTTTTGAATGTACACTTTGGAATAATTAAGATGTTTTAATATTTCTGAAAGAGTCTCTCCTGCTCACCAAGGCTGCATTTATTTGATCAAAAATACAGTAAAAAATCTGAAATATTATTACAATGTAAAACGGCTGTTTTCTATGTGAATATATAGTAAAGTGTAATTTATTCCTGTGAATTTTCAGCATCATTACTCCAGTCTTCAGTGTCACATGATCCTTCAGAAATCATTCTAATATGATGATTTGCTGCTCAAGAAACATTTATGATTATTATCAATCATATTTGTGTGGAAACTGTGACACATTTTATTTTTCAGGATTCTTTGATGAATCAAAAGTTCAAAAGAACAGCATTTATTTGAAATAGAATCTTTTGTAACATTATAAATAAATAAAAGTAGGGTAACCCCTTGAAGAACAATGTGGATTTACTTGTAAACAGTAATATATTTAGATATAAGTTTAACATGCAGGATGATGATGCATCAGCCAATGTGTTATTAAAGGAAATAAATAGAAATATTTGCTAATTTATCACTGTAAATATAAAAATGTAAAATATTAAAAAATGTAAAATATTAAAAGAGGGGTAAGAAGCCCCCTATATATGCACTTTTACAAAATTTATAAATGACGTTTGATATAATTTTTATTAATATTTACATTTTGTGTGTGTGTGTGTCATTAATGTAAAATACTAATTCAACTATTCTATTTAAAATGTTATTTTGACAGTTTGGTTGAATAATTGAATAACCGACAAAGCAGAATCCCAGTAAAAGAGATTCATTGGAAAGGTAAAATTATTCTATGATTTGTGTTCAGGAATATGAATATTTGGGTCAACGACGTGATGGGTCATTTTTTTCCCCCAAAGGCCCTAAAAATAATAAAAAAAACAAAGATATGACATCCAACTAGATCTCTTTTATTGAATCCAAATGGTTTTAATTATATTTTGCTGCATATAAAGGTATTTTAAAGATTTTGAAGTGTCAAAAGGTCATTCGGTTTAACCGTCCAAAGGCCAATACAGCCATTTCATTTGTGATTAAAATATCTTAAAATGTAATAAATGTATATATTTTTTATTCTGCCATGATTTTATAACATCATATATCAACATAGTGCAAAATGGTATTAAAATTATGTGTAGAAGTCGTTGCTTTGTTATGAGAAAGAATGTCCGGAAGAATTAATTTCATTGATGTCATTTGGAGTAACCAATATAAAGGGACCAAGTCATGTGGTCAATATCATGTGACAGGATGTGACATCATTCAGACACCTGCAAAGGACCACACGGTCGTGAAGCAAAGTAACTAACTCTCTCTTAACTATTTGATAAATTCATGTTTTCACTTGATCATACGCATGTCCCGAAACATCAGGTCATTCGGTACAACCGCTATAAAACATGGAAAATGTTGTAATATTTTAAAAACTTGTACTAAATATGTTTGATTGTCCTTTTGCTAGCTAGCTAGATATCAGCCTGTTAGCATTGTTTGAAAATATCATCATTCGGTAAAACCAAAAGTGTTGTGGTTAAACCGAATGACTTTTTTGGTGACAAATTTTGTCCATCTTGTAAAAAATGACAAAAGCAGTGTTAATTGATTATAAAAACCACATAATCTCATTGTCAACACTTCATCAAACTTCAAAATTAATTATATTTTTTACACTTTTAAAAACCTTATTCATCAATGACCCATTTACGATTACCCATTTAATTTTCCATATTTTAATTGAAGATATGTCATAATAAAAACACTGTGAAATCAAATGGATTGATTTTACTCAACTAACCAATAGTTAACAGGGACACAAAAGTAGATCAATTAACCTCAAAACAGCTTCGGCTGAATAAATCTCACACACGTTGATATTCAGATTAAATGACAAAATTAAAAATAGTGTAGACAACCATCAAAAGTGCTGAGATGAGATATTTGTGTCATCTACTGTATGGTCAGAAGAAAAACATTCATCTTGCCCATGTTACCCTGTCAATTTCTTTCAAAAAAATACTGACCCCAAACAAGACGCATTCAAGTTTCACTACCATGAGCACTAGTATTCTGACACTTCATATTCAACAATGTTTTTGATCTGCCTGCATCGACACCATTGTATGAGAATTAAGCTTTAGCTGGACGATGACATCAGTGTTTTCTCCAGAGCCGATGTATAGAAACATTAATTAAATTAATGACTAATGATTTTTACAAAGGAATGAATCAGTACTGAACTTACTTAAGCTGGACAATGACACCATTTTCTCCTAGAGCTGCTGTGCAGCCAAAACAAACTGTTGCATAATTTTCCTGTTGTCACTGTAAAACTGCTCTGAAACAATCTGTATTGTAAAAAGCGCTGTATAAATAAAGGTGACTTGACTTGACTTGGCTAGTAATAAGTGCATTTCAGAAACACACAATGTTTCAAGAGTTCAGCTACTACAGTTTCATCTTGAATAACAGGATAATATTTGCCTAGAAATGGAGAGGAAATAATTGAGGTTTCGATTCGGTTCAGATTCGTTTGTGGCCGGTAAAACTATCCTGCAGTGCGCGCACACACACACACACACACACACCACACACACACACACACACACACACAGAAACACAAGAGTAGATTTCTCCACTAATGGCAAAACCACTGAACTCCAATGTGTCAGAAAAGGCTCTGAAAGAAAGAGAGACAGACAGCCGTCTCATGAGACAAATTCCGGTCTGCGGCGTCACTGACGGCATCTCGGCTAACACACGGATCAAAGTCGCCACGGCAACGGATGGCGTCACGGATGAAGCGTGCAGAGCCAGTAATTAAAGCGTTGTTAGTTCTGGTCATCGCAGAAATGCAGCTGTTTCCAGAGAACTTCTTCAGCGTCACACGAGTGTGTGCTGAGCGCACAGAACCACCGCACGATCTGCTGAAACTCACTGCACTTTCATGCTGCTGATTCTCCCGAAAATGAATTTTTATTTTGTGGGTCGACGACTCAAAGGCTGCCAGAGAGGCAAAAACACTGAAATCTCTCAAAGTTCTCCACTGTTACTAATAGAAGGCAATTAGATCAACGGCATGAAACGGCAACAAAAAACACATCAGAAAAGAATAAGTCAGAATAAGTCCTGTCTTATAAATAAAACAGCCAATCGCTGATACACACACACACACTCTCCTCTGTGAGTACAGTAACTGTAGTTCACGGGGTTTGAAACATGACACCTCTCGCAGAAACACAGACGTGTCAAACACACACACCTCCATGAATAACCTCCATCAAGTGATAATTAAAATGAGAAACAGAATCGGTGTAATAAAGAGGGTCTCGTTTATATGAGCAGAGGGGTTTACAGTTACACGACAACTAATTCAATCTGAGACCTCGCTCAGGTGTGTGAGTGTGTGTGTGTGTGTGAGAGAGAGAGAGAGAGAGTGTGTGTGTGTGTGTATAACAGGTGGGTGTGAATTGACTAATCGTTTACCCTCTATGATTACACTTTGATACACACATTCACACACAGTTGTGCGTTATTGACCTATAGCATTCGTTTGTTTCATAATTATGGTCTGTAGCGGTCAGAGACTCCGCTGAGATTCAAAGGAAAGAGCGATCCATTAATCACACACACACACTGCAGTTACAGTCTGTCTTATAGCCGAGGTCACTATCGAATCTCATTCGAATGAGGTATATATATATATATATATATGGGTGTGTAAATCTAAATGTAATTCACATCCATCTTCTCATTCTCATTATAGAGTTCCAGTGAAACAAACCCTCGGCTCATAGTGAGAATCACAGGAGAGACGTCCAGGGAAATCAGGCCTCAGCACCTGTGATCACACTCATCACGGATTCACTTCAGATCCAGTTCAGTTTACACTCCTGCAGCCGGTAATTCACATTCACACTGATCATGCTGTATAACCACACTTCTGACCGACACAAGAAGCTTCTAATGGAATAATGGAGATCTTCCTCTCTCATACATAATTAAATGGCCTGATCGTTAGGCCATTAACGAGGTCTGATGTACAGAGAGACTGTGGTTTAGATTTAAAAGACAGAAACTGAATAATTTATGTTTTTTAATCTTTCATTCGTTCAAACATCCATCATGTAGAATCACTTTCTATTCAGCGGATCACATTTCAAGATTTACTTAAAATTAAGCCTAATAATTAAGCGTAAAGTTCTTCTTTCTGCATCATGACTTTGTCTTCATAACAATTAAGCATATTTATCCCAAAATTCGCATTAATGCAATTAACTCTCATTACTGTGCTGCATCCAGATATTGTACTTTTGAGTTTGTTTTTAATTCTCATTAATCTCAATGATGGTTCTCGTTAAATTCTCATTCTCGTTAAATCTGAATTGATTAAAGGACCTAGAATGAAAACTACCATGATGTACAAATAAACTAAATGGTCAATCATTTTTGTACTGACAAAAGAGTTAAAATTTTAAGTTTAGTCAACATGAAATGTGAAGTTGACAACTCGAATATTTAAGTATTTTCTTAACTAGTTAAATCTAGTTATTGTTAAGTTGTGATAGCTAATTACAACATTTTTTTATGTTTTCTTTTTTACATCATATTACAATAATTTGGGCTGGGTGCTTAAATGTCATGACAATAAGTTTATATATATATATAAAAACAATCTTAACGGTTCCAAACTAGTCTTATTTTTCTTTATGCAAAATATATTTTTGCTTATCTTTTTATTTTCTGGTGAAACAACCTGCTTATTCTTGACAGGTCTTGTGTTTCACTGAGAAGTAAATCTCGCACGTACTGTATGCACACACACACACACACACACATATTCTTGTACATCTATCTTTGTGAGGACATTCATTGACACAATGCGATCTCTAGCTCTTTACTCTAACTCTACCCATCACAACTAAGAGCCTGACCCGAACCCTTACCCTAAACCCAATTATAACCTGATCACTAAAACCAAGTCTTGACCCTCAAACAGGCTCTCAGAAAGTGAGGAAAGGCCTAAATGTCCTCACTTTACTCTCTTTGTCCTCACTCCACACTCACACACACACGGGAGATGGGGAAAAGAGAAATGGGAGAGTTTAAGGGAAAATAGGTTATTAAAAGAGGAATGATTATGTCATCTGATCTCTACAAGGACACCAACTCATTCCCTCTGTCCTGTCCTCTATCTGTCTGTCTATCTACATGTATTTCTCTCTCTATCTGTATCTCTCAATTCAATTCAGTTCATTCCAATTCAAATGTGCTTTATTGGCATGACAGGCATTACAGTGATTATGACTTTTAATATACATCTCTCATTGCTGATATTCTTTCATCCGTCTGTCGGTCTCATTTTTCTTTTTATGATATTTTGATGTCTTTTATGACGTGTTATAAAGCACTGCTGCTGTATAAACAGTGCTATTTAAATAAACCTTGACTTTGACTCAGGGTTACTCTATAGTCAACTAAAACTAAAACTGAAACTAAACCCATGAAAAATGTTACTTGAAACAAAAACGTTAACTGAATACTGAAATATAAAAAAATGAAAATAACCCATTAAACATGAAAGTATTATGCAATCATTTAAGGCGTTTCTCCTTATATAGAAGCTTTTGACAAAGTGTTCTTTAAAATTGCATCAAGAACCCTAGAGTTCTCTACAGAACCTTTATGTCAGAGTTTTAGCGCAGCTGGTGAGGAAGTGTTGCTCTTTCTGTCTCTCTGTACTCAGTGTCTCATCAGTAGAAAGTATCTGTTGTGTCGAGCCTCCGGAGACGAGCTGCTCAATGGAGCTTCTTTCACAGACCAGCGATTAATGCTGCTGCGAGCAGTTCTCTGTTCCTTTGTGTGTGTATTTTTACTCGTTTCCCCCTCTGGCTCCATTTCTCCCGCCAGTGGGATTCTTACGGCAATCTTTAACACAGCATGAAGGAATACAGCGAAATCCAGTTACATGAACGCTTGTGCCTGTCACTGCGGATACAGCTGTGTGTGTGTGTGTGTGTCAGTAGTTATCATTTTTTCATTATTGATAGTCAATCTTCACTAGTACTAGTGCTGCAATTGATATGATCAAACCTCTAGCAGTGTTAAAGTTGAGAGTGTAGGCGCAGGGTTAGCAATAACATTCAAAACTCCCTAGAAACCATCCAGAACATCCTAGCATGTACATAGCAATGCCTCGACACATGGAAAATGGTACTAAGAAACCAAATTAACTCTCTGCATACAGCGGTGAGTTTCACCAGAGAGAGCAAACGTGCAGAATTAAGTGCAGTGATCACACCCCTGGGTGTTTCAACAAATAAAAGAGCAGCTTCCCTAAAAGATCATCATTCCACCCGTGTGTTTCTGGATGTGGTCGTTTCCTGGTCCTGTCCGACATCTACGATCACCGCCTCACGTGTCTGGGCCGTAAGCACGCTGAGGCATTGTACGTTGATTACTCATGTTCCCACTGCGGGAATATGACCATCACAATGTTAAGACTGAGACTTCAATACCTTAAAATAGGTGGAGTCCCCTCTGTTATTCCCCGTTCTGGTTTCTCTGCACCACAGAGGACCACTTCGGTTAATACACAGGGTGATCTGAGGATTATAGTAGGAGCTCTCCCACCAGGCCAGTCCCCACGGACCTCCCACTCCTCTGTCACACCGCAGGCTGTGGAGCTTCCGGATGAGGCTGCAGGTCCATCTCAGGGACCCAGCACCTCATTCAGAGCTCCCGTGGAGGTCGATGTTGACAGCTGCATCGGAGGGCAGACTTGAGTCATCTGGGGATGAAGATTCAACAGTGCTACCCCCTTCAGGGAGAGTAGCACAGATCGAGTCAGATCCAGAGTTGACTGCCATGTGTTCCTGGGCCCCCACAAGTGTCAGGCTCGAGTGGAACCCTCCACCCTGCTCTGAACACTCGCAGCTGGGCAATTGGTTTCTTGGTGCAGGGCATACTGGCAGCCCCTGCATCATCCTGCACCAGATCCTTTCTTCCCAGAGATGCATGAGGAGGTCACGAAGTCTTGGAAGGCACCTTTTACTGCCCAAAGCTGTTTTGCTGTTTCCTCCGCTCTCACTACCCTTCGACAGTGGGGCAGCCATGGGTTACGCGGAGATTCCTCAGGTGGAACGTGCAATTGCAGTGCATTTAGGCCTGCAAAGTGCCGCCACCTGGTGGAATCACCTGTGCCTCCCATCCAAGGTTGCACAAGGGTAGTTCTGAGCCCGGGTTGATGCAGGAACTGCGTACGGCGACGGACCTCGCCCTCAGGGTGACGAAAGTCACCACGAGGGTCCTCGGTGAGAGTGGCACTGTTCGAGTCAGATCCAGAGTTGACTGCCATGCTTTCCTGGGCTCGAGTGGAACCCTCCACCCTGTCCCGAACAACAGCAGCTGGACAATTGGTTTCTCGATGTAAGGCGTGCTGCACAGCATCGTCCTGCCCCGGTACCTTTCTTCCCGGAGGTGCATGAGGAGGTCAAAAAGTTGTGGAAGGCACCTTTTACTGCCTGAAGTCACTTAATGGCAGTCAAGGGTTATGCGGAGATTTCTTAGGTGGAGCGTGCAATTGCCATGCATTTATGCCCACAAAGTGGCGGAATCACCCATGCCTCCCATCCAAGGCTGCACAAGGGTAGTTCTGAGCCGGGGTTAATGCAGGAACTGTGTACAGCGATGGACCTCGCCCTCAGGGCAACAAAAGTCACTGCGAAGGCCCTCGGTGAGAGTAGCGCAGGTCAAGTCGGATTCAGAGTTGACTGCCATGCTTTCCCAGGCCACCGCGAATGTCGGCCTGGAGTGGAACCTTCCACCCTGTCCTGAAAGCTCGCAGCTGGATGATTGGTTTCTCAGTGTGGGGCATGCTGCACAGCATCGTCCTGCCCCGGTTCCTTTCCGGTTCCAGAGGTGCATGTGGAGGTGACAAATTCGTGGAAGGCACCTTTACTGCCCGAAGCCTCTTCGCTGCTTCCTCCATTCTCACTACCCTCGACGGTGGGGCACATGGAGATTCCTCAGGTGAAGCGTGCAATTGCGGTGCTTTTATGCCCACAAAGTGCCGCCACCTGGCGGAATCACCCCTACCTCTCATCCAAGGCTGCATGAGGGTAGTTCTGAGCCGGGGGTTAATGTAGGAACTGCGTACGGCGATGGACCTCGCTCTCAGGGCGATGAAAGTCATCGCGCGGGCCCTCGGCCAGACGATGTCCACCTTGGTGTTCAAGGAACATCATCTCTGGCTGAACCTGGCTGAGATGAAGGAAGCTGACAAAGTCCGCTTTCTTGACGGCCCCATCTCCCAGGCTGGCCTTTTCGGCGACACTATCGAGAACTTTGCCCGACAGTACATAAGCGGACAGAGGTGATCAGACACATCCTGCCCCGGCGTGATGCTGCTGCCACCAGACCACCGAGGGCTGCCCCTCTGCCTGACCGTCGCTGAGGGCATCCCCCTGCGGCGTCTATATCTGCTCCGGTGTGGCCCGAGCAGCAGTCAACATCCAGGCCGCAACATCGAGCTGCCCGTTCTTAGCCGCTGCTAGACCCTTGAAGCAGTCAGTGTAACAACACCCCTAAGACGGGCAACCCAGAGATGGACAAAGCTGATCCTCAGCAGACGGTCCACGCACAGCTCCTTCCCCCGGAGGAGGGCTGGGTGGAGAATCCTCAGTTAAAAGAGTTATTTTCTGTTCTGCCAGCGGTACCCACTTTTTCAAAAAAAAAGAGCAGTTTCCTCAATTTCAATTTCTACATCACATGATGTATGGCTTGACAGTGAGTGATGCTACGCTTCCTCACACTCATTCCTCTCTTCTTTCACCATAATGCAGGAGTTTGCGTTTCGAGGACGCAACGCCTCCTCATGCACCTCCAACCACAAACACACACACACACACACACACACACACACACACAATGCTACATTAAGCATCATATACGAGCTGCTCGACCAGTGTGAAGCAGAGGTGATTCTTTTCTGCTAATGTATTTTAGCAGTGCATAAATCTCAGCGGAAGAAATGGACAGATTCTTTAATGAGCCTCTAAACTACAGTTAAACCACATCTGTTAACACTCTTTACGAGAGAGCGGGAGAGAGAGAAAGAGAGAGAGAGATGTACAACAACTTTCAACCATAAAACTGACAATCTAACAGCTGTGATCAATTCTGTGAACACCTGAAGACATTAAACCAACATGCAATACATATCTGTTGCTATAGTTACTAAACATAGTTTTCACATGACGTCACATGCTTTTCATTTTAGAATGTTTTGAGTCACATGACTCAAGCTTTTTAGAATATTTTGTAAATGAATACTGTAAATTAGGATCTACCATTGTTTTGCCTGCCGGTCTGTGACTGTGGCGTCACTGGTTTCAGATTTTGGACTTTCCAATGACGTTAAATCCGGCCCTGCGAGACTCCGGCACACAAGACGATCAATTACAAATCCTGAACATGACGAGCCAGTCGAATCCTCAGATGAGTTAAGTGTGTCATCGGATTCATCACCACACAGTGACTCAATAACTCGGGTATGAAAGTCTAATAATTGGCTCAGAGTATGAGGGCGAATGAAGGGTCAGGTGGACTACAAATCCCATGAGGCCATGTGTTTCTGGGTCAGTCTTCTTCATTAGTGGGGAACCAGACATGAGTAATCAATCACAGATAAGTAGAACAGAACAGAAAAGAGCAAATCTATCTATCTATCTATCATTGCAAAGTAATAAAAAAAGAAATTGAAGCAACTATTCATTTTTGATTTAAATGAAAATGTAATTATTTCCCACTTCCATAACTACCACTCTTTTTAACCTAAACTATAATTATATTCATATTCATCTGTAGCTGTTCTACTTGCTGTGACACTGAAGCTCGACTCGTCTTTAATAATACCAGATCCACACTAATCGCTGAGTTCTTATATATCATGCAGCGCTGCTCGTCTGAACGATCTGTTACACTTATTTCTGCTCTAAGATGCTCTAAGTAAGTGTCTGCCAAGAACATGTTTGCAATGCAGGAGAAGTCTAAATAAATAACATGAGAAATGTTCCAGAAACGTCTCAATTAAAACACACACGCAGACCGACTGCTGAGACCTACTTCTGAGGAAAACCTTTAAAGAGAAATCTTTCTTTAAAGAGGACCTATCCTTCCTTTTCTCCATGTTCATCTGTCTTTAGTGTGTAATGTTGCTGTTTGATCATTAAAAAGGTTTCTAAAGTCCCTCCAGCGGGAGTTCTTCTCTATATCAGTGTCAGTGTCTCTGAACTCCCTGAAGCGCCTCCATCTTGAGTTTTCTTCACAATATCCCTCATTTAAATAATTAATATGCAGAATAAAGAGGCGGGGCCTGGTTGAGTTAGTTAGCGGTTATGGTAAGGGGTGGGACATTTCCCAAACACCAATCACAACACACTGCTCCAGCTGACCAATCAGAGCACATTGTGCTTTTCAGAAGGAGGGGCTTCATAGAGACAGGAACTAAACAGAGCGTTACTGACAGACTGGGAAGAGAGGAGCTGAACAATGGAGAATATGAGGAAAATAATCAACATTCAAGCAGGAAAACCTGCTCTAGTAGAGCCAAAAAACAACATCAAGGGCCCTGTTTTAACAATCTAAGCTCATGGTCTAAAGCGCACGGCACAAGTGCACTTAGGGCGTGTCCGAATCCACTTTTGCTAGTTTAAGGACGGGAAAAATGGACGGTGCGCCCGGCGCATTGTCTAAAGAGGTTGTCCCTATTCTCTTAATGAGTCATGGGTGTGTTTTGGGCATAACGTGCAATAAACCAACCAGAGTCTCGTCTTCCACTCCCTTTAAAAGCCAGCTGCGCTCGCGCCATGGCGTATTCACTATTTACAAGGCGGAATTGAAAGCGAAATAACTGAACGGTTCTATAGTGAGGAAGCGGATTTGCTCGTGCACAAGGTTAAAGCGCGCGAGCAGACAATCTACGGGAAAAGCCGGATTCCACCAAAGCATTTTTATTTTTATGCACACAACAGTAATCTTTTACATTGTAATCCTTTTTTATTTTTAATATTTGGCATGTTTGTGTGCTGCTGCGCTTCCCTGTGTGTGTAATAAGCAGAATGCACGTGCGTTGTGTACCCGCATAGGCGCATATTACTAACACGTTCTTTAAATAACAAAACAAATATTGCACCATTAATTTTAGACCAGGTTTCAGTCGGTCAATGGCGCAGTCTATTTCAGTTGCCTCAAAATAGTAACGTGCCAACAATGCGCCTGAACACACCTCGTTTTCAGACCAGCACGCCCATGGGCGCACAAATGGGCGCAAATGCATTTGCTATTTAAACAACGTGGCGCAGGACGTGGAAACGATAACTGCGTCGAGCTGAAACTAGCAAAAAACACTTGCGTCACGCCTGGCGCCGCATTGCGCCGGGTGTATGATAGGGCCCCAAGGCTTAAAGGGCATAATAGGGCCTCTTTAAGAACACACACATTCTCAAACAGGAAGGACCTGTGCTGCTTGTTCAACTACTCCAGATTTCCTGCGAGAGAAGCTGCTGCTGCTGTATTATTGTTCTTTGTTTATATTTGCGATTGTTTTTGGAGTAAAGTCCTCTGTGTCTTTTGTTCATATTATCGTGCGTGCAAGATGGTATCTTATTTAACGTTTCCAGATTCACGTCTTCACCTGAGCTCAGCTCTGAACCTACAAGAACGAACGACAGCATCTAATGCTAAAACTTACAGTAAAAATGATAGCTTGCAGTAACTTCGAGGTCAGCGTGTTTGTTTTTTAAATGTTTCAAACCTGACTGGTAGCTGGAACCCAAAAAAAATCAGTTCATAACTTGAAATGTATGTCTTTTGAAAGAATATGAAGTCATATGAGTTTTTCAGAAATGTTATTGCCTTGAAATCAGTTTTAAACCTCTTCATCTCAGCTCACGCACTGAATTTCTATGCTTTTCTTTCTCCTCTGAATGGAGGTTTGATTAAGAGCACTCTGTCGAATCGCTCGCTCTGTTAATGAAAAATGAGATTTCAAAAGCTGCTTTTTCTTCCAAGTTCAGGCTTGAGTTTTTTCAAGTTCAAAAGCAAAATACACAACAAGAAAAAGCTAAGAACACACACATACATACACAACATTAAGACTAACAAGACTTATTAGTTCAAGGAGACGAAGAACGAAACAGAACTGCTTAAAAATCAGAAATGAACTTAAGGAATATGAAGTCTAGAGAAGAATTACTGACCTGGTAATGAACTATGAGCTGTTTTTAATGTTTCTCAAACAACATAAATATTATATATATATATATATATATATATAAAATGTACTAAATAACTATATAATATATAATAAATAAAGTCACAGTTATATTAAAAGTAAAACAGTGATTATGTATTGTAATCTATAACTGCAGTTACTTTTATTCACGAGAACATGACTGGTTATAATTTAGCATGCATTATATATAGTCTTTAAGCATTTGAGAAAAAAACATCTGATTTATTGATGCCATTTATCATTTATGCAGTACTAATCAGTTTTCTGCTGTTGCACTTAAAAAAATCTAATTATTTTAGAGAAACAGAGCAGTTGAGCCAATTAACTTTAAAACAGAATACTTGAACATCACATCAATTTAAACTGAAGAAAGAGTCACATTGTTTGAATTAGCTCTGCACTTTATTTGTTTGATTTAAAAACTGTTGAGTTTGAAAAGCCAATCATGAAGAAATGCTGTTTTTGTATTGTGTTTTGTGTTGATTTAGAATTTAATAAACATGAAATAAACAGTTGATCTTAAGAAATCAGAAATGATGATGTTCACATTAAGAATCGTTATTCACTGCAGATACAAACATCTATAAATGAACAGGTCTGTGAAGTGACTGGTTATGTGAAACTGCTTAGAGATTTTACTGTCAATCAGGCCAGAAAAAAAATGATGGTAGAAAAGAGACAGACAGACAGAAATACAGACGGAGAGACAGAGAGACAGACGGAGAGACAGACAGACAGACAGACAGAGAGACAGACGGAGAGACAGACAGACAGACGGACAGAGACAGACGGAGAGACAGACAGACAGACAGAGAGACAGACGGAGAGACAGACAGACAGACGGAGAGATAGACAGACAGACAGACAGAGAGACAGACAGACGGAGAGACAGACAGACAGACGGAGAGACAGACGGAGAGACAGACAGACAGACAGAGAGACAGACGGAGAGACAGACAGACAGACGGAGAGACAGACAGACAGACAGACAGATAGCACCAGCTACTGTTATCTGGGCATCGACATCAGCGCTTCGGGAAGCTTCGGTCTGGCTGTCAAAACACTGAGCGAAAAGGCTCGGAGGGCTTTTTATGCTATAAAGTCACGATGCGGTCACTTAAAATTACCCATTAAAACTTGAATAAAATTATATAATTCAATAATAAAACCAATTCTTTTATGTGGATGTGAAATTTGGGGACCAGTATTACATTTTAAAAATTGGGATAAAACTTCAGTAGAAAAACTACAATTGGAAATTGGCAAAAACATTTTAGGGGTTCACAGAAGCACATCCAACGACGCCTACAGGGCTGAATTAGGCTTGTATCCGCTGAACATTGAGATCCAGAAGAGATGTGTTCAGTTCTGGCATCACCTCCATCAGTCTGATCCTGATTCAGTCCAATATAAAGCCCTCCTCGCCAATGAAACCTCAGCAGAATCTCATCCTCTAAACACACTCGCTCTTCAACTTGTCCATGAAACTCAAACTCAACCCAAAATAAACTCCAATGTTACTCAACCCTAAATAGAACCACTAAATTGGCAAATTATCTAATAATTAAACAATTTAAAGAAAGACAAATCCTCTCCAAATACAGATTAAGTGACCATGATCTAGAAATAGAGAGAGGAAGACATAGACAAACATGGACAGCGAGAGAAACACTTTCTACTCATCTGTCCTAAATATCACGATGTAAGAGAAACATTTCTCTCCATACTTGAAACACTGATCCCATCATTCATTGAACTGAGTGATACTGAGAAAATGCCCTTCATACTTGAAGATGATAGCACAGCTGCACGATATGTGCTAGCCATTCACAACATTAGAGACGGAGAACTCTCTAGAGAGACCTGCTTCATTTATTCATTTACTTAGATGGATTTATTTACTTTGCTACATGTATACATATATGTTTTGTTTGTTTGTTTGTTGTATTATTTATATATAA
>JBCHWC010000149.1:390000-417500 GCA_039654765.1 Mylopharyngodon piceus | reverse complement strand
TGCAGCCTTGGTGAGCAGAAGAAACTCTTTTAAAGCTGTTTTGAAACAAAGTGTGTTGTGAAAAACACTATACAAATAAACTGACTTGATCAATGATTTAATCAGTTTATTGATCACCACTGAAAGAATGAGTGACATTTTACTGTGTGTGAATGTTTTTAATTACACAATCTCTGAAATAAGACGTCAGAAGACAGCTAGAATGTATATATATATATATATATGTATACGTAAAGAAGCACGTAAAGACAGGTAACAGCAGATAAAGTTCACTTTATGATGTAATATCTCTTCTCTAGTCTCTCACATTCATTAATGACAATTAAATATGAATGTATTCATTATGGACAGAAGGCTTTTAGAGTTCAGTGTTGATCTGAGCTGTATAATCAATGGAGTTAATTGGCCATCAGCCGTCTGCTCTTAACGAGGGGGCAGTGAGAACAGTGGGCGGAGTCAGATCTCAGTATTAATGAGTTAATTAGAGAGACGATGAAGCTTCTGATCAACACACACTGAAAACACAAATGAATGTGTGAATGAAACTGTTATAATGAAACTGTTCCAAAAACTTCAAACACACACAGAGAATCAGCCGATCAGAGACACACACCACCAGTGTGTGTGTGTGTGTGTGTGTGTGTGTGTGTGTGTGTACCTACATTATCATATTTTGGGGACAAATTTGTACCAAGATATGAGCTAAACCTTAAAAAAGCAACGTTCTCATTTGTAAAAAAAAAAAAAAAGTATAAGAATAAAGAGAATAAAGGTTTTAAATATGTATATTATGAAAGAATATACTGCATTATAGACAGGCTTCAATTAAAGGGGTGGTTAATTATGATTTGACTATTTTTAACTTCAGTTAGTGTGTAATGTTGCTGTTTGAGCATAAACAACATCTGCAAAGTTACGACGCTCAAAGTTCAATGCAAAGAGAGATATTTTCTTTTACAGAAATCGTTGTTTAAGGACTACAACGAGCTTCTTCCCAGGTTAGTGACATCACAAACCCTAAAATTTACATAAACCCCGCCCCCGAGAACACACAACAAAGGGGGTGAGGCCATGTTGGGCTGCTTTAGAGAAGAGGAAGAGTTGTTGTAGTAGAGTGTTGTTGACATGCCGTCATTTTACGCCGGACTGCTTCACAAACGAGGGTCAATTCAACACAAAAGTTTAACTTGACGGCACATGCTAGTGGATGAGTTGAATCAACTCCACAGCAACTACATAAATTTATCCACTAACCATTCAGAAACGTCTAAAAGTTGTAACTTCTTCCTGAGTCTCTCCATCAGTGTCCGACTCCGGTTTGAACAATGTAAGGCTGAACACCGTCGTCATTTCGGCTGCGTGAGATTCTCCAGCTTTGTTGTTGTTGAGCAACCGAAGCGCGAGCTGTTAAAGCTCCGCCCTTTTCTGGAAAGGGGGCGGGAGCAGCAGCTCATTTGCATTTAAAGGGACACACACAAAAACGGCGTGTTTTTGCTCACACCCAAATAGGGGCAAATTTGACAAGCTATAATAAATGATCTGTGGGGTATTTTGAGCTGAAACTTCACAGACACATTCTGGGGACACCAGAGACTTATATTACATCTTGTGAAAGGGGCATTATAGGTCACCTTTAAGTATTTGCATCTTAAAATCCAAAGTGAATTTTTTTGGCCGGGCAGTGTATATATAACACTTTAATTGAAGCCTGTCTATAATGCATTAGAGAAGTATTATAAGTATTATAAATTAATAATGATTATAAATTTATTAATAATATTCCCTTGTAATACAATTCGAAATGCATCATATCTTTTAATAAAAGTTATTATATTATATGATATGTTTGTGTGTGTGTGTGTGTGTGTGTGTGTGTCGTACCTCTACTGCATCGTGGCGTGTGTCTCTGAAGTGAACGTGCCGCTGCATTGGCTTTCTCTGGATCTCTGATACACACTCAGCGCTGTTAAACGAGAAGAACAGCGTGATGCAGAGAGAGAGAGAGAGAGAGAGGGTGAAAGACGAGAGACCAAACGATAAGAGAACTGAGCGCGCTCAGTGGATGCCTGCTTAAACGCAGCTGTCACACACACACACACACACACACACACACACAGATAGAGACGGCTGACAGCAGCAGTTCTCCTCTCATTCTCACTTTCTGTCTCTGTTAAGATGCAAATGCAGCACATCTGCGGTGTGTGTGTGTGTGTGTGTGTGTGTGTGTGTGTGTTTCTGACAGTAGATTAACCTCTCATATTGTCTGGATCTTCAGGGTGAGACACACAGCGGGTCACATGTGACACCGGACACAACAAACCCAAAGCACCTCCAGACAGGAAAGACAGATCTATTACTCTCTCTCTACACACACACACACACACACACACACACACACACACACACGTCTCTCTCTCTGCATATATCTGTCTGTCTCTCAGTGTCACATTATCTAATCTTGTAATGGGCTCCTTTCATTCCCGATCTGTCCTCCGTTCGTTTGTGATCTATTTATCCCTCCCTCTCTCTCTCTCCGTCCGTCCTTCACCCGTTGTCCTCCTCTATCATCTTCTCTTTCTCTGAGGTGATAAAATCATTGCCTTGTTCTCTTTATGCTAATGAGTCTTTCTGACACACAGAGAGACGCAGAGCGTTCAGGAAAGGAAAGGTGACGTACGTCTGCGTTTGACCGCTGCGGTCTGACCTGGAAACATCAGCCTCGTTTATTCACGCGTGTGTGTATTTGCTCCATACGAGCCCTTCACACGTTTAAAACACGGACACACACACGCCGAGAAGACATGAACCTCCATCAGCCGCAGAAACCAAACTTACAATGCTTCAAATGAGAAACTCACACTTATACTATTAGTTCCAGCTTAAATATGATATCCACAGAAACCCGTCACAGCGTTTATTAATCGCATTACTCTCCACTTCTACTATAACTACTAATATTTTTAACGCAACAGTAATTTTACACTGCGACTGTCTTGTTTTCCAGCACAAACATCTAAACATTCTTAAATCAAGATACATTTACTGGAGAAGCGAAATGACTGAAGATATTAAGAATTGTTTACTGAAAAATTAATTGAGTTTTTACTTAAAACAAGAACAAATATCTGCAAATGGAGTCAGATAAATAATCTTGTCTTTCCTTTGAATTAATCGTATTTTTCTGACCTTGTTTTAACCATAAACTCGCTTAATTTTATACATTTTTCAGGAAACACGACTTCATGTCTTCAGTCATTTTGCTTCTCCAGTAAATGTATCTTGATTTAAGGATGTTTAGATACTGGAAAACAAGACAGAAACACTGAGGAAGAACATCATTTTTTGCAGTTAATGTACTGCCGTTAAACAAGATGAGTAAATGATGTTAGTTTTTGATAACTAATGCTATACTTAAAGTCACATATACAACCTTACTGTAAAGTGATACTGAACAAACACTTCAGAGAATGAAATGAGAATAATGTACTGGATCGCTCGGCTCTTACACACACACACACACACGCGAGGGATCTTCAGTATCTCTCTCTCCCTCAGAGTCCATATAAGGGATTCTTGGGAGTTATTTCATGATTTGAAGGATTTACCTTATAAACTCCTTGAGGAACAGAAACCCAGAGCGCAAGCTGTGTGTGTGTGTGTGTGTTTGTGTGTGTGTTTGTGTTCTACAGGTTACATTGTCATTTAAGCTGATTGGCTGAATACCAGCACTGACTAAACTGGTTTTCCCTTTTGTACACGCCTACAGCAAACACACACACTCACACACACTCATATCAGCACATTCTGCGTGAGGTTGTGTTTGTCTGTGTGTGTTTATTATGAGATAACATCAGAAAGTGTGCTGATATGAATTGAGCTGCGATGAGGTCAAACACAAACACACACGTTTCTGATTTCGACCTGTTTCCTCTGTAAATCATTCATCTGTTTTCTGTCTATTAATCCTCAAGTCTTTCCTCTAAAGAAAGAAAACAACCTCAAATTCATCCATGAATGTGTGAGACGAGATCAAGAGAAACAAATCCAGTCAAGACAGATGTGATCGGATCGATTGATTGATCGATGGATGGATGGACAGAACGATGGATGATGGATAGATAGACAGGTGTTCCTACCTGTAGGGAGTGTAAGACAGCAGGTGTGTCGTCCGCTCTCAGGAACACTTGCTGTCCACGTCTGAAAGACAAACGAGAAGCATCAGAACGTGCTGCGCTCATCTCTGTCCACTTCTGTCCAACTCTATCTAACTATCTGTCTCACACACACACACACACACAGTTCTGAAGCTTCACTTCTACCATCTTCTGCCCTGTGTGTGTGTGTGTGTGTGTGATGGCATGTGTGTAAACATGTCTTCATGCTGGCAGTGTGTTCTTACAGGTCTCTTCCTCGCTTCCTCTCATGAGCGTTCATGTCATTCCCTCCTGTGTGTCAAGCTCCGCACAGACCAGCACACACTCACTCGCACACACACACACACACACTCGTGTCGGGTCTCACAGAGGTGTGCGCTCGAGCCCTCAGCAGGGAACACACTGACAGCACACACACACCACAGCCACTCTTCTGTCCTCTCTCTCGCTCTCTCTCTCTCTTGACCGGGGAAGCCTCTGATTGTATTGCTCATCAGGGTCCTAAAACCCTCTGTGTTTCTCTCAGCCAATTTACTCTATATACACATATATCATTTGTGTAAAATTTGAACACCAACATTTCTATGTAATTACTTTGAAGAATACGAACTATGTGCCTTTGAAATTTCACACTTTGTTTTAGCACAGTTATTTCTGAAAACTAAAAACAATATAATGTATGTCTAACATTTGTTTTGTAAAGGACTGTACTTATTTTGGGCAATCTGCAATAAAAATTACAAAAGATTTTGCACTAAAAATGAATGAATATTTTAGAATGATAGACAGAACAACAGAATAATAGGTAAAATGACAAAAATGAAAGAACGATAGAGCGATAGATAGAACATTTCCTTGTAATTTGGCATTTTACTTTGGAGAATTATCCAGAAAATGATGTGCCTTCAAATTTCACACTTGTTGTAGCACAATAATTTCTGAAAAAATAAACAATAAAACAATATATTTTACATCTAATATTTGTTTTACACAAGGATGTACTTATTTTGGGCAATTAGCACAAAAATCATAGACCAAAAAGGTTGTCCTTTCTATTAATTATAGAAAAATATGATTATTTTTTACAATAATCAATTTAGTAAATAAGATTAAGTGATATCACAATTCTGCTAAAAAAACTGCAAAAAATCATATTTTAAATGAGTTTTATAAACTAAAGTAAATAATATTTACCTGTAAAAAATCATTATTTATATCTAATCATTATTATATATACTATAATATATATATATATATATATATATATATATATATATGTGTGTGTGTGTGTGTGTGTGTATATATATATATATAAAAACCGCTTTAATAAGATAAGAATATATCTGTAATACACACACACACATATAAGTGCGGTCAAATCGATTAATCATGATTAATCGAATCTAACTTGTTTACATGATATATGTGTATATATATTATTATATTTATATATATTATATATATATGTGTGTGTGTCTGTGTCTGTGTGTATACTGTATATACATATACACACTGTATATAGTGTAGATTAATTGCAATTAATCGATGACAGCACTAATATATATATATATATATATATATATGTGTGTGTGTGTGTGTGTATATATATATATTAGTGCTGTCATCGATTAATTGCAATTAATCTACACTATATACAGTGTGTATATGTATATACAGTATACACACAGACACAGACACACACACATATATATATAATATATATACACATATATCATGTAAACACAAGTTAGATTCGATTAATCATGATTAATCGATCTGACAGCACTTATATATGTGTGTGTGTGTGTTATTACAGATATATTCTTATCTTATTAAAGCGGTTTTGTAAATTGTTTCTGCTTTTATGGTAAATTTGGCATGAAACAAGGCAAAAATACTGATTAAGAATATGATATGATTATGAATGTCATCTAAGCCAGAAATTATTTACAAAATTAAGTTTGCCTGTACAGTTTGAGTTGATTTAATAGTGGAACATCACAGAATAGAGAAGAATGTACAGCGACAGTAATAATGTTCTCACACACGTGCCAGAGGAACATTCAGGGATTTAATATGTTGCCAGAGATGAACGAGATGAAAGAGATCTGAACATTTGTAGTATTTCTCCTGTCTATCTTTCTGTCTTTAATCTGCAATGAATCTGAGAAAATGATCTCTCTCTCTCTCTCTCTCTCTCTCTCACACACACACACACACACACACACACACGCGCGCACACACAGGGTTTGGCTACAAATACACACAGTGAGTATTGATTAAGGGTTCCTATAAACAAGTCACAATTACAAGGAACACAACATTAAACCTAAAGAAGAATTTCTCTACAACCTTCATGTGACGAAAGGACAGTGTTCGATGAACATGATCATCTGATCATTCTGGTGTTATGTGCCGGACCCATGTGCACATCTCATCAGATCATCTTCTCATGTGTTTCAGTGCTTGAGCAGCGACAGCTCATTTCAGCACTAAATGATTATTGATCTGAGGACACTTTAACTGCAGCTCCAACATCCATCCATCTGACAGGTTCAATACCAGCGTCGCAAGAAATAATTTTCGCAAAAAAAAAAAAAAAAAAAACTCATTATTTTTGTCTTGTTTTTCTGTACAAATATCTGAACTTTTTTTTATATCAAGATACATTTACCTGAGAAGCAGAATAACTGAAGACATTAAGTATTGTTTATTAAAAAATGTTTAAAAACTGAAGAGAATTTAAGCTTAAAACAAGAAAAGAATATCTGCAAGTGGCATAAGAAAAACAAGCATGTAAATAAACAAGATTATTTTTCTGATGCCACTGGCAGTTTTCTTCTTGTTTTAAGTGTAAAGTCACTTAATTTTGATATCTTCATTTAAGAATGTTTAGATATTTGTACTGAAAACCAAGACACAAATCATTTTCTGCAGTGTAGTACTTTTTTCTTGTCTTGACAATCCTCATTTTGGCTGCGTGAGATTCTCCAGCTTTGTTGTTGTTGAGCAACTGAAGTGTGAGCAGCAGCTCATTTGCATTTAAAGGGACACACACAAAAACGGCGTGTTTTTGCTCACACCCAAATAGGGGCAAATTTGACAAGCTATAATAAATGATCTGTGGGGTATTTTGAGCTGAAACTTCACAGACACATTCTGGGGACACCAGAGATGCATATTACATCTTGTAAAAAGGGCATTATAGGTCACCTTTAAGTTCTCACTACCTAACACAATTTAACGTTCCCTTTCGAAAGGGAACTCAACACTGCGTTTGAACACGCTATGGGGAACGTCATCACGTGAACCAGTGTCTGAAAGCAATATCAAATCTCACCAATCCTATTGGCCGGCGACAGCCTATGATGTCATCATAGACGCAACCCGGAAGTATAAAAGGAGCGCCTAGAGAAGCAATCAGTATCTTTTCGTCTTCAGGGACTGTTTTGTCTGATTGCGATTCTTCGAATCTGGTAAGAATATTACTATGTCTAACAAACATTTCAGGAAGTGTGTGGAAATCCGTGTCCCAGGTTTTTGACACCCGATGACACACACAATCTGTGCGTTTTCTGTCTGGGAGAGGAGCATGCATGGACAGTGCTTGAGGGCGCTGTCTGTGTAAACTGTGAGCGTCTGCCTATTAGGACGCTCCGCTCTCGTTTGGCCCTCTTCTCGAGGGAAGAGCGGCCGGCATCTGTGCCCGGTGGTTCTGGTCCCGCCCGTGCTGAGGCGGAGCAGCGACTGAAATCATGGGGCTCACAGATGGAGCTTGCTGAGGAGTTAGAGAGAGGTGTATATCTCTCGCAAACCCCAGCGGCTGATGAGGGTAAGCTGCTGGATGATGATGATGTTCTTTCTTTGACATCATCAGATCCAGCAGCGAGTGCTTTTCTGGCTTTAAGCCCAAGAGAGCAGGAGATGGCTGTTGAAGAGGAAGAAGGCGAGCCTTCTGAAACTTCAAAGCCTCCCTGCCCCGCGTATGCGGAGCTTCTCGAGGTTATGGAGCGCGCTTCTGGCAGGCTGCAGCTGCCATGAGACGCGGACGGCTCGACGTACGATTCCTTTCCGACCATAATCTGGCAGCCCCCGTGAGCCTTCCATTCCTTCCTATATGTGGAGATCGAGAAGGCATGGAAGAATCCGTACTCGGCTCATATTCACCGTCATCAGCGAGCTAATTTCACTGATGTTGAGGGAATGAGCCAGCATGGGTATGTGTCGATGCCCCCTATTGACGAGATGTTTGCTAACTATCTCGTCACAGGGCGGGCACAGACATTAAAAGCTCCGGTCCTTCCTTCGAAGCTCCTTAAGATTACACACGATAGCAGTGTTACAGGCTTACCAGGCTGATCTGCTGGAGGATCTGGATCAACGGCAGCGTTTAAAATCTGCATACCGCTCAGATCTGATTCTGGGCCCAGACAGACAGGAGGTCCTGGCCCATCCCGATCCGAGGATTGGAGACAGGGCCAGAAGTCCAGTATCGCCTCTCGGGCACCTCCTCCTCCTCGGAGTAGGTCCCAGAGAAGGCGGGACTCCAGGAAGAAGAAAGATTTGAGGGAGGTAATCAATTACAGACGCCAGCAGCGGATGGATGGATGGATGATATTTTACCCAGGCGCTTCTTACAATCAGGCCGAGGGCTGGGCCCATGATAACAATTTTCTGTTGGTTCGCCTTTTGGCTTGATAGTGAAGGGGCTCTTTCAGGCTTGAAAGAACCATAGATTCCATCCTTATCTGATGGTAAGTCTCCGTTCTTCGAGCCGCAGGAAGGTGAGCTTGGTCTGTATTTATATTTTTAAATATATTGACCTTAGTTTCCTGTATAGTTTTTCCTGGGTGTGTGTGAAAAAAAGAGAAGGGGAATTAAGGGCCTGAAGTTCCATTAGGTTGGCTTGAACGATTTATCTCTTTGTGTTGGCAATATGGCCGCATTTACAGCCACCATATGGTAGAGTAGCTTTCTCCTCTGGTCATAGCTAGAGTTTGTATTAGAGATTAGCACTCTTTACTTCAGATAGATCTATGTTAAGCGTCGGCCTTCGGGGCTGCCTGACATTGTTTGGCTGGGTTGAGCATCGCTCCTCTGAGTTATTTCTCAGAGTTTGCCTCCTCTCTATCGAGAGTTTTAGCCCCAGGCAGATCTATGCTTATGTGTGGCCCTATAGGCCCACAGCTATAGCTGGCCTAGGCTGGGACTAGGGTTTAGGTGATATACTGAAGCATTTCACCCTTTTATTACTACCCCTGTCAGGAGAGTGTAGTTTTTCCTAGTTCTGGCCTCCTCTTATCAGAGTTGTCAGGCCAAGGCCCATTACCCTTTTGGTGTAGGTGCAAGATAGATAGCAGCTAAGGTAGCAGACTATTGCTAAGTCTCCCTGGTGCCGTTGTCTCAGGCGGTAGGCCCCTTATCACTATGTGAATAAGAAAATGCTAGTGTTGCTGTGGCCCCACTTTTCTAGAGCTTTTCATTCTATACTTTGTTTAGTCTTTTCCTCTGAACCCCTTGAATTAAGATTCAAGCTTGAGTGAAACAGTGTTAGCTTTATTTAGCTCCAGTTCCCTAGGGTTCAGTACAGATGTCTAATCTGTCTTTGGTGAAAAGCGCCCACCCTTGGAATTCAATTTCAGGGTAGTATGAATGAAAAGTGAAGCATTCCCCTGTTTCTCAGGGCTGTTAAAGCTCTAGTTCTATTTTGCCCTACACAATGTGAGCCCAATAACTCTATTGCTGCCACAGGTTAGCACCTGTTTCTGTAGTAGTAGGCTTTGTTCTGGCCTCCTTCAGAGCATGGTGACTAAGTTTGTACTCCCCTTGTAAGAAGGGTAAAAAGTGTTTTTTACTGACTATATGGCCTGTTGGAATGCATAGCTCAGGTTGAGTTTGTTTAGTGAACGTCACTATTCAGTTTGGTTCTTATGTAGCTCCCTTTAGAGTTTGAACACTGCCACAAGATGTTGATTGTGTTGTTTGGAGTAGAAGGCTTTGTTTTGGGCCTCCTTCAGAGCACAATAGCTTGTTGTAAAATCACAAGTTTTGTTGGTAGATGTTTAGTCAGAGTTTTGCTCACTTAGAACTAGCACTGCCACAGGTTTATGCCCATGTTTATTTGAAGTAGTAGGCCGGTGCTGGCCTCCTTCAGAGCATGGCAGCAGATATTCTTTGTACTCCCCTTACTGTAAGGGTATAAAGTGTTTTACTGAGTACATTGCCTGTTAGAATGTGTTGAATAGAATTAAGCTCAGGTTGAGCTAAATAGTTAACCTCACTGGATAGTTTGGTTCTCATATATGGCTCCCTTAGAGCTTAAACACTGCCACTAGCTGACACCACGTGTCTTTCTGGAGTCACAGGCCCCGTTTGGGCCTCCTTCAAGAACATGATGGCGTAGGTTTGTACTCCTCTTGCTCGAAGAGTAAAAAGTGTTTTTACTGAGTACATTGCCTGGTGGAATGTGTGGTTTAAATTAGACACTGTCACTGGCTGATGCCTGTGTCTTTCTGGAGTAGTAGGCCCTGTTTGGGCCTCCTTCAGAGCATGATGGCGTAGGTTTGTACTCCTCTTGCTTAAAGAGTAAAAGGTGTTTTTACTGAGTACGTTGCCTGGTGGAATGGTGACTCAGGTCGAGTTAACTAGTTAACCTCACTGGAGAGTTTGGTTATCATATTTGGCTCCCTAGAGCTTAGAACACTGCCACGAGCTGACGCCACGTGTTTTTCTGGAAGTTGTAGGCCCTTTTTTGGGCCTCCTGCAGAGCGTGATGGCGTATGTTTGTACTCCTCTTGTTTGTACTGCTAGTTTGCCTCGGTTCATTCTGAACGAGTTCCATGTTTGTGGGATCTTGCTTATCAACAAGCGAGCTGTTCTAGGTGTGTGGCCTTCACAGGCCGCCCTTTCCCCCCACATCTGGGTGTTCTTTTAGCAGATCGAGCATGTAGTTTCACATGTCTGGCCTTTCGCAAGGTTGCTGTGATGTATTTCTACACGATGTAGAATTTACGTCATGTTGCAGGCCCCTTCCTGGGCCTCCATGATTTTGTGCCTAGTACGGTTTATCTGTTAGGTTGAGCCCTGTACTCCCCTCGTTTGAGGGTTGTCCTGCATAGTACTTAGCTCCCTAAGCTGGTCAGTGGTTGAAGGCCTCTCTGAGGCCTCCCTATTGAGGATCAACCCCTAGGCTGGTAAATGTACTCCCCTGTGTTGGGTTCCTCTAGAGTGCACAGCCTCCTCAGTGCAAATAATCAGGCGCTGAGGAGATCCCAGGATTGAGCAGAGTGTTACTCCCCTCATTGGTAAGACTAAAAAGCGCTAAGCTGAGTCCTGCTCTCCAGGATGCCCATCTCTACGCTATGGTCTGAGTTGGTTACTGCCTCTTTGCAGTCACTCTTACTGGATATCTTCTCTGAAGAATGTGATTTGAGACTCTGTGTTCAGACAGGTTGTTGGCTAAGACTAGGTTGCTTTAATTAGACCAGGTCGGCCTCCCTGGTGGCATTCAGGGTTGACTTTGTTCCCCTGACAAGTGACTGGCTAGGGTTCCTTCGGGCCCCCTGGCTACATTCCCTTAGAGGTACCCTCTTTTCTCCGAAAAGGAAGTTGGTCCCAGAAGCCTTTGAGCGGCCTTGGTAGGCCTTCTGTGGAAGGCTTCTTTGAGGCTTATAGCTTGGGCTGTTGGCCATAGGGAATGCTGTCACTGACAGCCTATGTGTGACCCGTAGGGGGAATGGTTCTGGCATTTCAGTTGAATTGCTAGTTCTGATGTTTGTCTAGCCATCTTTGGCATGCACTCCCCTCAAACATGGCGGCGTGGGTATATCGTTCCCCATAGCGTGTTCAAACACAGTGTTGAGTTCCCTTTCGAAAGGGAACGTCTCAGGTTACGTATGTAACCATGGTTCCCTGAGAACAGGGAACGAGACACTGCGTTACCTGCCATGCATCGGGGCTGCCTGCTGAACAGTCCCTTCAGACGATCAGGTACTGGCTGCTTCTCTAGGCGCTCCTTTTATACTTCCGGGTCGCATCTATGATGACGTCATAGGCTGTCGCTGGCCAATAGGATTGGTGAGATTTGATATTGCTTTCAGACACCGGTTCACGTGATGACGTTCCCCATAGCGTGTTCAAACGCAGTGTCTCGTTCCCTGTTCTCAGGGAACCATGGTTACATACGTAACCTGAGACGTTTTGGTAAATGTATCTTATAAATGTTATTGAATAATAAAAATTGGAATTTTATCCAGCGAAATTTTTAATTTTCATGCTGCTGCATATTCCATGCAATGTGTATTTTATATACTGTACATATTATATTTTCAATACAATTAAAGCATACTGTGACCAGGAGCTCAAAAAAATGAAAACAGCAGCATAAAATCATGTTTAAATATTCATATAATTATAGCATTCATAATCATTCTTACATGGATCACAATAGGTCTCATATTTGATGAAGTGTGCGTCATTGATAATTATTTTCCTGATTATCACTGTGAAGCTGCTTTGAATCCATCTGTATTGTATAAAGCGCTACAGAAATAAAGCTGACTTGACTTACACAAAACCACTGCATGACTATATATAGTGTAAATGACTAAATGTTATGATAGTAGTTTTGGTCGTTTTGTCTTCTTTATGTCATTGTGGCAACAAAGGATTGCAAAAGTAAACATGAAAGTGAATTTTCATTTAATGTCACCATGATATTTTTGAAAAACAGCTTCTATTTGACTGACAGATTGAAGCCGAACACAGTCGCGGTATATTAGTGTCAGACGTGATCAATGTTTCCCTGCAGGGTTTAATTTCATTATGATCGACTCCCTCAGATCTGTAAAACCCTCACACACACGAACATATGCATTTATGACGGGCAAAAGCTGCACCGAAGAAACTTGCTGTAGAAACAATTTTTCACTTAGAAATTGCAAGTAAATTTCACAAACGTGTACCACATTAAATTAAAAGTTAAATATTGAAGTAGAAAAACTGAAATAGTATTTTCTTGTTAAAAACATACTTCAATAATCTTTGTTCTATTTACAACTTTAAAAATATTTTTGGTAACACTTTACTTAAAGCCTTTATATATAATGCATTATAAAAGTATTTAAATGCATTAATTATGACTTGTAATGCACCATATAATGGTCTCATGAATAATTATAACCACAGTTATAATCCATTATAATACTTCTCTATTCATTTAATACACCTTTAGAAAGTATAATGCATTAAAACACACGACAAACAACCAGTTTCAGATGGAACATGAAATCTGCAAATATTATAGTGCATTTTAACTTTAGTTACAATTATTCATAAAAAGATATAATGCATTATAACATACATTATGAATACCTTTATAATGCATTATACATAAAGGCTTCAAGTAAAGTTACCATATTTCTTTTTACAGTGTGTCAGGAAGGTATTGGGTAAAAATGTGTGTGTGCGTGTGTGTGTGCGTGCGTGCGTGTGTGCGTGCGTGAGTGTGTGTGAACCTCTTGAGTGGCCCATCAAATCAGGCGACATGTGGATCAATGTTCCACAAAGATCCATCGTTACAGGTTTACGGCACTCAAGAGAATAACACACACACACACACACACACACACACACACACACACACACACACACACACACACACACACACACACACACTCATTCATGTCGTTACCTGATCAGAATGCCGGAGCACTTTCATTTAACACTGAGTTTAATCAAGACTGTGTTCAGAGAAAAGGAACAGTAACCAGTAATTACAACAGTGCATTACCCTCGGGAACACACACACACACACACACACACACACACACACACACACGCTCAAACATGCAAGTGAGCACATAAAGACAAGTTCACACACTCTGAGCAAATTAAAACAATGAAGAAACAAAGAAAGAGCAGCAATATAAAAAGGGGATTTTACAGGCTGGGTGGCCTCAACACTATAAACACACACTCACACACACACATTTGTTTCACTATATTAGTGAGGACATTGCATAGACTTCCTTTGATTTTATATCAGGTTATTCTATGAAATTTGTGCTTAAAATACGAACAAATATCTGCCAGTGGGGTCAGAAAAATAAACTTAATTTAAAGGCAAAACAAGATGATTTTTCTGACTCCACTGACAGATATTCGTTCTTGTCTTAAGCACAAACTCACTTCACCGAAGGCAGCCCTATGAACAGAACATGAGAAAATGATGAAATTTGGCACAATTGTAGAGATTGTAGAGTAATTGGACCAATTTTGGAGTCTCTAGGACCAACTCTATAGCGCCACCACAAGTTCAAAATTCACTTTTCTAAAGGTTAAACTTTTAAACTGTTTGTTCTAGAAAAATGTAATTTAGTTCACCTGACTCCTCTCTTCATGCTGATGCCATTCAATATCTTAATAACACTGCACCCATTACAGTAGTGGCCATTTTGAAAAGTACAGTATTCAGCTTTTTCACTACTCCTCCTTCAAATTTTGCCCTATTTTATAAAGGTCTTAACTTCTGAACCCTTTGTTCTAGAAAAATGAAACTTAGTACAACTGATTCCTCTATTCATACTGATCACAACCGGGACGAAAGTAACAAAGCGATTTTCTCAGAGCTCTGACTACATTTGCATTCCAAGATATGACAGCACATTAAGTACGCAACCGTTGACGGAGCTGCCAAATATCATGTGATTTCGTCATCGTTTCCCGCGGTGAGGTCAGGAAAACAGTTTTCGAGTACGGTAAATAAATTGCTGAAGCTGTACTTTTTTTTCTAATTACAAGTTGTGTTTCTCGTTTCATGTGTCACAATAATGATCAATCTACAGGTTATTTAGTGCTGTAACACATCCTGAAGTTTGCTTTGTCAGTATTTTTCAGTATGAAAGTAAATCGGGTTTAAATGTCAGAAGTTCCTGTCGGTCCTGTCCTGTCCACTGCAGTGATAACAAGTGTTTCTTTTGTCCCACTGCTAATGTGGTGGCGTTCTCTGCGTTGCAGCATTTATTAAAACATGTTCATGTCATATTATACTAGCAGAATATGCCAAGAGTGAGGGTCAGAAAGACAGACAGAGGTCTGATTCAGCCAGATGTTTATGAGAGGGCGTTTCTGGACATATCTGTTGCTGATTTCTGTATGTCACCATTTATTCACTCAATCTATTTACATTTACCATAGTCACATTTAGTTTTTAGCCATACCTTAGCTTTTCCACATCCACCTATGAATTTGCAGTGTTTCCATTCAGATGTTTTTATGCATATTTTGAATTTATGCATAAAAACAGCTGGATTGGAAACATGACTACTGCTACATTATGTTGAGAATTTATATTATGCTAATTTAATTTAATTTTCATATTGTCCAAACTGTTGAAAAAATGTTTTATAAAATAAATTGACATTGCCCCAAAAAAATATTCTAAACAATTCAAGTTTGTACGGTCGGGTTACTTTTGAAACATTTGATGAAACTGAAATTCTCAATTTAAAATGAAAATGTAATTTAATATTTTTTTTGCAAAGATAAAGAACAAAATATGTTTGCAGTTACTTATTAACAAGGTCATAGTCAGGTATATTTAATAGAAACAAGACTAACACAAAAAAAATCTAGCTTGTATTGTTGTGTTACTTTCGTCCCACCTGACGGGGTCGAAAGTAACAATGTGCGATTTATGTTCAAAGTGAAATTATACTGAAGCCGTTCTACATTTGTACAAAATACCACCTGGTATTGATAGACCACACCTGTGAGTTATTGACCACAGCAAAAATATATCGCTGTCTAAAACATTATCTTTTAAAATGACATTTTTGTGAAAAATGGTACTTCCGTCCCTGCTCTCCCGTACATTAAGACTCCACCCAGTACGGTAGTGGCCATTTTGAAAAGTACAGTATTCCATTTTTTCACTACTCCTCCTTCAAATTTTGTCCAATTTTGACCAAAATTTGATCAGATGATCTTTAGACTGAGCCGCAAAGAAACGACTGAACAGATTATTTTTATTAATCTTTGTTCAAAAGTTATGATGTTGCGAACTGTGCTGTTCTGCTTGCGGTGCCTTCGGTGCTTGGCCCCCGAATCGCTGCTTGCAGCTATATTTTTACATATTATTTTTCAATAAGCAAGTCGTAATATCTTCAGTCATTTTGCTTCTCCAGTAAATGTATCTTGATTTAAGAATGTTTAGATATTTGTGCTGGAAAACAAGACAGAAATATTAACGGAAGAACATCATTATTGCAGTAAAGTTGTTCTGTGAAGCTGCTTTGAAACAATCTGTATTGTATAAAGCACTATAGAAACAAATGTGGCTTGACTTTTCTTACATTTTTTTCAGAATTTAAAACTGATTGTAACATTTTTAATTGGTAAAATTTTAAATTTTTCTTGATTCAAATGAGAAACAACATTACTGTCGTGGATCAAAGTTAGATTTCTTCAAAGGTGTTGATGAGGTCAAAGAATTCTAATTATAGAGTAAAAACGAGTCATCCATTACTGCACGCCTCGGATCGGGAAGTGTTTTTACGTTCGTGGTCTCCATAGGGATTTTTAAGAAATCCTCAATAAGGAGAATGTAATTGGAAGCCTCTGAGATGAATCACAACACTGCACACACTCATGTGAAGCTAAATACTTGTACAAGACATCCCATGAAGCATTGCAAGTGGAGTAATTAAATAAAAATTACATAAAACTATTGATTATGCTCATTCATTTTGAGTTTAAACACAATATATTTAATTTAATTGCAAAACAAAGAGAGTAACTCAATTATGTTAAGTGCAATGATTCATGAAAGTGTAGTTCTTCACCACGAATTTGTCAATTACATATGATTATTACATAAGAACAAAGTAGATATGTCCAGAGAGGTTATAAATTGTCATTAAAATGATTAAATTTAATAGGAGCACTTTAAACAATGTATAAATTAGGATTAATGTATTATTGGACAATAGTATATTTATAAATGAACATGAATCTAGATTAATTCTGTAAAAGGTGGTTGGTCTTTGTTAGTTCATGATATATAATGCATTAACTAAAATTCATATACTAAACTTTATTGGACAGTGTTTCCTATATGAATGATGATTTTTGTGATTTTTTGACATTTTAAGAAGAACAAGAACAAAGTCTGAACTGAACAAACACAAACAAATCTCAACGTCATCACAGCACGCTTCAAAACACGTCCATTAAAACCACGTTTACGCACACATAGAGATATAAAAGTGTCAGTGTGTAGTTTATGTGACATATATAATCGTGTCATCTGCGTCCTGCGGTGCGACTACTGTACTTCCTCCGAAACTCTTTGGCTATTTCTTGTATATTGACTATAAATGCAAATATAAATGCAAATTTTAGTGCACGGACAGACATGGAATATTTGTACTTTTAAAAATGCATTTGTCACATGATCAGGTGAAATACTTGAGCAGTTACAAGAGCTAAAACACACAGTTCCCTTTCCTTCCTTCTACTGTACCGGGGCTAGTTGTCACACTGTTTACTATAAGGAATATTAAGGGTGGGTCTGTTTATGAAAACTTCTACATAAACACAACCTTAAAGTCTTGACAACAACAACAACAAAACTTATGTTATTAAAAAAAGGTAATGGGAAAGTTTCACTCAACGTATTATACAGTTGACTTTTCAGCAAAATATAAACGGTAAAAAAAATTACGATTCATGAACAATTACATAAACAAAAATGATAAAAAAGTACTACTTTGGCCAACAGAAATGGTAAATAATCAGTTCAACAAAATTATAAAAGATATAAAACATGTTGACAACTTGACCCAGTAAAAAAAAAAAAAAAAGTGGTCCACTTTAGACATTCTACTAATTACAATTACCTTTATAATTAACTCTCATTAGAGTATTAGTACACTTATGTTAAAGTTAGTAGAATTAGTTGACATGTAGTTGCAAAGTTAATTATAATTAGTAGAATGTAACCAAAATAAGTGATAAAATAGGTGTAGTTTGAAGAACATAATCCACAAAAAAAAATTAAAAACAAATTTACAACCATTTTACAACAGAATTAGATGTTTGAATCCAACTTACAAAACCACAGCTTGAGAAAGCAAGTATTTATGACTCAAAACCGTATTGTGAAATAGGTTCACTTCCCCACGTGACAACTAGCCCCAGTGTCCTATAAATGCGGTTTAACCTAGAATCTGGATGTCCACCAAAACCTCATGTTATTCGTCAACTAGACAAAATCAGAAAGAGTGAAAAAGTGAAAAAGCGAAACTTACTGCGACATTAAAGATGTGATGACGGACCAACACACACACACACACACACACACACACACTAGACTACAGTCAGGAGTTGTGACGGTCCTTCAGTGTGTTTGTGAGAGAGGAAGCCCTAATGGTGACCTGGGGACTAGAGAGGAAATGGCTCATCTTTGCACACACACACACACACACACACACACCCTGTGTTTCCTGCTGGACGTTCAGTGTGGCGACAGAGGAAACACACACATGAGAGTGAGAGAGGCAGGTGGCATGGAAACTATGGGATGTCAGAGTCGCCACTTTGACCCTGTCAATCATCTCCATGGAGACATCGTAACCTGGAAATAGACACACACACACACCTCTGTGTTTGACCTCTTCACCCCATCAGATATTCCCGGAAAACACCGACAGTTAGACTCTGTTTGAATACACTGATCTAATGAAACAATGATAAGAGATCTTCAGATAGAAGCCTTCAGAATCTGTGTGTGTGTGTGTGTGTCTGAGCGAGAGTCTGAGACTGTGTGTGAAAGAGTGTGTGTGTGTGTGTGTGTGTGAGAGTCTCTGAGAGAGAGAGATCCAAAAACACAGTCATTAAACTGCAGAGAGGTGAAAAGTTGAAAGAAAAAAAGAAACCCAAATGAAAGTATACAGCAATTATCGAGGTTCAAGTGCTTTAAGGCCTTTAAGCACATGCGTAAAAAGGTATAATGTTGTATTTAGCAAGCATGTAACCACTTAGATCATAGATGGAAAAGACCATTTACAGCCAATACAGGCACCATGGGAAATATATAGTTTTTAAAGCTTTTTAACAGTTATCGAGGTTGAGGCAAAAACCTAGGACTAGTTCGCCAAAGTTGGTTTTTAAAATAATCTCCAATATTTAACGAACAATTCGATGGACAGCGGCGGTCCTAGAAGCAAAGTTGCTCAGAATGAGGAGTTCTACCATGTGGTATGAATGTCATGGGTATGTGCGAAAAATCGTGTGATACACAATCCTTTACACGTGAAAAACACGAAGGCGCCCCCCGTGGCCGATTTCTTTCGAATTTCTCACAGGGCTCTAGGGCCGAGAGTCAAACAGGCCCAGCGAATTTCGTTCCGATCGGCCTCCGTTAACCTTGTCTGATAGCTGCTCAAACTTCATTGGCACCTTGTACAAAGACACCGCATGCACTCTAAAAACTGCTGGGTTAAAAACAACCCAAGTTGGGTTAAATATGGACAAACCCAGCAGGCTGGGTTAAAGGGCACCTATTATGCCCTCTTTTTTACAAGATGTAATATAAGTCTCTGGTCTGGTCAAATGTCTGTGAAGTTTCAGCTAAAAATATGGGGGTGAGCAAAAACATGCCGTTTACTATATTACTACATGGCCGGCTTAAAATAAACCCAAATTTGGTTGAAAAAAACGGCTGGGTGAAAACAACCCAATCCCTGGGTTTGCCCATATTTAACCCAGCATTTTTTAGAGTGTGCCAATTTTCAAGTCAATCGGACAATCGATGAAGTAGTTATAGCCATTTCCATGTTTTTTCCTGTTATAGCTCCACCAAGTGGCCAGTCACTGCATCGTTTTTCACCTGACCACAGAATGAGCTCTTACATAAGTGTGCCAAATTTGGTGAAAATGTCTCATTCCGTTCTTGAGTTATAGCCATTTTAGTAAAAGTGGCTCCGCCCACTTCAAACGTTTTGGTGGCCCTTAGCGACCGTGAATCGAAATTTCAACTTTTTTTTCATAATTATTGACAACTCCAGAGAATCTCGCTGCACTGGTTTGGTTCCGATTGTGCCAAAAACCTAGGACTAGTTCGCAAAAGTTGGTTTTTGAAATAATCTCCAATATTTAACGAACGATTCGATGGACAGCGGCGGTCCTAGAGGCAAAGTTGCTGAGAATGAGGAGTTCTACCATGTGGTATGAATGTCATGGGTATGTGCGAAAAATCGTGTGATACACAATCCAACACGAAGGCGCCCCCCTGTGGCCGATTTCTTTCGAATTTCTCACAGGGCTCTAGGGCCGAGAGTCAAACAGGCCCAGTGAGTTTTGTTCAGATCGGCCTCCGTTAACCTTGTCTAATAGCTGCTCAAGCTTCATTGGCACCTTGGACGAAGACACTGCATGCCAATTTTCAAGTCAATCAGACAATCAATGAAGTAGTTATAGCCATTTCCATGTTTTTTTCCTGTTATAGCTCCACCAAGTGGCCAGTCACCGCATCCTTTTTCATGTGACCACAGAATGAGCTCTTACATAGGTGTGCCAAATTTGGTGAAAATATCTCATTCCTTTCTTGAGTTATAGCCCACTTCAAACGTTTTGGCGGCCCTTAGTGACTGTGAATCGAAATTTCAACTTTTTTTTCATAATTACTGACAATCAGACTCCAGAGAATCTTGCTGCACTGGTTTGGTTCCGATCGTGCCAAAAACCTAGGACTAGTTCGCAAAAGTAGGTATTTCAAAAAATCCAAAATGCCATTTCGCCAGAGTGAATCCAAAGGAGTCATAAGCGATTTCGTACTTTTGACCGCTGTAGCGCCCCCATCAGGCCAATCAGGGCGAGACTTGGTAATGTTGTAGATGTGTGAGTACTACTAGCCCTCAAAGTTTCAGGTCTCCATGACTTACGGTTTGGTCTGCTTGATCATTTTTAGGGGAGAATGATGATCCTTGGAAATTTTAACAATTACAACAGAGTTTCAGAGCTACGCGCTTGGACCACTAATAAGATATTTCTACACTTCTCTCTCAGAGTGAAACACCACACACAAAACGGCTCTGTGGATGAGAGAGAGGAGCCAAAATTTCCTAATTTCCTCTTTATTGTCTGTAAAACTTTCAACACTAATGAAACCTCAACAGTGTCACCGATCACAGTGGTTCAGCCCGAGAGGGTCAAACCATTCCTGATGAGGAGGAGACAGCAGATCAGATCAATATACTGCCTTCAATATAAGTGATTGCCACAGAAAATCAATCCAGCTCATACAAATGAGCAAGAAACACGTTTAGAGTGAATCCAGATCTACTGTGTGAAGAGCACAAATGTACAGCTTGTGTTTGTGTTCGATCTCTAACATGAATTATTCAGTATAAATGTGTTATTTGAGCAGTAAAGTGTCTAAATTGTCTTTTCTTTAGAGATCTTCATCTCCTGCACAAGAACTCCCAGATTAATAATCACACAAAAAATAGACGGCAATTGTTGCGTGTGGTTGTTGCTTAGTAACCATCAGCGGTCAGGGAGACGCTCAATCACGTCTCTCTAACAGCGTCTCTGGAAAAAAACATACAAAGAAAGAGTTGTTTATTTCTGACCTGCTGATCTGAGTTCATTTCTAATTATAAAACAGACTGTTCTGACTCTAAATTCTGATTGGATGAGCCGCACCTGTGACACACATCTGTATTCATGTTGCTAGGCAAACAAGAACACACAAAAGTTACACTAATCAACTATATTACACTCCAGAAAAACTGTTTATTAAGATTATTGATATTAGTTAACTGAATGAATATAAATAAAGGTATGTCATGGTATTTTATTTCATTTGGAATGGATAAAATTGTAAGCCAAATAAACAAAATGTATAATTTTTATCTTATTAATACATTTTATCTGGTTAATACTAATTAGTTTTATTTTACATTTTTTATACTTTTTTTTTGCACTGCTTTGGCAATAAAAATGCACATTAAAAACTGAATATATATTCAGTTTTTAATGTGCATTAATATATATAAATGTATGTCATTCAAATATATCTTTTTATCTTAATAAATCTATGATTTTAATTTTTATTATTTGTTAATACTCATTTAATCACTGAAAAATTAGATATTTTACATTTATTATACTTATTTTGCACATTAAAAAAACTGAATAAATATAAATGTATGTTGTTTTATTTAATTTTATTTTTTCTTATGACAAATTGCTTATGTTTTATGTAAATCGATTTGGATAAAACTGTAAGCTAAATAAATAAATGTAAACTTATTTTTATCTTTCTAATACATTTTTATCTTGTTAATACTAATTTACTCTATTTGTAATAACTGTTTTATAATTATTGTACTTATTTTGCAATACAAATGCGCACATAAAACTGAATAAATATAAATAAATGTATTTGTGTTTATTACATTTTTTTTAACAAATTGCTTGTAATTTTCCTTCTAAGTAGATTTGTATCAAAGATTATACCTAATTAAAGTTAATTTATCCGTTTGCACTAATTTTTACATGTATACTTACAGTTTTGCCAATACATTAGAAATTGAAATAAGAGAGAGTGAGAGAAACAAGTGATAAATGGTGGATTGAAATGGATGAATATGAATGCTTAACGTCTGTAATGAAAGACATGATCAGAATCTGTCTGGATGTGTTTCTACAGGATGAATTATTACAGCAGAGCAAACAGCGTTGATCTGGAGCAAAATGACACTGAGCATTCAGCTTTAACCTCTGATGTTGTTTGAGACGCACAACTGAACAAATAAAGCCTGATCAGAGAAAATCAGGCAAAACACACACATCTGAAGAGAGACGGAGAATGAAGTATGGAGAGAAGACAGATGGAGACAGTCTCAGCTTATCCAGGCTGAAAAACAGAGAGATCGGAGAAATAGACCCTCGAGATCAGCAATTCTCAACTGGTTTGGCTTCGAGACAGATTTTACATGTGACATCAACAGCACAGACACTGCAAACTTGAGTTTATTAACCAGTGTTTCTGTCTTGTTTCCCAGAAATTTTACTTCATCAGAATGGTACGAAACTTGGTAAAGGTTTTGGCACTTGCTATGTGAACACACACACACACACACACACAGAAAAAAAAACATTGACATGATCTGAAAAGGTTAAATGGTCCTGAATAAAACAGTCACACTTGCATTGTTTGCAGTCAAAAATGAGCGCATTGGAAATGAATGGGAGATGAATTTCATCTAGTGGAAGAGTTTGGTACTGCGCCCAAACAAAATCTTACTGAAAGCTCATTTTTTGAGATATCAACCTCACATTTGGAACACAACTTGTTTATATTTATGACTTTGATTTTCTCACAGTTTTAGAGTAAAATGTGTTTTGGAAAATATATATTTCATATAAAAAAATAATGAAAATAGTGGTTTTGTGCATTTTTTTTTACTTTTTTTTTTTTAGTTTCACTTTTTAAACTTTTTTTCACTTCAGCAATAATCTGTCAAGTGTTGTCTTTAAAAAGAGACCAAACTTCAGTCTGTTGCTCCAAAGATTAAAGATTTACCACAGTTCAAGTTGGAAATTTCATTTTCAGGTCTATGCTCAAAAAGTGAATAAATGGATTATAACTACTGCATAAATATAATTTAGTACCATAAAATCCCCTAAAAATATAAAGTATTAAATAAAAAACATTATCAAACTAAAATATAATACATTCATTTCACTCTAATTATAGTATTATAATAATAATATTATTTTTTTTTTTTAAATTCTGTCATTTTTGACCGTCGATCAAGCAGCACCAGAGGGTTGAATCAAAATACATTTACTTGAGAAGGAAAATTCACTTGCACTCTTAAAAATAAAAGTCCCAAAAGGGTTTTTTTTTGTTTTGTTTTGTTTTTTGACTGGCTCCCTAAAGAACCTTTCAGTGATCAGTTCTTAAAAGAACCAATATTTTAATAATCTAAAGAACCTTTTTTCCACGATAAAGAACCTTTTGTCCAATGGAAAGATTCCATTGATGTTAAAGGTTCTTCATGGAATTATTGATGGCAATAAAGAGCCTTGATTTTTAAGATATTAAGTCTTGTTTTCTGAAATTTATAAGTGGGTTCATGCTTAAAACAAGAATAAATAATGTCAAAATATCTGCCAGTGGGGTCAGAAAAATAAACATTATTTCTCTGACTTCATTGGCAGATATTTTTGTCATGTTTTAAGCACAATCTCAGTAATCAAGTCTTAATATCTTCAGTCATTTTGCTTCTCCAGTAAATGAATCTTGATTTCAGAATGTTTAGATATTTGCACTGGAAAACAAGACAGAAACACTGAGGAGGAACATCGTTATTTGCAGAATAATACAACAGTCGTGGTGTTTTGTTGGATCAGGGTTCATAAACAAAGAAAATCCCCAGAAGTTGACTTCATATGGAGACAAAAATAAGATGAATGAAAGACAGAGCGAGGGTCGTCACCCGCTGATAGAGGTATTGATCCGACTAATGACGTCCAGATGCCTGTGTGTGTGTGATCTCACAGGTCTGAAGCACCTGCTCGGACACGCATCCGTCAGCGCGTTGAGAAGAATCTGTCGGCACACGCTTTGTGTTCAGATTCACATCCTTCACTTCATTTACACGCGTCACTCCGCAGCCCTTCAGCAGCGTTCATTCACAAACATCTCTCTCTCTCAAACGCCTCCCTGCGGTGACAACGACAGGAAAACCAAATGAAAATCAAGCGTTTGAAAGCAGAAACCACAGCCGCGCCGCTCAGAAAGATAACAAGTGTTAATAGCTCAGTCATTTTCTCAAAATGCATTGCTGGAGGGGCACGTCGGCTTATATTTGCATTTTTCACACCTTAGAAAAGATTCAATCTCTGCATCACACACACACAAACACACGGCCGAATATGAAGGATTAGCGTGCGAATGCGTGTTCTGACATGTTCAGAAGGATGTGAAAACTCATGTGTGAGAAATTCACTGCACTGAAACACAAAGACTAATGTGTCAAAGTATTTGATAGTTAAAGTACAAGAATGATGATGATATGATCAAAAAAACATCAATGTGCAATAATTGACTACATTTACTCATAATAATCATAACAGACAGTTCCTCTGATCAGTGATCAAGCTCATTAGCGGAACTATAGGCCGTTTATGGTTGCCAAGCAACATAATGATCAAAGATCTTCTAAGAACGACTGATTGGTGCATTAATAGAGAATTCAGCTGATGTGTGTGTGTGTGTGTGTGTGTGTGTGTGTGTCTTTATCAGTGTCTTTTTATAACCACTTTGAATTCAGCTCAGAATTTAGATCTGGAACTAAAAACTACTGCTCAAGAGTTTAATGTTTCTGAAAGAGTCTCTTCTGCTCACCAAGGCTGTATTTATTTGATCAAAAATACAGTAAAAATATGAAACAGCTGTGAATATATAGTAAACTGTAATTAGGGCCGAAGCCCTGTGAAAGGATTCTTGATATCTTAAATGCTGTTGCTATGGCAACACGTCAAACTTTTGAAATATTCTTGGGTGTTTTTGAGGCTCTTGGCATGATTTAAATTGCATGAAACACACATCAAAGTTGTCAGGCAGTAGACATGGGCAAAGCCTTAGAAATGGGCGGGGAGGAGGGGCTCTATAGCGCCACCTTTTGACAAAAGTTGTGAGGTTAGTCTTACCTACAGTCACCAAACTCAGTATATATATTGATCTCGTCAAGCCGGACAACTTTCTAATTTACAGTCATTAGCTCCGACCAACAGGAAGTCAGATATTTTGGTTTGAATGTGGATTTTTTAAATAATCAGGCTCTTAGTTTTTAAGTACTCCTCGTAGGAGATTCATGCAATCGCCACCAAACTCAGTCAACATGAAACAAAGACACTGAAGATGCTAAATTGCGAATGATTATAGGATATTTCAAACAGTGTTGCAATGACGATGGATTAAACTAATGACCAAAAAAAGGAAACAGGAAGTGTCTCATATTGTGTAAAATCATTGTTTGATTTAAATTAAATTAAGATTTGGTCCCGTCATCGCTGCTTGCAGCTATATTTTATTCCCGTGATCAAAGCTGAATTTTCAGCATCATTACTCCAGTCTTCAGTGTCACATGATCCTTCAGAAATCATTCTGAAAACATTTCTGATTGTTATCAATGTTGAAAACAGTTTTATATTTTTGTGGAAACCGTCATACATTTTATTTTTCAGGATTCTTTGATGAACACACTAAATCTGAGCACATTAACACATTTCGAGACGCTCCTCATGTTTGAATTAATTTTTTGACTAAATGGAGAACGCTTTCAGCCACCAGTAACAGTGAACTGCAAATCCATTCAGCAGATTCTCACAGAAGAGGTGAAACTGATGTTGAGTGAAACTAACATTGGTGGATATTTTTCTTCTCCAGTTGCAAAGTTCAAAAACACACACAGGACAAAAGATGAACATTTGACTGGAGTCTGATCGTATAATCCAGTGATGAGGACTCAACATGGAAATTAACATCTGGCTAAGACACACTCACACATACACACACCTGCCAAAAACACAACAATGCCACAATCAAACACCCCAGAGCCTCTACATGCACTCGTCTCTCTGGTGCTGTTGTTGTTTTTCTCATCAGAGTCAGTGTTGAGCTCTGGAGATCCTCCTGTGTGGGTTTGTGATTATTTTAGACTCGTTTTAACATGCACTACATACAAAACACCACCTACATCCTGCCTCTCTCTCTCTCTCTGTGTGTGTGAGTGAGTAAGAGTGTGTGTGAGTGAGTAAGAGTGTGTGTGTGTGTGTGTGTGTGTGTGTGTGCGTGCATGTGTTTACCAGAAGCAGTGGCCGCAATAATAGTTAATTTGCCGTATATCCTTAAGTGTGTGTGTGTGTGTGTGTGTGTGTTTGCTAGTGATGTTTGTGTTGGATGGAAGAATAAATATGTGGATGGATGGATGTGGGGTGTATTATGGGTTGGATCACCGTAGCAACGTGTAGAAGATTCTAGCGCACAGAAACCTGTGGATTCATCCAGAGACTCTGACACACACTGACATCTAGTGGATGAACAACACATCACACACACTTACACACTCTCTCTCTCTCTCTCTCTCTCTCACACACACACACACACACACACAATTATGATTGACGTGGGAGCATGACAAAGGCATATATTGCATTTTTAAAGGCATAATTTGTGCACATTTTTCTGACAATGGATTTTGGGATGTACATACATATATATATATATATATATATGGTAACACTTTAGTATAGGGAACACATATTCAC
>JBCHWC010000149.1:285000-375000 GCA_039654765.1 Mylopharyngodon piceus | reverse complement strand
CCTTCATCTCTGGTTATCTTTCTGTTAACAGCATCCGTCATTTTTGGTTTCATCATCATTTGTCACACACAGTTGGAGAGAAGGATGACTTTTGTTAATGGTGTAATTGTGGACGGTCAATATTTAAAGTGTTTCTCTCAAACACCGGTGTGTAAACAGCAGCTGGGTTGTTAATGGAACAGTTCATTATATTCCAGCTTGCTTTGAAGTCTTATTTCATATGGACTCGTTTTATAATAAAAAGATGGGTTTTTTGACACTCGTGCTCACAATGAACTGCTGATAAAAATTGCGACTGCGATTTAAATTTCATTTATTTTGTCCAGGTTTGCTGTGCTTGTTTGTAGGGCTGCACAAATTTCTCAATATAACTATTATTATTTTTAATTTTACTAAAATATTAAACAAAAAAACACAATACTATTGAAATTGTTGACTGTGAAATAAAAGAATGAGTATTTAAGACAACAACAATATTTTTATTTTTTATATATATTTTTTAAGTTCCAGCTTTGCTGTGCTTGTTTGTAAAGCTGCATAATTTAGCAAAAATTTCTGTAATTATATCAATATAACTAATATTATTGTTGTTTTTATTTTTATTATTATTATTATCTTATAAAATATTAAACAAAATAAATAACACTATTGAAATTTTTCACTGTAAAATAAAAAATTGAGTATTTAAGAAAAAAAATAATATTTTTATTTTATGTATTTTTGTTAAGGTTCAAGCTTTGCTGTTTTTAGGGCTGCACAATTTGGCAAAAAATTGTTATTATATATTAATATCAAAATAACTATTATTATTATTATTACTTTCTAAAATATATCTTAACTTCATTTTTTCAAACATTAAATCTTGTAAAAGAACATATTACCACACTTCACTCTAAAATACGCAGTGCATTTATTTATTTTATTTAATCGCAACCTTTTGGTTTAATTTCGATTAATCACACAGCCCTAGATTATTCAAAAATAGAGTTTAATTTCTGGATCAAGTATTTCTTTACTACTTCTGACACTCAGTACGTTGAGTAGTTACAGTAATAGTGCTTCCTCAAGCTTCTTAACATCAACAAGAGCCAAAAACATGTTTCTTCAGTTGATTCTTGGGTTTATTTACACCTCAGACACTCACACAGCTGGTAAAAGTACGCTATCAGTTTAAGCCGTGGCTTAACATTGACATCTGGCAGCGGGTTTGGACTGTCCTCACAACACACTCTTACCAGAACCCTCCGAGACCGGCTGGAGTCTGGACCGGACCCAACTCAAGCTGGATCAACCCCAGAAACCAACGAATCTGTCCAACACGGACTGTGAAAACACTAGAAGAATTTACCCGATGAGAAATTCAGACAGCAAATCATCTATTCAGAGCTGCTTTCAGGACGTTAAAACCTACTGTACTCCGACAATCTGATTCACAATATATATCTGATTCATCAGGACCACAAAGTATCTGGAGAATAAAGCGACACTTAAATATGTGAGAATGTAGATATATTAAATCACAAAATATTATTACAAAGTGTCATTTATTGTAAAGAAAGATGCACAAATGCACTTTACAAACAAAATGAGACAAAAAGAAGAACTTCTGCTGATTTAAAGACATTGAGACTTAAAAAAATGAAGAAAAGTAAAGTTTATAAAGGCAAAAGATCCTGCAGATTCAGATGAACCACATTCACACATTCATAAATGACGTATGTTTATACTTTTGAGATCACTGTACATCACATACACACCATTCAACACCGGAGCAAAGCTGTTCTGTGGTTTAATTCATTAATATGAACTCAAATTCTCAACATCTTTTCTTCTGTTAATGCTCATTTTTTTTAGTGGTTTTATTTCTCTCTTTTGTTCAGCTTTATCAGCGATGCGCACACACTCACATGGTCACACACACACACACACACACCTCGAGCTCTTTTCACGCACACAGAGCATCTGAACAATCAGGCACATGTTTCTAAATCTGTAAGGTTCCAATTAAAAGTTCTCGATTGCCTTCGTCAGAGTAATTAAGATAAGCGAGCACATTTTCACAGCAGCCGATGAGAAACAGACTTTCTTTTTTTAATCTTCTCAAATGCAGGAGAAACTCACACGTTTTGGATTACAACATTATTTTCATGACACTTGAGGCCATTCACTCTCTAAATCTCATTCTCAGTGAAATACAGTATAAAATCATTTAGTTTGAACATAAAGGCATTTCCTCCTAATTAAAAGCAGCAATCATTAAATTCAACGCAACACAACAACTTTGCTGTACAATCGTACTCATATTTACAACACAATACAATACAAATTTTATTTCTATAGCATAACTGCTGTTGACCAAAGTGTTTTCCAGCATTATAAACACAATATAAGCACTTACATACATCCACACTAACACAATTATATCCTGTTCACTCTAATCAGAACTAAAAGCCATACTTAAAAGATACATCTTCAAACTACACTTGAAAGCATCCACAGACGGGGAAGATTTAATGTGCATTGGAAAAGGAGCGATCACAGAAAAGGATTTTAATCTAGTTTTGGGAACATGAAGAATCATTTGGTTAGATCTCATATGCCTTGTGTTTTGAGGTATCAAAAGGTCAGCAATATATTTCGGTGCAATACCATGCAATGCTTTAAAAACCAACAACAAAACCTTAAACCTCTGCACTAATTGAAGATGAGATAATTGACCCTGAGAAATACCTACATATAAAGAATTACAGTAATCGATGCGCGATGAAACAAATGCATAATTTGACAATTTCCAGGCCTTTAATGGAGAGAATCGGTTGTAAATTTCCTCATAATTTACTCACCCCCATGTCATCCAAGATGTTTACGTCTTTCTTTCTTCAGTCAAAAAGAAATGAAGGTTTTTGAGGAAAACATTCCAGGATTTTTCTCCATATAGTTCCGCCTACGTCACGCGTGACCTTTCCAACGTGATTACGTAATGCGTGGAGCATCACAGAGCAGTGCAAGACGAGCATTTGTGGTTAAAAAGTATATAATGTTTATTTTTTTTAGAAAATGGCCGATGGTTTCTCTAGATAAGACTCTTATTCCTCGTCTGGGATCATGTAGAGCTCTTTGAAGCTGCACTGAAACTGACATTTGGACCTTCAACCCGTTGAACCCCAGTGAAGTCCACTATATGGAGAAAAATCCTGGAATGTTTTCCTCAGAAACCTTCATTTCTTTTCCACTGAAGAAAGAAAGACATAAACATCTTGGATGACATGGGGGTGAGTAAATTATCAGGAAATTTTAATTCTGAAGTGAACTAGTCCTTTAACAACACTAGTGACCTGCTTATCTAGAGCTAAAGCCGAATCCATTATAACACCCAAATTCTTAACATTATCTGAAACACTTATTGAGATAGAGGCCAGCCTACTTATAAATTGAGAACCTCTTGGATCAATGGGAATATATAGATGAGTATCATGTGTATAGATGATACAAAATATGTTTATGAAAACATGCCTAATGGGCTCATGTACAATGAAAATAAAATAGGTCCAAGGACAGAACCCTGAGGCACTCCACTGTTTAATTTAGCTGATGCATTGCACAAATTTCCTACGCAAACTGAAAAAGATTTATCTTTTAAATACGATTTAAACCAATCTAAGGTGGTACACTTAAAACCAACATCATCTTCCAATCACTGCAATAAAATGCCATGATCAATAGTATCAAAAGCAGCAGTAAGATGAAGTAGAATAAGTATTACCAACTTTCCACAATCAACTACCAATAAAATATCATTAAAAACCTTAAGGAGGGCAGATTCTGTACTATGAAGGGAACTAAAACATGACTGGAACAGCATTTGCATCTAAATATGGAAATATAAGTTGTGATAAAACAACCTTCTTTAAAACTTTTGATAAAAAATGTAATTTTCAATAGGCCGAAAAATGCTTAGAACTGTATGATCTAAATTAGTTTTTTTAATAGTTGTTGGCTGCACTACTGCATGTTTAAAACAAACAGGAACAAATCCATTGACTAAACTGCTATTAAAAAGAGATTGAATAGTAGTACCTAAAAGATCAAACAGATTTAACAGCAGCCGAGGAGGGACAGGATCAGACGGACGCACCGCCGGTTCATGCATTTAAGGGTTAAACGTCACACACATCAGCTTTAACCTACTGAGAGATTCATATGAATCAGTCTGTCTCTCATTACTGTGATGGTGCAACCCAGTCAGTCAGACCAGCAATTAATCTGAATCTAATTAGACACCAATTACTGCTGTTTAAACTGACACACACACACACACACACACACACACTATCACTGGACGTCAGCGCTGCCACTAGAACACAAAGAAAAACAAAGAGGACGCAAATGAAAATTAGACACAGACAAAAGCTGTAATGACACACACACTGGGTTTTTCTTCTGTGTAATTTCTAGAAATGGCATTCCCACAAGGAAAGAAAAACATGTGTGTGTGTGTGTGTGTGTGTGTCACATTTACTTCTACTGTCCAACAAAGGACACGTCATATACTTTAATTAGTGATGCTCTGAAACCAAAACATAGAAAATAGTTTTCATCTAGCCATAAACTAAATGAAATAAAAATAAAATAGTATATAAAAGTATGAAATAAAATAGTATATCAAAAAGTATTGTTTTATATAACATAATAACGACTACAGGAGCACCAAAATCACACCAGAAAAAATAAAACATTTTCTTCATGAATCATTTGTACCTGTGAAGATGTCAGCAAACGTCCCTGAGGAGCTTTGTCACATTCAGCTCACGTCAATTAAGTCCCAAAACTGCAGCTAGTGAAAACACACACGCACACGCACACACACACACACACACTCGCTCTGACAGCAAGGACAGACAGGTGGATCGGTCCATGAAATGCCAATTATACAAGGGCAGAAATGGGAAATTGGAAATTGGTATCAGTGGTGTGTGTGTGTGTGTGTGTGTGTGTGTACTAAAGCCCTGCAGGTTATCAGTACAACTACACACACCTAGTTTGACAGGTAATTAAACACCTGTTTGTTTCACACACACACACACACACACACACACACCTACACACACACACACACACACACATACACACAGGAGTCCTGCAGTCATAACATACTTTCCTGCATTGAATTAGCTTTTCTTCATTTAAATGAATGTGTTCATGTTTATATAACAGTGTGTGTGTGTGTGTGTGAGAGAGAGAGAGAGAGAGGAGGGTAAATGTCAGATAAAGGAAGGTGACCTTTCTGTACACAACACCTAAGGGGGACAGTGTGTGTGTGTGTGTGTGTGTGTGTGTGTGTGTATTGTCAAAAGATACACACACACACACACACACACACACACACACCAATCATCCAAACATACAGATCAACAGATACTCATTTCATCTATTCCTTTGTATGGTCGTTCTTTTAATTAAGTTTGTTCTGTTTTTATGGCCACATTATTAATGTCTGTAATATATAACGTTGGACAAAACGTGTTTGAGTGATGAGAAAAACAACAAACCTCTGTAAACTCTTCATTATTCATCACGAGTGCTCATAATTATTCATGACTAATTATCATATCAGCACAACTGTCAGAAAAGAGCAACACAAGCAAATACCAGCGGATGAGCCTCAAAGCCAAATGATTATTCATACGTCGACATCCAGAGGCATCTGAACTCACTGAGTGTGTGTGTGTGTGTGTGTGTGTGTGTGTGTGAAAGAGCAGATTGCATAAAGCATTTATCCAGAAAGAGCAGCTATAATCCAGAAAGAAAGAATTACTCAGAGAAAGAGTTAGAAAAGAAAACAAAAGACAAAGCTGGACAGAAAGAAAAGCAAGAAAGAAAGAAGAAAAAAAAACTATAAAAATAGACAAAAATTTAATGTAAGCATGCAACAAAGAAATAATGCAAACTTGTACTGCATTCAAATAATAAAACACAACAAAACATATAAGAGTCATTGACGAATAAGGTTTTTAAAAGTAAAAAACATAATGGAGATATAATTAATTTTGAAGTTTGATGAAGTGTTGACAATGAGATTGTGGTTTTTATAATCAATTAACACTGCTTTTGTCTTTTTTTACAAGATGGGCAAAATGTGTCACCAAAAGAAGTCATTCAGTTTAACCAAAATTTCGGTTTTACCGAATGACACTTTTGGTTATACCGAATGACGATATTTTCAAACAATGCTAACAGGCTGATATCTAGCTAGCTAGCAAAAGGACAATCAAACATTTTATATTCAGTACAAGTTTTTAAAATATTACAACATTTTCCATGTTTTATAGCGGTTGTACCGAATGACCTGATGTTTCGGGACATGCATATGAGCAAGTGAAAACATGAATTTATCAAATAGTTAAGAGAGAGTTAGTTACTTTGCTTCAAGACCATGTGGTCCTTTGCAGGTGTCTGAATGATGTCACATGATATTGACCACATGACTTGATCCAAAATGGTCCCTTTATATTGGTTACTCCGAATGACATCAGTGAAATTCATTTTTCCGGACATTCTTTCTCATAATAAAGCAACAACTTCTACACATAATTTTAATACCATTTTGCACTATGTTGATATATGATGTTATAAAATCATGGCAGAATAAAAAATATATACATTTATTACATTTTAAGATATTAAAATGAAATGGCTGTATTGGCCTTTGGATGGTTAAACCGAATGACCTTTTGACACTTCAAAATCTTTAAAATACCTTTATATGTAGCAAAATATAATTAAAACCTTTTGGATTCAATAAAAGAGATCTAGTTGTACATACTTTGGATGTCATATCTTTGATTTTTATTATTATTAAGGCCTTTGGACAAAAAATGACCCGTCACATCATTGACCCATAATCAAATTCACATGTGTTTAATCAAACTCCACAGTATATCAAAAACTACAAATAAGCAAAAATTTAGCTATCACTTAGTCAAATTAGATGAACACAGACGGGTTTTTCAAAAACACTAAACTACATTAAATACGGCTTCACTAGCATATTTGAGTTTTGTTCTGTGAATTATTGGCATGAAAACATCAAACCAAGAAACTATGAAACTCATTTCATCTATTCCTTTGTATCAATTAAGTTGGTTCACATTATTAATGTCTGTAATATAACGTAGGACAAAATAACAATAATAAATGTTATTGTTTCATTTAGTTGTTATTATTATACATTAAGCGCATTTACTTTTGCATTATGCATGAGTTTTGTGCAGTACTGCCACTTTAAAAACATAAAATCTGGTTCCTGAAGTAAAATGCTGAGATAAAGAGATCATCTAAACCTAGTAAGCGACCTACTAACCATCACAAACACATTCAAATGTGTCCCAAAACTGCTAAGAAGACAGAGAGACCTGCATCCTCATCCTCATCCTCATCCTCATCCTCGGCTTCATCCCCCTGCAGGTCCATCCATGAATAACAAGAGAGTGAGAGAGAAAGAAGTGCAGGATGAATGAGGATAGAGGTGAAGGAGTGTGTGTGTTTCAGGGCTGCTAAAGACTGCATGAACTCCATATGCTTTCTTCTGTTTCTGCTGCTCTGAGTTATGAATTATACATTCCTAAAGAAACACACACACACACACACACACACACACACGCTCATATGCCTCCACACATGTGCTGTTTTGTTTTGTCTGAATAATTCATGTGTTTATTATAGAGCAACTTTCTGCGCTGCACTTCCACAAACAACAGATTCATCAACACTGTCAAACTCCATCATTTCTATAAAACACATCCGACATACACCAAACCAAACAATCAAACTCCTGAAGATCCAAATCACCATCTGTCATCTGATCCGATCTCAAACTGAATAAACAAGATAAATAGATATCATAAACAGAATATGAAATCTCATCATCTACATCAATTTCATCAGCTCTGGCTGAGGAAATTAAGATGAACATTTCCTTTTTTATAGTACACTACTATTCAAAAGTTTGGGGTCAATAAATTAATATTTTTATTCAGCAAGGATGCATTAAGCTGATCAAAAGTGACAGTAAAGACATTTAAATGTTACAAAATGTTTCTATTTCAAATAAATGCTGTTCTTTTGAACTCTATTCATCGAAGAATCCTGAAAAATAAAATGTATCACAGTTTCCACAAAAATATGACTGTTTTCAACATTGATAATAATCATAAATGTTTCTTGAGCAGCAAATCATCATATTAGAATGATTTCTGAAGGATCATGTGACACTGAAGACTGGAGTAATGATGCTGAAAATTCAGCTTTGATCACAGGAATAAATTACGCTTTACTATATATTCACATAGAAAACAGCTGTTTTTTCAATGTAATAATATTTAAGATTTTTTACTATACTTTTGATCAAATAAATGCAGCCTTGGTGAGCAGAAGAGACTTGCTTTATGATATACTGCTGCAAATGGTATCCAAAAATAAACAGTGTGCAGTATATGATGTGCAGTATGTACTGTATTCTGAGCACAGCCTGTGTGTGTGTGTGTGAGTGTGTGTGTGTGTGTGTGTGTGTGTTAAATCGCTATGGGACACTGGAGTGAAGGTCACTCAATTAAACATTCCCAGAACATCAGCCACTACTCAATTCCCTGAAAAATCCTAAGTCTCTATCCCTCTCTCCTTCTCCTGAGGTCTTTTCATTGTTTTTCTGCTCACATCTCTGTCAGTGTGGCTTCATAAAACCATCTGAGCACATGGTGTGTGTGTGTGTGTGTGTGTGTGTGTTCACAGAGGAGCAGCTTTACTGCTGATGTCAGTTTTACACGCACATTAAAACACAATCATGAGCAGTGCTGTTCTTTAATCCCTATTAAGTGCACTTTACTAGCTACACTTTGACTCTTAATCTCCAGTAAACTCCCTGCGGATGCGCACGGCTCCGTGTATTTATGAGTTCAGCAGTTATTTATTCATCTGAACACATGTCGAGTTTTCGTGTACTGTACCAAACGATGCTTTCACAGAGAAGATGATGAAGGCGATGATGACGAGAGTCAGTCAGGAGTGACAGAAACAAACAGACGAACTCTAGAGAATCACAACAAACATCCAGAAAATCTCATTTTAAGGCTGACGTCTGCTATTTCTGCTCCACTAGCAGCACAAAACAGAATCCCAATAACAATGATGTGTCCTGAGCACCCTAGCAACACCACGGCAACGTGCTTAACAACAATACAACACTCAGAACACCCTAGCAACCACACGGCAACATGCTTAACAACAAACAACAGTCAGAACACCCTAGCAACCCCACGGAAATGTGATTAACAACAAACAACACTCAGCAATGTGCTTAACAAACAGCACTCAGAACACCTTAGCAACCACACAGCAACGTGCTTAAAAACAAACAACAGTCAGAACACCTTAGCAACCCCACAGCAACATGCTTAAGAACAAACAACACTCTAAACACCTTAGCAACCACACAGCAACGTGCTTAACAACAAACCACACTCAGAACACCTTAGCAACCATATGGCAATGTGCTTAACAACAAACAACACTCAGAACACCTTAGCAACCCCACGGCAATGTGCTTAACAACAAACAACACACTGAACACCTTTGAAACCACATGGCAATGTGCTTAACAACAAATACCACTCAGAACACCTTAGCAACCACATGGCAACATGCTTTACAACAAACAACACTCAGAACACCTTAGCAACCCCACGACAATGTGTTTAACAAAAAAACACACTCAGAACACCATAGCAACCACATGGCAACATGCTTAACAACAAACAACACTCAGAACAATTTAGCAACCCCACGGCAATGTGCTTAACAACAAACAACACACTGAACACCTTTGAAACCACACAGCCTCGTGCTTAACAACAAACCACACTCAGAACACCATAGCAACCACACAGCAGTGTGCTTCGAAACAAACAACACTCAGAACACCATAGCAACCACATGGCAACATGCTTAACAACAAACAACACTCAGAACACCTTAGCAACCACATGGAAATGTGCTTAAAAACAAACAACAGTCAGAACACCTTAGCAACCCCACAGCAACATGCTTAAGAACAAACAACACTCAGAACACCTTAGCAACCACACAGCAACGTGCTTAACAACAAACCACACTCAGAACACCTTAGCAACCATATGGCAATGTGCTTAACAACAAACAACACTCAGAACACCTTAGCAACCCCACGGCAATGTGCTTAACAACAAACAACACACTGAACACCTTTGAAACCACATGGCAATGTGCTTAACAACAAATACCACTCAGAACACCTTAGCAACCACATGGCAACATGCTTTACAACAAACAACACTCAGAACACCTTAGCAACCCCACGACAATGTGTTTAACAAAAAAACACACTCAGAACACCATAGCAACCACATGGCAACATGCTTAACAACAAACAACACTCAGAACAATTTAGCAACCCCACGGCAATGTGCTTAACAACAAACAACACACTGAACACCTTTGAAACCACACAGCCTCGTGCTTAACAACAAACCACACTCAGAACACCATAGCAACCACACAGCAGTGTGCTTCGAAACAAACAACACTCAGAACACCATAGCAACCACATGGCAACATGCTTAACAACAAACAACACTCAGAACACCTTAGCAACCACATGGAAATGTGCTTAAAAATGAACAACACTCAGAACACCTTAGCAACCACATGGCAACATGCTTAACAACAAACCACACTCAGAACACCATAGCAACCACATGGCAACATGCTTAACAACAAACAACACTCAGAACACCTTAGCAACCACATGGAAATGTGCTTAAAAATGAACAACACTCAGAACACCTTAGCAACCCCACGGCAATGTGCTTAACAACAAACCACACTCAGAACACCATAGCAACCACATGGCAACATGCTTAACAACAAACAACATTCAGAACACCTTAGCAACCACATGGCAACATGCTTAACAACAAACAACACTCAGAACACCTTAGCAACCACATGGCAACATGCTTAACAACAAACAACACTCAGAACACCTTAGCAACACCACGGCAATGTGCTTAACAACAAACAACACACTGAACACCTTAGCAACCACACAACCTCGTGCTTAACAACAAACCACACTCAGAACACCATAGCAACCACACAGCAGTGTGCTTCAAAACAAACCACACTCAGAACACCTTAGCAACCACACAGCAGTGTGCTTCAAAACAAACCACACTCAGAACACCTTAGCAACCACATGGAAATGTGCTTAAAAATGAACAACACTCAGAACACCTTAGCAACCACATGGCAACATGCTTAACAACAAATACCACTCAGAACACCTTAGCAACCACATGGCAACATGCTTTACAACAAACAACACTCAGAACACCTTAGCAACCACATGGAAATGTGCTTAAAAATGAACAACACTCAGAACACCTTAGCAACCCCACGGCAATGTGCTTAACAACAAACCACACTCAGAACACCATAGCAACCACATGGCAACATGCTTAACAACAAACAACACTCAGAACACCTTAGCAACCACATGGCAACATGCTTAACAACAAACAACACTCAGAACACCTTAGCAACCACATGGTAACATGCTTAACAACAAACAACACTCAGAACACCTTAGCAACACCACGGCAATGTGCTTAACAACAAACAACACACTGAACACCTTAGCAACCACACAACCTCGTGCTTAACAACAAACCACACTCAGAACACCATAGCAACCACACAGCAGTGTGCTTCAAAACAAACCACACTCAGAACACCATAGCAACCACACAGCAGTGTGCTTCAAAACAAACCACACTCAGAACACCTTAGCAACCACATGGAAATGTGCTTAAAATGAACAACACTCAGAACACCTTAGCAACCACATGGAAATGTGCTTAAAATGAACAACACTCAGAACACCCTACATGTGTGACACACAAGACAAGAAGTCCATAAGAGCTCACGTCTCTTTTGCATTTATTCATTATTAAACAGAGAGAGAGAGACAGAGAGACTGAAGCATCTCATAAATTATTAACACCAGAAATGTGCATGTGTGTGTGTGTGTGTGTGTGTGAGTGTGTGTGTGAGTGTGTGTGTGAGAGTGTGTGTGTGTGTATTCTCTACACCTGTATAAAATGAAGTTATTCTAAAGAAGTTTATTAAAGACTTACTGAGATATCAATGATAATTTGTGTTTCTCCTTTACAAAAATGTGCCATCAAAAAAAAGAACTGAATTAAAATGATTGTGAAAGAATTGGACTCTGTTTGAAGGAGATCTCATATTCATTTATTCTGATTTTACAGCAGTAACAACAACTAATGAAGAAACTCTGATTACCATGGTACATTTTCTATGGGTTGTTTCCTTCAGATAAAGGAGGAAGACACTGTCTGACCCTTGAGTTTAACACTCACATCACACACTAAAGGTTAAGGCACAGATGACCTTTGACCTGACCTGTCCTGTTCATGACCTTCCAGAAACACACACCTGAGCTCAGAGAGACAACCAGATTTCTGCTTTTTGGTTTGAATAAATGCAGCCTTGGACATAGGGTGACCACCCGTCCCGCTTTGCGTTGTACCACACAGCATTTTCACTCCTTGTCCCGCACGTCACATATTGAGAAAATGTCCTGCATTTTCATCAGTCTGTTGGTTTTTAATTATCATATTAGGAAAACGTGCATGCGTTCTTTTGCCTTTTTAAGAAAGCATTTTATTTATTCTTTTTGCTGCGTAGTTTTTCACCTTTATTTAACAGCGCTTTGTCAGAAGTAACATCCCGCCTTACACAAATACAACAGCCGTTTTTTAAATCCTATCCAATGGTTGAAAAGAAAGGAGTAAACACGGTCACTAGTAGGTTGTGACGGCTGTCAATCGAAATGTGGAGCGGAGTTGGACTTGGTCAGAACTGTTTCAAAAATAGGGTGACTAGACGTCCCCGTTTTCCGTTTTTGGTGTTCTGTCCCCGACTGGAGCTGTCCCCGGAAATGTCCCCGTTTTATTGCAAACGAGGACATATACATTGCAAAAAGACTGACGAGCATACAGCAGCCTGCTGGAGAAATTGTGTAGTGATCATGTTCACCAACAGAGGGGGCTGTGCAGCTACACTTGGTCGCGCGCGCGCCGCTACTTCATGAGGAACGTCAGAGCAGAGCGCCATTATCGTCAAATATCAAAATAAACATCGTTATTGGTTTCAAGGTAGTAACATACTAACTATTCATGTTAAATTAAAGTAATACTGTTTGTATGTTTTATAACAGAGCCTCAACAGGGTGCGAGATTGTTTTGCACAATTTTAAACGTCCACAAAAGTTCCGCAGTCACAATAAAATAATACACGTACTTTGTGCTTAAAATGAGTCTAAAATGCAAAATAATAGTTAAAAATAGTTAAAAGTTAAAACAGTTGTAATTTCTGTATACAGTAGCTAAAAACAGCTTGTGAAAATTAAAATATTAAATTCAATAATGTTAAAAAATATTTGTTAAATGCCGTTTTATATTTATCTTATATTTATGTTGTTTTATTTTTGTAATGTAATGTGCTTTTGTAAAGTCATACTAATGTTATAACAGGCATATTGTTTTGAACTGCTTTTACAGTGGTTACTATTAATCGTGTAAAGTTTTTTTGGTGAATTGTATTAAAACCAGAACAAAAATCCTAATAATCAAACTAATTCATAATAATTATTAATGTAATAATATAAGGAACCCACAAGAATTAAAATCAAAAACATTCAAAAATGTATTGTCCCTGTTTTTAATAAATAGACATTAACAAATGAGATTTTGGTGATATTTTGACCACTCAAATAGGAAATGTCCCCAGTTTCCATTTCAGAAATCTGGTCACCTTATTCAAAAATAGTTATCTGCATGATGCCTGCTGCCTTTGGGCTCAGTGATGTTGAATTTAAATGACATGCAAAATAAAGACATGTTATGTTACACTGTGATGTAATGGTGTTTTCTGGAAGGGACTAAACAACAAAGTATTTTTATCAGCTGAAAGGCAGAATACAAATGTTTTTATTAAGTTAGATAGACATTATATAACAGCTTCAGGTTGCGTTTTAGTGTTGGTAACATGTCCCACATTGTCCCACACAAACCTAGTAATCGTCCCACATTTGGTTTGTTTGATGGTGGTCACCCTACTTGGAGAGCAGAAGAGACTTCCTACCAACCCCAAAGACTTGACACCAGAAAGAAACGTTTACACACAGAAATCACATCACAGATGACCTGAATATTCCTGTAATCAAACCCACAGACTCAGTAAGTTTCTCATGGATCTCTGGAGGATCAGAGGAAGAAAAGAGGAAGATGATTCAGTTCCCATCGACTCTTTCAGGGTCAATTTACTGCTGTGAAGTCAGACAGTTAATGAGCCAAAGCAAGACAGACAGACAGAGAGAGAGAGAGAGAGAGAGAGACAGGTGCTATCACTGAGAGAAAGGGTTTGACAAAGAGAAAAATTGCTTCTGAGTATTTGCATATGTGAATTTTGTTCTACAGGAACTCTGAACTGCTACACTGAATGCTAATGCACATACGCACTCACTCACACACACACACACACACACACACACACACACACAGACATTCTTCAGAAATGCACAACCCTTAAAGCTATTAGGGAGTATAAGGATGTATTTTATCTCTGTCTTTATGAAAAGACACTGTGTGAAATGTATATGAAATATAATAACTGCAGGACAAATGTAAAACTTTAAAGTTCCCTTGAAATCCAAAGTGAAGTTTTTTGGCTGTTAGTATGAATATGTTATGGTTATCTATAAGACGTGTGCTGCAAAATAATGACAAAATTCACATTTAAAAGATATATGCATTCAAAATTTACAGTCTCATCGTGTTTTCTGTCCAATCAAGAATGTTAAAGAAAAGGAGTCTTTATTATGTCATCTGTTTGTCAAACTGTACAAACAAATTATGACATTATTATGTTTATGATGTCATTTTTTTGTCAAACTGCTTTTATTTTTTCTGCACAAAATAACTTAAAGCTGAATATGAAAGAAATTATTTGTTATTATGAAGACAAAAGTATTGATAAATGTTAGAATTAAGAACGGCAAATTCTTTATTCATAAATGCTGAATGTCCAAAACTTGCTGTTTTAATGAAGTCGCTTAATGTTGTCAAAAATGTAAAAGTTACATCTACGGTAAAGCATTATGAATCTGTATTTGGCGTCTTGTGAATGTCATTGTTTTTTGTTTGCTTTTTTTTAATCCTATCTTTGGATTTACCACCTTTGGTGCCTTCTTATGTAATAATGTTATTATGTTCTTTAATTTACAAATATTTTCTTTCCAATCAAATGATCTCTAGAATCTGAACACTATAAAAGACACTGAAGCTGCAACTGTAATCAGTCACTTGTTCACACTTTTACTATATGGTGAATGGCACCAGTAGTGCTCTACAGTATATTAGTATTTAGAAGGGCTAGGCAGTTATGAATCTGACTGGACTGCTATGACAAATGGAGTCCCACAAGGCTCAATCCTTGCACCTGTTCAGTTTGTATATGCTCTCACTAGGCCATATATTGCTTATCACAGCTTTGCAGACGACACCCAGATCTATCCATCTCTATCACCGAACGACTTCATTCCCTGCCTGTGCCAGGGCTTAAATGACATCAACAGCTGGATGTGACAAACGTTCTTCGGTTAAATAAAGACAAAACAGAGGTCAGCGTATTTGGCAATAAAGATGAAGTACTAAAGCTGAAGGCATACCTTGACTCGAGGGGTCTAAAAACTAAACGAAGTCAGGAATCTTGGTGTCATCTTCTTTTATTTTATTTTTTTTATTTCTTATGATTTTTTTATGTTTTTTGTTTTGTTTTGTTTTTTTGCCTTGCCTATAGTGGATAATGAATGATTCAGACAGTTTAGCCATGCTGAATGAAGTCTAGTTTTGCATCAGAGTACTGATTACATGTGCAAGTCGCACCACAAAACATATCCGATCTATTTGAATTCTACACAGAATGCTGTATTTTAGAGTGTGAGAGGAGATCAAACACTGCAAACGGTTAGACATCCTCTGCATTATAAACTACTGACGAGTAGAAGAGAAAACATGAATTACATGGTTTTAACACTACACATCATTTGTTTTACTATAAACTCTCACTGATTTGCTGTAGCAAAAGTTTTAAATTAAATATAAAGGAGGAATCTATTGGACTGCATTTTTAATAGAGCTGCGGCTGCACACATTCAACACGAGCTGTGTGTGAAACTGTTAGACAGACGGCAGTGAAGCGACACACAGCCTGAGGGGAAACAGATTCTGACACACACAGACACACACATTCTGCATGCAAAAGGTGGATTTGTTTTGGCAGAATGACGACACTCCCGCAGGCTGTAAAACAGGTGTGTGTGTGTGTGTGTGGTTCACTGATGGTTTTTACACTAAAACTCACTAACAGACTGAGCTTAAAAGGACAATAAAACTAAATTACGGCTCTATGTGTGTGTGTGTGTGTGTGTGTGTGTGTGTGTTAGTCATCTAATACAAAACAGGCATTGAATCAAAACACCACATGACAGTCACACACACACAAAGAGAATATTATTTAATCTTTAAATTCCACCAAATGCACGTCTGTCTGTCACGTCTTCTATTTAAAGAATTTTACATATATATATATATATGAAAACAGATTTTGTCATACACTTTGCAGACACTTTTCAATAACGAAAAATGGGTAGATTTTCAATTTCAATAAGAAAATTAATAATATGAATACAGAAATAATGTTTGATTACTAACAAAGATTCTACGTACTGCATGTTGACAGATCTAGGGGTTGTGGAAACAGACATATGAACACACACACACACACACACACACACTTGCTGGTCCGGGTGTTTCGGGGCTTGAATATGAAGTCAGTCACCTGTATGAAAGACCCATTAGTTGCTCGGCAACCGCTGAGAGTCAATCATAAAACCCTCTTTCTGGACCAACTAATGCAGCAACACTCAGAGTGTGTGTGTGTGTGTGTGTGTGTGTGTGTGTGTGTCTCATCCTCACTGGTCATTGATTGGCTAATGACTAAATAAGTGATGATGTCATTATAGTATGAGTGGGTGACATCATATCACAAACACAGTAATATAAAGGGTAACGTATGGTCAGGCGGTCATTATCACAAAACAAACTCCATTTATTACACAACTACTTATATTAATGAATAAATGCCTATGGAATATTGATAGAAACATGAAATTATAACAGCTACAGGATGACCAATGCATGATTATACAGTTCAGAGTCATTCAACGGCCACATGACACGACTGACCAATTATAATCAAGTATACAGAGAGATTCGTGATACAGAGACTCATCTGGTAAAGAAACAGCACATTTTATCAAGCAAACGTTTCTAACAGCACATGAATGGATCTGAAACATCCCATGAGTGTCCAACTCTATTCTCATATTCAGTCTGATATGTCGCACTTGTCTCAATGATCCCGTGCGTTTCAGCATGATGGGAGTCTTTTCTCCCACACTAATAAGCTCACGTACTCTGACTGTAGCCTTTAACACAAGACAAATCCTCTTCTCCATCTGAAGGGCCTTTAAATGACATTTGGGACATGATTTATAGTATCTTATCCATTTCATATTGACCTCAGCGCAATATAAAGGTCACCTTCTATCACTCTTCTGTTGAGTTAAATAAATTGGTGTTTCTGGGAGGAATGTGTTTTCTCTGCTTTTTACTCTTGTACTTCACCTTAAGGCATGACACTACAGGTGAATAGGGTCAAAAATTAACTAATAGATGTCACCATACAGTTGATTGGTTACATTAAGAATTGAAAACCTTTTTTGTATTATAAGTTTCTGAAATGTTTAAGTATGCAAACGAGATTTAGACTTAATATCTAATTAAATATGCATGAATTTGCATACATTTGCAGAACATTATTGGATAAAGTCAGGTTCATAATTCTTGTTTGATTTTGTTGACATATTAGAGTAAAAGGTTTTTATAGAGGGGATTTTAGATTTCTCTTTTTATCTCTCCATAAATCAGAAAATACTGTCAACACAGAGGAAAAAAAACATTTTCACCATGTTTTAGGAATAAAATGTTATAAAATTCAGGCAAATGATGTTATGAACAAACCCCACAGTAAAAATCTTCAGAATATAGATATGAATAAAACTGTAAGTTTTGGTGTATGTAAGTGCTGCTGAAGTGGAGAAAAAAACTCATTTTGAGAAAACGGCCATTAAAGATATGTACTGAAATTGAAATCTACAGACGCAAATAGAGAACACTTAAAAGTCTATTTTGGATTTTTTCTTTCCACTAGTATGAAACACCACATTATCAACAGCCAAAATCTCAAAACTGACCTGTACATGAAAAAACAAAGTTTTGCCTGTAGTGTCGTGCCTTAAATGAAAATAAGCATCACAGGAGCTACTGGTCCAAAACAAAGAAAGAAATATCTGATTCTGACCAAAACAGTAAACACACATACTGTATAATCCATCTGTGATCATTTGAAGCAGGAAATAAATAAATAATTAAATAAACAAAAATGTACAGAGACTACAGACAGAGCCAATAAAACAACATTGAATCACATCGTGAGCTGTAACAGCTTAATTCAGCCTCAGGGATCAATATATCATCTGCATTCTGTAATAATCTCATGTTGATGCATGTATAAATTCTGCCTGATGATTAATGACTGAAATTAGCCAATTAAGAGAAGATCATTAATGCAAACATGCTCAACAAGATGCACCACAGCTCTGCCTTAGGGCATTTACACCAGGTGTGTGTGTGTGAGTGTGTGTGTGTGCACCTGACACTGTTACCAAGGCAACCTTTGAGTACGTCCCCAAATGTCCTCAAATACAAGTTTTGTCAGACTGACCTCATGTCTGGAGATAATAATGACCCAAAACTAAAGCTAATAAACACACGCTTGCTTGCCATAGCTAATGAGCAAATATAATAGACTTTACTGTTTTTATAAAAAGCTGGATTGACTACTGATTAACATAAAACTATATAACATAACCCTATGAGAAAAAAAATGAATTTCCTTTTAATATTTGAGGGCATCACCAAATTTTTGTTCAATCAGAACTTATAGGAACAATTTGGTTCTTAAAAATAAATGTGCTTATATTATGTAGACTAATAAACAAAGAACTTAACACACAGGAAAATGGTTAAATTAAAACTTTTTAGTGATGCACCAAAATTAATTTTTTTTAGTGAAACTGAAATTAAAGTTTTCATTTTGCCAAAACCAAAAATGAAAATAAAGTTTTTAATTATCACTTAATTATTCAAAAAACAGAGTTGTATACAAACATTTAAATGCAAATTAGACAGTTTTTAATGACATAATTATGCTTCTACACCAATTCGTTGTTGAAATATAAATGTTTTAATGGTTGCTACAATAAAAACTTGTTTTCATGACAGATTTATTCAAACATACATTAATTAAGACGTAAAAATATAACGAATATGTAAGTGCATATATTTATCAAAATGCTCCTCTCTAAAGTTATTTTTATAAGTTTATGGTCATCGAATGGCTTTTCTGAGGTAAATGTGACGTTATGTCACATTATTGTTCACAAGTTATTGTTACTGACGTCTTTCCGCGGTTGAAACCCTGATTGATCGATTACATGAGAGATGATCGGTTCACGATCCGTCACCACACATTAAAGAGACACAAAAACACATTTTTTGACTGAATTTAGTGATAAAACTGACGTAATTTGAAAGCTGAGACTTTTCGTATCAAAAATATCAAAGCACAAAGATTATTGTGATTACTGGATGGCAGGAGCTACAAATAATGTTTAGGGAAGTTTTGTTCAAGCATCAACAGAAAACAGCACAGACTAAAATATCGATACTGAGATTTAAGAATCAATATTGGCTCATCAACACGAACATCTATTCACGCCATTGGAGAAGTGCTAATTACAGTAAACGTCGCAGTTTCAATCAATGATTTTGGCCCTCTTACAGCATTTTTTTCTTCAGGTCCATTTATAACATTAGTCAAGGTTTTTTGCACCAAAACACCCTTAAAAACAATTTTTCCCACTCTCACTCTTTTTATTCTACTATACCTTTAAGACTTCCATATGTAAATGACTCTGTGATGATCTTTCTGCATGTGAAAAGAGTAACAATGCCCCTGCTAAGTTTGTGAATACTGAATAGGTGTTGACATGTAAATGTGGGCGGTCACAAGCGTCAGTGTCTGCCTCAGACGTGTTGTTGTTCTGTTTCCTACAATGGTACAATTCACGAGCGATGTGCAATGACCTGAGAGCCCGACCGGCACCAAAACACCCTCCTCACACTGGAAGAGCTGGAACACTTTCTCTTTTTCTCGGCTCTAATAACCTCATCTGGTCGCCACGGCAACATCAAAATGGACAGACGACATCGTCGCAGAGCCGCATTCTGATGCTGTCCGTCACCACAGACGCTCCGTCACGCTTACAGGAATAAACTGGGTTCAGTATCGGTTCAGCATCACAATGTCATAACGTCCGTCATCACAGAAAATAATATCACGAGCAAAAATCACTTTTACACTGATGCACTGCACAAACACACGCTGCTCGTTTCTGCTGTTCAATCTTCCACACACACACTGGAACACACTGGACGATATATTGAAATAAAATCAATATCGCAAGATCTGCAAAAAAAATTTACATTTTTTTGATTAGTATTAGTCTTGTTTTCCATTAAAAAGATCTAGACATTCTTAAATCAAGATACATTTACTTGAGAATCAAAATGACTTAAGTCTTGTTTTTGGGGGGGAAAAAAAAAAAAAAATTCAATAAAATTAAGTGAGTTTGAGCTTAAAACAAGAACAAATATCTGCCAGTGGGGTCAGAAAAATAAAATGAATTTAAAGGGAAAACAAGATTATTCTTCTGACTCCATTGGCAGATATTTTTTTCTTGTTTTAAGCACAAACTCACTTTCATTTTTCAATATCTTAAGTAATTTTGCTTCTCAAGTAAATTTGAGAGACATAAAACATGATTTAAGAATGATTAGATATTTGCAAAGAAAAAAAATACTAAGAAAGAATAACATTTTATTGCAGTTTAGTGCAACTGTCAAATCATGCAGGCTGCGGGTTCATTAACCTGTTAGCGTTCCACTGTACCGCGGTACACATACCTTTCAAAAGAGACCAAAAGCATGTATACTCCACATGGTTCAAGAACAGTTTACTTTGGGTATGCCTTTTTAGGCATTTTAGGCAAATTTTACAGGAATGCTAAGGGGTTAAATAAATACATGCACTCCCAAATTGTTCAGCCCTAAAAGGAAGGTTCGCAAAGCCTCCAGAGGAAAAAGGCATTTTTCATAGCCTACGTAAATTATTTAATGTAAGAATTACTCCCCATCAAAATTCTAGAATGATTAAAGGATTAGTTCACTTTCATATAAAATTTTCCTGATAATTTACTCACCCCCATGTCATCCAAGATGTCCATGTCTTTCTTTCTTCAGTCGAAACGAAATTAAGGTTTTTGATGAAAACATTCCAGGATTATTCTCCTTATAATGGACTTCAATGGCCTCCAAACGGTTGAAGGTCAAAATTACAGTTTCAGTGCAGCTTCAGAGGGCTTTAAACGATACCAGACGAGGAATAAGGGTTTTATCTAGCGGAATGATCGGCCATTTTTGGAAAAAATGTAAATGTATATGCTTTATAAACAAAAGATCGCCTTCCACCAAAACTGTACTTTCGTATTCTTCAAATTACGGAACGAACGCAGCGCCAGTTACATTTTTTCCGTAAGTTGAATAGGAAAGGCGTAGGACATACAGCGTAAGCTTTTTGAAGAATACGAAAGTACGGTTTTGGCGGAAGGCGATCATTTGTTTATATAAAGCATATACATTTAAATTTTTTTCGAAAATGACCGATCATTTCTCTAGATTAGACCCTTATTCCTCGTCTGGTATCATTTAAAGCTCTTTGAAGCTGCACTGAAACTGTAATTTTGACCTTCAACCGTTTGGAGGCCATTGAAGTCCATTATAAGGAGAATAATCCTGGAATGTTTTCATCAAAAACCTTCATTTCTTTTCCACTGAAGAAAGAAAGACATGAACATCTTGGATGACATGGGGGTGAGTAAATTATCAGGAAAATTTTATATGAAAGTGAACTAATCCTTTAATAATTTCCAAATATAGCTATTCAAGTCTTCTGAAGAAAATTCCTGTATTTTTTTCATTTCGCAATATACTGAAGGAAAACAAATGTCAGTTTTTATTTTGAATACTCATAACTTATCATGTTTCATCTGAAACTGTCCAAAAACATAATAAAAAATATCCAAAAAACAAAACACACACTCATATTGTACACTTTGGTAAATCTGTGTATTGTGGATGAAAGAGAGGCTGTTATCACGCAGCTGTCTGGAGAGGGACGCCCTCTCACACACTCTTCAAACTGTGTGTGTGTGTGTGTGTGTGTGTGTGTGAGAAGGGGCTCTTTATCAAGTGGAAAGCTGTGGAAATGAGTATGTGTGGGAGGAACAGAGAGAGATCTTTTGTTCATCCATACTTTCACAACTTTTCCTCTATTATTTTTCATCACGCTCCGGCTAAATCTATAGTAGGACCCAAAACAGGGGGGAGCATGATAGATAGATAGATAGATAGATAGATAGATAGATAGATGTTCAAATTTAAGAGAGATTTCATTTGTGTCACATGTTTTTATCACTACTAGAGGTCGACCGATAGTGGATTTTACTGATAACGATAACTAGGTCAGACAGCACTGGCTGATAACCGATTATTACCCAACCGATAGTTTTTAAAATGGATACTGAATGAAAACAAACAAAATACTCCAAGTAAACTGGTGCGCTCCAGCAACTCGACCAAAAAACTATCGGTTTCTATTATATATTGTTCCAGCAATTAGTTATCAGTTCCGATTAATTGGTTTTGTCGTCCTCTAATCACTATTACTATAAAGAAAACGCAGTCATGTTCTCCAGTTGTGTCAGTCTTGCTGTACATTTACTGTCATAATAATGTTTTGCTGATGTAAAGCTTTTTTACTGTCAATAAAACTTTTAACAGAGAGAGTAAATATAGCTGGAACCTACATCTGAAGTCAGCGTGGAACACTGTTAATCTTACTTCTGTAACGTCATATTTCTCAGTGAAAGAAAGGATTTTAAATGTAGTTGATTTTATCCATTAGAGTCATTACACTTGTTTGTTTTTTCTTTATAATAGCATTCACTGATGAATAATTCACAATAAGACCAGGAGCATGAGTTAGGAAAGTAAAGAGAGTCAGTGTTGACTTCAAACACACTGACTGATACAAACCTTATCAAATGAAGGAGAGAAAAGGAAAGAGAGCGAGACGGAGGTATAGTTTCAGAAACGTGAGCAGCACCGACTAAAATAGACTCGGAGAAAGAGACAGATGATTCATTCTCTCTGCTGATACGCGTTTTGTTTGGGCTTCTGCCGAGAATAAAGTTTAGAACAGAAACACACCTGCCTCAATAAAACACACACACACACCTGCTACAATAAACCACACACACACACACACACACACACAGGTTTGTTTGTTTGACTATATCAGAGAGCACGTCTCATAGACTTCCATTGGGCCAATGATCTTTCGTATCTCCTGATCTGACCCTAAATCAATCAACCCTCACAGATCATCAGATTTACAGATAAACTTCACCTGAACCATTTGTTTTGAGACTTTTCACACATCAGATGTCCTCACAAGACACTTGTCATGATGTTTCACTACACTACACCGACACAATGAACTACATACACACATAAAAGATCTCAACAACTGAACTGTGCTCAAGCTACTGAACTCAATATGAACTCAAACGTTTCTCATTGAAGGATCTCACTGCAGTTCACATCCATTTTACGGGTGAATCTCACAGAACCGCTCAAGAACACGTCCAGCTCGTATTTCAAACATAAACTTGAGTCAAAACCATCAGATTTTTACAAGAATCACCAGAGCTGAGATGATCCGAAATGTTCCCTGAGCTGAAAGAGCAACCAATGAGACATAAACATTACTCTTAAATCTCTGTTAATACTCACAATAAAGTACCATGGTATTACTGTGCTACTTTGGACACTGATAATAATGCCTTCCCAGCTAACAGGGAACGCTCTCAGAACTTCTGGGAAGAGCGTTTTCCTAACTTCATGGGAACATTAACAAAACGTTCTTGTTTGAAGTAACTTTGACCATCATGGTAGTTGAACATGGTTCATTCTGTAAGTACCATAGTAGCACCATGGTACTTTGCGCACGGAGTACTAAGTGAACAAGTGTGTGAAGCTGCTTGTGATCCGGATGTGATTTCACGAAGATCTGATCTGATGCTGAAGACGCACAACAGACGCGACGCGAACGCAACGCGCCGTTCTCATCATCAACCGATCTACTGTCGCGTCGCGTCTCTGATTAGATCGAGTTCGGTACTTACAGTTCGGACGCCGCCGGGTTCTGGTACTGTTGGCTACGGCAGAGCAGCGAGTGTCCGCACGCCTGACCCATCGCGCATCGTGCCGGAGGCGCCGGTACCGGGAGTCACTGATGACAGCGGTGATGAGGAGGATTTCCCGCTGCCGGTAGAAGAGAGGAGATGATGCTGATGATGAGCTGAGAGAGGAAGACAGATGCGCGCCTGTGTGTCTGTGTGTGTCTCTGTGTGTTTGTGACTCTCTCTCTCTCTCTCTCTCTCTCTCTCTGACTGAAGTGGGTTGGGCGCGTTCTGTAATAGATCCGCGCGCGCGCTCGTGTGTGTGTGTGTGTGTGTGTGATCGATCTGAAAGGCGTTTCCTTTCTGCGACCCTTTCACTGTATGAACAAACATCAGCAGCTGCTAAAGTTTCTGTGCACTGTAATTCACATCATCTTCGTCAAATGGAAGCCCGTTCCCGCCACATGAGAGAAAAATCATGCTAAATCTTAATTATGACATACATGAAAAGTCAAAATTGTGACATACTAAGTCATAATTATGACTTATATGACAAAAAGTTGAAAATATGAAATAAAGTAGAAATTAATGACATACTAAGTCCTAATTAGGATAAATAAAAGCCGAAATTATGACATACTGTGTCATAATTATGAGAAGTAAAAAATTATGACATGCTAGTTATAATCATAACATAAAAAGTTGAAAATATGAAGTCAAAGTTAATGACATACCAAGTCATATTTATGACCAGAAAGTCGAAATTATGACACACTAAGTCATATTTATGAGATGAAGTCATAATTATGACATACTAGTTATAAGTATAACATAAAAAGTTGAAAATATGAGATCAAATTAAGTCAAAATTAATGACAGTCATAATTATAAATTAAATGTCAAAATTATGACATAAGTTGAAAGTATGAGATGAATACGAAATTAATGACATACTAAGCATAATTATGGCATACTAGTTATATGACATAAAAAGTTGAAAATATGAGATAAAGTAGGAATTAATGACATTCTAAGTCCTAATTATTAAAATAAAACCCAAAGTTATGACATACTGTCATAATTATGACCAAAAAGTCTAAATTATGACACACTCAGATGTAGTTATGAAATAGAAAGTAGAAATTATGGCATACTAAGTCATATTTATGAGATTATAAGTCAAAATTATGATATGCTAGTTATAATTATAACATACAAATTTGAAAATATGATGGTCAAAATTAATGACATACCAAGTCATAATTATGACAAAATTCAAAATAATAACTCATAATTATGACATACTAGTTATAAGTATAACATAAAAAGTTGAAAATATGAGATAAAGTCGAAATTAATGACATACTAAGTTATTATTATAAACTAAATGTCAAAATTATGACATACTAAGTCAATTATGAGTCAAAATTATTACATCAAAAGTCATAATTATGACAGAAAGTCATAATTTCAACCTTTTAATTTCATAATTGATCTAGTCATAATTATGACTTAGTATTTCGACTTTTTGTCATAATTATGATTAACAAAAGCATGTTTTTTTCTTATGTTGTGGAAATGGGCTTCCATATTCATCTGCTCAGAACTGAGAGGAAAATTATTGTTAAACTGAGTGATGATGATGATGATGATGATGGTTTTCATCAAACCAGTCAAAAGTTTGGAAGAATTTACATTTCTGCATTTGTCAGACAGTTTTATCCAAAGCGACTTGAAGTGCATTAATGGTGCACATTTGATCAGTTCATGCAGAATCTATGTTCATTTATGATTATGATTTTATGTTTAGCTAGGTTACAAAAGCTTGTTGTCTGGTCTGATGGGGTTTTTATAGTTTGTGGTTATAATTAAAGGGATTGTTCACCCAAAAATGAAAATTAAGACATCATTTACTCACCTTCAGTGAAAAACAGGTGGAGAAAGAGTTTATAGAGACCATATCTGGAGAAAAACAACAACAACAACAACATAAAAACAATTGAAAAGACACTGTCTTCTAAAGTCAAATATGATGAAGTTTATCACGACAAACAGACCCAATTTTGCGCTGTTATTCACTGAAGATCTTCACCTCCAGCTTTAGACAACCATTCAAACGTGAATCTGATTCAGAAAGTAAAATCATGAGGGGTTTATCTTCTCTATAACATTAAAATATCTTCAGTAATAATCAGTGCTGACTGGAACACACACACACACACACACACACACACAGTTGTCCGTCAACTCAGTAAATGAACAAATCCTCATGGAGTCTCAATCTGTGCCGATTCTGTCGGGACATCACTCAGTCACACAAACACAATCACATGACAGTCGTCAAACACAACTGCACAAACACTGATACACACTCCTGCTCGCACGGCTTGTTTGTACTGCAGCAGAGCATCATGGGAACGGGTGCAGTGGGAAACAGGCCAGAATTCATTCATTGACTGTTCTTATTAACCAAGTAAAGCCATTTTTTGGTTATTGAAATAAAGCTGAAATAACAAAATGTAAAAGTAACACTTTACAATGAGGTCTAATTATCTGCATGAGATTATAGATTCACAAATGAATAATTTCAATTAATGCTCTTTTTGAGCTGAAGAGGAACCTTCATGTTTCTAAATTAAAAGGGGAAAAAATCATTTCTCATGATATAATTCCTTTTAGAAAGCAATTTCACAGGACCTGAATGAAGCCTGAAGGACAGAGTGATGAAATAAAGGTGAGCAGCATCAGGTCTGAATCCTTCATCATGTTATCGGACAGTGTTTATCTGCGCTCATGAACAGAATCAAAATGAGTCTGCAGGAAACATCTGATCGCATGATTCACACGGGACGCTCGGAGAGAAACCATCGCCTGAGGACATTCGCTCGCTCTCATTAACTGATAAACGCTCACACAGCAGCAGAGCTTTCAGTGGGAAATACGGCGGACGGCAGCTTTACACTGCAAACAAAATCAACTGAGTTTGTGCTTAAAACAAGGTCAGAAAAACAGACAATTCAAAAGGAAAACAAGATTATTTTTTGACCACATTGGCAGATATGTGTTCTTGTTTTAAATCAGTACTCAAGTCTTAATATCTTCAGTCATTTCGCTTCTCCAGTAAATGTATCTTGATTTAAGAAGGTTTAGATGTTTGTGCTGGAAAACTGAGGAAGAACATCATGTTTTTGCAGTGTAGAACTGAGATAGCCAATGACAGTGATCATAACTTACCTGGGACAGCCAATCGGGTTGAAGTCCTGTTTTTAACCAGTGCTGCCATTGGTCAGACCAGGGTTTTGATCCATTCTTTACACGACTTCTATAAGGTTAACCCTCCAGTTGAGTTGTGGGTCAGTTTGACCCACACTTGATCTGTAAACTGCATGAAAACACTGGTTAAACAATTTATTTCTTCTTGAAATTTGGTGACTTTTTCTCATTTAGGCTCATGAATATGAATGCTAAGTTTCAACACAATAAAGCGTTTTGGAGAGGCTAGGGTTAAATCGACGGTGTTGGGGTCAGTTTGACCCACACTTGATCTGTGAACTGCTTAAAAAAAGGGTTAAACAATTTATTTCTTCTTGAAATTTGGTGACTTTTTCTCATTTAGGCTCATGAATATGCATGCTAAGTTTCGACACACTGAAGTGTTTTGGAGAGGCTAGGGTTAAATCGATGTTGTTGGGGTCAGTTTGACCCACACTTGATCTGTAAACTGCATGAAAACACTGGTTAAAATTTATTTCTTCTTGAAATTTGGTGACTTTTTCTCATTTAGGCTCATGAATATGAATGCTAAGTTTTGACACATTGAAGCATTTTGGAGAAGCTAGGGTTAAATCGATGTTGTTGGAGTCAGTTTGACCCACACTTGATCTGTAAAATGCATGAAAACACTGGTTAAACAATTTATTTCTTCTTGAAATTTGGTGACTTTTTCTCATTTAGGCTCATGAATATGAATGCTAAGTTTCGACACACTGAAGTGTTTTGGAGAGGCTAGGGTTAAATCGATGTTGTTGGAGTCAGTTTGACCCACACTTGATCTGTGAACTGCATGAAAACACTGGTTAAACAATTTATTTCTTCTTGAAATTTTGTGACTTTTTCTCATTTAGGCTCATGAATATGAATGCTAAGTTTTGACACATTGAAGCGTTTTGGAGAGGCTAGGGTTAAATCGATGTTGTTGGGGTCAGTTTGACCCACACTTGATCTGTGAACTGCTTAAAAAAAGGGTTAAACAATTTATTTCTTCTTGAAATTTGGTGACTTTTTCTCATTTAGGCTCATGAATATGCATGCTAAGTTTCGACACACTGAAGTGTTTTGGAGAGGCTAGGGTTAAATCGATGTTGTTGGAGTCAGTTTGACCCACACTTGATCTGTAAAATGCATGAAAACACTGGTTAAACTATTTATTTCTTCTTGAAATTTGGTGACTTTTTCTCATTTAGGCTCATGAATATGAATGCTAAGTTTCAACACAATAAAGCATTTCGGAGAGGCTAGGGTTAAATCGATGTTGTTGGGGTCAGTTTGACCCACACTTGATCTGTGAACTGCATGAAAACACTGGTTAAACAATTTATTTCTTCTTGAAATTTTGTGACTTTTTCTCATTTAGGCTCATGAATATGAATGCTAAGTTTTGACACATTGAAGCGTTTTGGAGAGGCTAGGGTTAAATCGATGTTGTTGGGGTCAGTTTGACCCACACTTGATCTGTGAACTGCTTAAAAAAAGGGTTAAACAATTTATTTCTTCTTGAAATTTTGTGACTTTTTCTCATTTAGGCTCATGAATATGCATGCTAAGTTTCGACACACTGAAGTGTTTTGGAGAGGCTAGGGTTAAATCGATGTTGTTGGAGTCAGTTTGACCCACACTTGATCTGTAAACTGCATGAAAACACTGGTTAAAATTTATTTCTTCTTGAAATTTGGTGACTTTTTCTCATTTAGGCTCATGAATATGAATGCTAAGTTTTGACACATTGAAGCGTTTTGGAGAAGCTAGGGTTAAATCGATGTTGTTGGAGTCAGTTTGACCCACACTTGATCTGTAAAATGCATGAAAACACTGGTTAAACAATTTATTTCTTCTTGAAATTTGGTGACTTTTTCTCATTTAGGCTCATGAATATGAATGCTAAGTTTCGACACACTGAAGTGTTTTGGAGAGGCTAGGGTTAAATCGATGTTGTTGGAGTCAGTTTGACCCACACTTGATCTGTGAACTGCATGAAAACACTGGTTAAACAATTTATTTCTTCTTGAAATTTTGTGACTTTTTCTCATTTAGGCTCATGAATATGAATGCTAAGTTTTGACACATTGAAGCGTTTTGGAGAGGCTAGGGTTAAATCGATGTTGTTGGGGTCAGTTTGACCCACACTTGATCTGTGAACTGCTTAAAAAAAGGGTTAAACAATTTATTTCTTCTTGAAATTTGGTGACTTTTTCTCATTTAGGCTCATGAATATGCATGCTAAGTTTCGACACACTGAAGTGTTTTGGAGAGGCTAGGGTTAAATCGATGTTGTTGGAGTCAGTTTGACCCACACTTGATCTGTAAAATGCATGAAAACACTGGTTAAACTATTTATTTCTTCTTGAAATTTGGTGACTTTTTCTCATTTAGGCTCATGAATATGAATGCTAAGTTTCAACACAATAAAGCATTTCGGAGAGGCTAGGGTTAAATCGATGTTGTTGGGGTCAGTTTGACCCACACTTGATCTGTGAACTGCATGAAAACACTGGTTAAACAATTTATTTCTTCTTGAAATTTTGTGACTTTTTCTCATTTAGGCTCATGAATATGAATGCTAAGTTTTGACACATTGAAGCGTTTTGGAGAGGCTAGGGTTAAATCGATGTTGTTGGGGTCAGTTTGACCCACACTTGATCTGTGAACTGCTTAAAAAAAGGGTTAAACAATTTATTTCTTCTTGAAATTTTGTGACTTTTTCTCATTTAGGCTCATGAATATGCATGCTAAATTTCGACACACTGAAGTGTTTTGGAGAGGCTAGGGTTAAATCGATGTTGTTGGAGTCAGTTTGACCCACACTTGATCTGTAAAATGCATGAAAACACTGGTTAAACAATTTATTTCTTCTTGAAATTTGGTGACTTTTTCTCATTTAGGCTCATGAATATGAATGCTAAGTTTCAACACAATAAAGCATTTTGGAGAGGCTAGGGTTAAATCGATGTTGTTGGGGTCAGTTTGACCCACACTTGATCTGTGAACTGCTTAAAAAAAGGGTTAAACAATTTATTTCTTCTTGAAATTTGGTGACTTTTTCTCATTTAGGCTCATGAATATGCATGCTAAGTTTCGACACACTGAAGCGTTTTGGAGAGGCTAGGGTTAAATCGATGGTGTTGGGGTCAAATTGACCCACCATTGGTTTCCATTCAATTCACCAAAGATCAACACTTTGAAGATCAGCAAAGAGTCAGATAAAACAACCTTTACCGTAGCTTGTTAAAGACTAAAATATGAAATAAAAAGAAAACTTAGATTTAAGACTCAAAGTTTACTTGAAATTACTGCTTGGTTTTTGGATTTCAGTTACTAATCCGATGCAGAACTGAAAAGAAGTGTGAGAAACGTATTTTACCATCAAGGGCTTGAGAACCAGATTTACAAATAGCAATAAATACTATTTACAATAAGTTAGATAACATTCATAATTAGTTAAAACTGAAATAATTATTTGCACCTCAGTGTGTAATTACTACAATTAGGCAAATGACAAAAAAACATCAAGGAAATGTTTATTTTGTGTCTGTGTGGCTATCCATCTTTAACACAATACAACTTCATTGTTTCTCATATTTACCATTTTTAGTCTGTCAAACTACAATAGAGGTTTTCTGTTTTTACATGAATCTTTAAGTTTTTTTGTAGTGATGTTTTTGGTGAATTGCATGGAAATCAATGGGTGTTGATTCCCAGCTACCAAAATATGTTCCTATTAAGTTATGAAAACATTATTTCTGAATGTTCTCTGAATGTTCAGAACGTCCAGTATTCTAAATGTTTTAAAAACTTTTTTTGTTTGGTTATTCAAACATTAAGGGAACATTCCATTTCATCGTTCTTCAAACATTATGGGAATGTTACTTTAGAATGTTTTCTCAATGTTCTGAAACAAGTAGTAACATTTCAAAAAAAATGTTAGATGAATGTCTAACTAAAACATTTCAGGAAAAAAAAAACGATGACAGAACCTTGACAGAACGTTTCCTGTTTAACAACAGGAGGGTTAAAGTTTAAATCAAGGAAATAAAGACATTGACCTTGATCAAACACACACAGAGGATAGTTTGTGTAGAGAACAGGAGTGTCTCACATATAAATGTCAAACCTCAGAGCGAGACACAGAGTCAACACTGATCACAGAGAGCCTGATTCACCGTCATGACGCTCAAAAACCTGCTCAATAAAAACACGTGAGCATCATCACAGCACAACACAAGCATCTTCTCCACTGTCAGATTATTTCAAATCACGGACACCCTCATGGGCATCTGGAGCAGATAAACTTCTCACACACTCATCTTCATCTGCGGCCACCTGTTACTGGAGGAAATGATGCGATTATTTCATCAAATACATGCAGACGCTGAGAGAGAGAGAGGGCAGCCGGACGGACAGCAGTTTTGGGAATCATAGATCAGTGTTCATTTTCTCAGCTAAAGCCTTAACTAAAATGAAAACAGAAAATACAAAAGTAAAATCAGATTAAAAATAATAATATTAAAAACAATAATAGTATCACAATGAAAATAAATAACACTGTTTTGAACACATTGCATATTTCTGCTCAGTTTGAGTCTGAATAAAACTGAGACTCAAACTCAGTTTTATGGACTTTCCTCCATATTCTCACTATATCAGACTATATGAGCCATACAAGCCTGATGGATCAAATATGATTCTCAACAAAAAACACATAATGTACGCAGACTTTTTTCCCTTTTTATATGCCATCTAAAGGTTCAATAAACTGTTCCATTTCATACTCATCCTTGTTATTTCAGGCTTTACAGGGTTAATGTAAGGATGCATTAATGCAGTAAGGAGCCATAAACACAGACTAAAAGCTTTTAAACTCATGAAACACGCCGCTGAAGGTCAGAGCTTTGATGCACTGAGGGAGCGTCCATCAACACTCTCTGACCTCCACAGATCCACCGTCACAGCAGATATCATATGCTTTCAGATCAGACGGCAACATGAAGGAACTGAAAATACTCTCAAAACATTCTCACGTCATGAAATACAGCAAAGTCTTCATGCGAGGAAAGATACAAGTAGCTAAACATTTATTTTTTTTGCCAATTTCTACAATAGAAATGCTGAACGACCAACAATATCTAGTGATGGAAACTACTGGACTTTTTGACAAATTTCAGCATTTTGAATTAAAAATATAGATTGTCATTTACATGATTCATTAATTCATAATTGAATGGGAAGAAACAAGAAACAGTAACAGAGCCGTATTATTTGCAAATAGTTCAATTGTATTAGTGAACAATAATTTATGATACTTTTTGCTGTTATGTATACATGTATGTATATATGCAGGAATGGATGGATGAATGTATGTACAGATATATGTATGGATGTATGATGTATGGATATATGTGTGTGGATGTATGCATGTACGTATGTACGGATGGATGGATATATGTATGTATGTATATATGTACATACAGTATGATGTATATATGTACAGACATAAATGTATGTATTGATGTATGTATGGATGCATGTACGGCTGTATGGATATATGTTTGTATATATGGATGAATGTATGGATATATGTATGTATTGATGAATGTGTGGATGTACAGATATATGTATGTATGTCGGATGTATGTATGATGTATGGATGCATGCATGTATGTACAAATGTATGTATGCATGGATATATGTATGTATGTATGTCTGTCTGTACATATGATGTATGTATGTACAGATATAAATGTATGTATGTATGTTGGATGTATGTATGATGCATGTATAGATATATGTATGTACTGATGTATGTATGTCGAATGTATGCACGTATGGATGTATGTATGTTTGGATGAATGTATGTATGTATGTATGTATGTATGTATGATACATGTCTGTATATATGTATGTATGGATGGATGAATGTATGTATTGTTGTATTATATCAAGGAAATTCATTTACCCTGCCTTCTTGTTTTAGATTTTAGATTTCTGTTGCTACAAATTTGGCCAAATGTATTAATATTAGGCATTGCTTACAATATTATTTTTATTTATTTATTTATTTTTAGTTTGTTTCTAAGAAATGCCCTACACTGTATGGGCAGAGATGTGCAGTTATTGTTAGTTATGTGTGTGTGTGTGTGTGTGTGTGTGTGTGTGTGTGTGTGTGTGTGTGTGTGTGTGTGTGTGTGTGTGCCTGTCCAAGAGAAAGAGGAGCAAAACTGGACTGCCAGCACACAGAAGTGTGTGTGGTTCTTCGTGTGTGCTCAAGGACACAAAGGCCTGTGGTTCTACTGTGGTTCTACTCCTAGAACATTATAAGGACATCAGCCATCTTGGTTGAGTTCACTGCAGTTCAAGGACATGAGAAGGCAGACCGCCTGCACCCGTGAGGCCTCGAAAAGGATCTGGGAAACTTTGGGGAAAGTTACAACTTACGTCAGTCAAGAAGATGACTAACATCTGTGATAGACAGTAGGAGTATAAAAGACTGATGAGCCGATTGCCTCTTTAGATACTGATCCATCAGCACCACCGACGCCTAGAAGCTCAGAGTGACTACACCTTTGACTCAAAGCGGGATTATTGTATTTTATACTTTAATGATGAAGTTTTATTTGCCTTTACATTTTTGTTTATTATAAAATTAAAAGTAACCAATTAAAAGAAATATCACTGACTACAAAAGCTGCCTATAGAGGCTTGATTTATAGTGTTTTAAGACTTTGAACAAACAGACTTCTGACCAAACTGTAATAATTTAAAATGCTTATAATTTAGGCCAGACTCGACTTACTTTACCTAACCTGACAATAATAAATAATAAGGTTAAAGGTGTTAAGATCAAAATACACACCGCAAAACAGTATGTACAGATGTATGTATGTATGTATGTATGTATGGATTTTATTTCTGAAATGTTTTAGTCGGACGTTCGTCTAACTTTTTTTTAAATGTTACTACTTGTTTCAGAACATTCAGAGAACATTCAAAGGTAACGCTCCCATGAAGTTTGCAAAATGATAAAATGTAGCATCGGTTATCATGGTCATTTTTCGTAAGTTACAGTCAGTCTGCAGGACACCATTTTATCCTATCATGATTAACTGATTATTAAGTTAGTCATCATGTGATGTTGTATATAGCTTTGAATTGGCTGAAGCTCAAAAACGGCTGTTTTGATTGTGTCTCTGGATGCAGGATCATGATTTTCACTCTGATTTTCAGCTTCAGGTCTAATCAAAGCTGTAGATTCTCTCAGAGTATTAAATCATGAAACACGTCTTTCGGATGGAACATGATGTGCTGTTCTGGCACCTTCAAGAAGCATTTATGAAGCGCTTTTATGAATTGAACAGGATGTGTGTGTGTGTGTGTGTGTGTGTGTGTGTGAGAATGTGTATTTGCTGAAGGCAGATGGCAGGCACGACTCATATTGATTCCGGGAGAAGTGCAGGAATTACTGGGATCCGATTGGATCTGTGTGTGTGTGTGTGTGTATCAGATTTCTCTGCCTGTCTTCCAGTCTAATGCACAGCTAATAACAGAGGTCAACACACACTGCGAGTCTGTACAGCTCAGCTAATGGAGAAGATCTCAGATAAACAGAGAGAGAGAGAGAAATAAATCATTAACAAGACTGAAAAAATCCATTGTATAGAGCAGAAGTGATATTTTAATAACTTATAATTATATTAGTAACACTTTACAGTAAGGTTTCGTCTGTTGACGTTAGTTAACTAAATTAGTTATCATGAACTACTTCTAAAGCATTTATTAATCTTAGTTCATGTTTAGCTCAACACATCATTAAAGTGTAGCATCTGTTAACATTAGTTAATGAACTGTGAACTAACATGAACAATGAACATTTAGATTTATATGTTAACAAATGAAACCTTATTGTAAAGTGTTGCTGAGAAAACATATTGAGCAGATAAATGTAGCCACAATCGATTGAACAAAAATGATGGCTTTATGTGAAGAACAAACTGAAATTGAAAAAGTTTTTTGCTGAAAACAAATGACCCATCGCCATGGGAACCGCATCAGCACCATTTCCTCCTGAGGCTGAAAATCAGTCATGAGACACGAGACAAACAGCAGCGTTTGAGATCATTCACATCCGTCACAGCGCTTCTCCAGGGAAACTTCTCAAAGTTTGAGCGCAAAAGAGATCGAACTTAAACTTCATTCTGTTCCTCACACAAACCGTCATGTGACTTGGAAAAAATGACGTTTTTCCTCAGTATTTCTGTCTTGTTTTCCAGTGAAAATATCTAAACATTCTTAAATCTGGCTTCAGATAAGAAGAGAAAATAAAGTGAGTTTATGCTTGAAATGAGAACAAATATCTGCCAATGGGGTCAGAAAAATACATTTAATTCAAAGTGAAAACAAGATTAGTTTTCTGACCCCATTGGCAGATATTTGTTCTTGTTTTACACATAAACCCACTTCATTTGGATCAGTTTCTCTTCTTCTCTTCAACGTTCCGGCAAGGTTCTCTCAAAGTTATGAGCAAACATTCTTCCAGTAACGTCAATAGAACGTTCGTTCAGTAATTTAGTATTAAATAATGTTTTCAAAAGGTTTCATGAAATGTTTTATTTCTGAAGTGCTTCAGTTGGATGTTCGCCTCACATTTTTTAAATGTTACTACTTTCAGAGGACATTCAAAAGTAACGTTCCCATAATGTTTGAAGAATGATACAATTGGAATGTTCCCTTAATGTTCACATTACCAAGAAGAAACATGTTTAAACATTAAAAAAACTGGATGTTTTGAACATTCAAAGAACATTCAGAAATAATGTTTTCATAACTTAACCTGTTCCCACAGGGCTGTAACTTTTTAAACACCCCGTGGTGGGGGCCTTGTCCATCTTTTTCTATTGTTACATATAACAGTTTTGAGGTGCAACTATATCAAATGTGTGGGAGTTTGTGGTACTGTTCTACAATGGTTTCGCTCCTACTTGTCAGATAGATGTTTTACTGTTCGTTTGGGGCATCACTCATCCACTAACATTCCCCTCGGTTGTGGTGTTCCACAAGGATCAGTCCTGGGACCTATGTCGTTTTCTCTGTATTTGCTCCCCCTGGCCTCTATTTTTGAAAAATACGGTGTCTCTTTACATCTATATGCCGATGATACATAGCTTTACCTTACCTTGCAGCGCAACAATAAATATTCTCTTCAGTCACTGTTAGATTGCCTGAACGAACTTAAGTTATGGCTTTCAAGGAATTTCTTACACCCGAATGAAAACAAATCTGAAATGATTATGTTTGGCCTCAAGAAAAACAGCATTTTTTGTTTTGATCTTGGCTTTCTCACCCCATATAACACACAGTATGCCAGAAATCTGGGCATCCTATTTGACTCGAGTTTAAAGTTTGACAAACAGATCTCAGCTGTCGTCAAGTCACGCTTTTACCAACTTCGCCTTCTCAGTAAAATGAAGCTCTTTTTATCAAGGTGAAATTTTGAAACAGCAATTCATGCCTTTGTAACATCTAGGCTTGATTACTGTAATTTGCCGTACTGTGGCATTTCTCAGGCTTCCATCTCTCATCTGCAGCTGGTTCAAAACGCAGCTGCTAGACTGCTCGAAGGGAAGTGAAAATATGAGCATATAACACCTATTTTAATGTCCCTGCACTGGCTCCCTGTCAAGTATAGGATTGAGTATAAAATTTTATTATATGTTTAAGCCCTCGACAATTTGGCACCTCAATATTTAACTGATCTCTTGATTCCATATTACTCCTTCTAGAAACCTGAGATCGTGACTTCGGCCTTCTCACAGTTCCTAGAGTAAAACTTAAAAATCGTGGTGATCGCGCTTTCGCTACTGAAGCTGTGGAATAACCTTCCGCCCTTTATTAGGCATGCCCCATTTGTTTGTGTATATATATATATTATATATTGTGTTTCTTTTATTTTTTGTAAAGCACTTTGGTCAACTTTGGTTGTGTAAATGTTTAAATGTGCTCTGTAAATAAATATTGATTGATTGATTGATTAATGGGAATGTTAGCCAATGTTCTTAAAACATATTTTGATTATCTTTTGTTAGCATATTTTTGTCAGCCCGTGGTGTTTTCAGCGAGGGAAAGAGATTTGAACATCACTGAACTGAAGCAGAAACTGCTGAAATGTGTCTCTGTAAAGCTGCTTAAGAGCTGAAACTCCTTCAAAGCTTCACAGGCACAAACTCACACAACTTACAGGATTAATTAAGCAGAAAAGTGCTGATGCTTTACGAGAAAGAGAGAGATTCGGCACAGTTTCCTTTTTATATGCGGCTCAGCTTCAGGAACATGAACGTACAAACACGTTCTATAAGTGTGACTTTATACATAAATGAGTGAATCCTGAAGGGCTGAAGACTGTGAATGATGTACAGATATGATGGTCACCTGAAGGAATTCTGATCACATGCTTGAGATTCTTTGTGTTCACGTATTTATTAAACTGCTCTCGTACGACATCCAAACACACCTGCTGACTGACTGATGCTCTCAGGTGAGGCGGTGCTGATGCGGTCGTCACGCGACGAGCCTTCAGTGAGTAACAGGTGGATTGATCTGAGCGGTCAGGAGGAATGATTAAGAGAAAACAAACTTAAACAGAAATTCAGTGTTTAGTATTGACTGAAACCATGCGATTCCTCACCGTTTAAAGAGACGAGCCAGACGAGTTCAGATCATTAACACTGAAGATGAGGAGTGTCTGTGACCTTCATCAGACCCAGCAGACTAATGATGCTGGCATTTTGTGATCATTTTTATTTTGCTTGGAACTAAATAAAGCAACACAACAACACACACACACACACACACACACACACACACACAGAGAGAGAGAAAACACTCATCTGATGGGATTCAGTCTGACTTTCAGTCTGGGTAGAAACTGGACTCTTGTCGTCTGGTTAAGATCTTCTGCTGAAAGTAACTGCAACGAGTGAAAGCTGACAGAGAGAATTCTAAATATGAACTCTTTTCACATTTTCACTGTTCTCCAAAGCAGAAGTCATCATAAAAAAAACAAAAAACAAAAAAAACTTTATGGTAAAAAAGCCAGCAGATGTGGCTGCCAGAACTTTACTGTAAAAATACAATAAATTTTAAAGATTGAAATTAAATTATACAGAAAAAAACATGCATTTCATTAACTGAAAAAGTGTTAATATACATATTTATTATTTAAATCTATTTTTAACCTTTATACTATACTGACAAACACCTTAAAAACATGGATAGTAAAGAGAAAGTCACATGATGAATCAAAGTTCATCACAAGCAGCTTTTCCACAATCTGAGGGAAATATATGAAGATGAACACAGTGTCATAAACACCATCATGGTAACACACATGACAAAATAATGCAATAAACAGTCATTTTACAGCATAAGATGGAAATCCTGATAAAACTACAAAAAAAACCCCCATAAAACTAAGAAGAAACGGTTATTTCAGTGGAAAAAACATCAAATGTGAGAATTCTGGGAAAGTCAGTTTGTGTTTTTTTTATGGTAAATTATTTGATGACTTCCACAAACTGTATATGTAACAGTAAAACAGTTTACTGTAAAATGACATGAAATGTACAATTAGATCTGTGACAACTTACTGGTAACCAAATAACAGTCTTTTACTGTTAAAATTACGATTATTTTTATAGCGTGTGTAAACTTGGTGAACAGGAGGCTACAGCAAATCATTTTTAGGTTCTTATTTGCTCCAATAGCAAAACAAAAAACCCACAATAGTGTTTCCAAGACTTTCCAAAAGAAGAAAAAATATGGAGAGATTGATTACGGTGGTCAGAAAAGAGAAAGATGTCAAATTTGTCGTTACTCCCTGTGAACATTCCATTCATCACTCTTCAAACATTGTGGGAATGTTACTTGTGAATGTTCTCTGAACGTTCTGAAACAAGTAGAAACATTTAAAAATGTTAGACAAATGTCCAACTAAAACATTTCAGAAAAAACTCTCCATGAAAAATGTATAAATAATATTTTTGTGCTAACGTTCTGAGAACATTATTTAAACGAACATTCTATTAATGTTACTGGAAGGACGTTTGTTCATAACTTTGAGAGAACCTTGTCAGAACGTTCCCTGTGAGCTGGGATAGGGCTCAGTGGTTAGTATTCTCTCTCTCTCACACACACACACACACACACACAGACAGCCTGTGGAAAGCGATCTGTGGAGAGATTATGCACACTTTCAGAAGTTGTTTTTCATTGTGCACCAACAGACCCGTATGAAAACAACTTACATAAGCAGAAGCGCCATCTACTCCAGAAACCAGTGAAAAGAAGGCCTGCGGTGACACATCTCTCTCTCTCTCTCTATCAGTCCCTCCATCGAAACACATTCTCTCCAGAACAGTGTTGATGTGGAATCAGCTGGAGGGAAATTTATTCTCTCAAACACACACACACGGGCAAAAATAATCCTGCATTTGAAAGCAATAAACATGGAAAAGCACCTGCAGTTACTCAGATGTTTGTGTGTGTGTGTGTGTGTGTGTGTGTGTGTGTGTGTGTGTGTGTGTGTATATATATATATATATATATATATTTCATCTTTATGCCTGAAGTATCAGCAGAACTATTTTAGTTCTTCAAATCCTTCATATTCTAAAAGCAGAAAACAACATGTGAACACTGACTGTGTGCGTGTGTATCTGGACTAATTTGATGGACTGTCTGAATGAATTACGTGACACATGAATCTCATGACAACACAGTTTAACACCTGTCATACAGAGACTGAAGTCAGCTGCGTTTCTTCAATGGAATTCTAAGTCAGAATATTATTTTGTGCACAAAATGCTGATCGACTTGTCTTTTTGTACAAAACAAACACTGTAAAAACAAAATAATCAATAATTCTTTTTTTTTTTTTTTACCATTATTTTAAGGCAAGACACTACAGGTGAATAGGGTAAAAATATGACCTAAAAGATTTCACTATACTTCCCCAGTTGACTAAACACAGTACATTAAGATAATTTTGTATTACAAAAATTCTGAAATATTATATTTCAATATGCAAATGAGACATTATCTAATTAAATATGCACTAATTTGCATATATTTCCATAACATTGCATAAAGTCAGATTCAAAATGTTTGATTTTGTTGACATATTAGAGTTATTTTTCTCTTTTTATCTCTTCATAAATCAAAAAATACTATTAACAACCAGACAAAAAAACGTTTTCACCATGTTTTTAGGAATAAAATGTTATAAAAACCAGGTTATTTATGTTATGGACAAACCCCACAGTAAAAACCTTCAGAATATAGATGTGAATAAAACTCTAAGTTTTGGTGCATCTAAGTGCTGCTGAAGTGGAGAAAAAAACTCATTTGTAAAGATATGTATTGAGATTGAAATCTACAGACACAAATAGATAAAGTACAAAAAGTACAATTTTTAATTAAATTAAAAGTGTATTTTGGGTGTTTTCTTTCCACTTGCCTGAAAGAAGACAAGTTATGAAAGTAAAATAGAGCTCAAAACTGAACAGTGGATGAAAAAAAATCAATGGTTTATCTGCAGTGTTTCGCCTTAAATCATTTAGATAATTTAACCAATTCCAACTTCATTTTTTAAGTTACACAAGATTCAACTCAATTAAATCAGTTTAATATGATTTAAATGATCTGGAAAAAAGTAGAAATGACTTGTACAGCCAAATCTGTTATACTTAATTTAAGGCAGTGACTGAACTTACAGTAAGTATGTTCAATTTTTTTTGTGTAAAATTTTGTCATGAAATACAGCATCAAATGTCACACAATTCACCCAGAGAGATACGTGTCTATACAACACACTCACTCACTCATTCACCCCGTCAAACTAAAAATGACCATAAATGCAGCACACAAGTAGAAGTCATGTGACTTAAGTTAACCACATATGCTTGCCAGAGTATGACTTGTGCTTGTGTGCTGATCATGTGACTGTACACTGAAACGTCTTGTCAACTTGTTTTTATGTAGTCCAATGACTTTTAATAGAGTTTGTTTGATTTTATTACCTGGATGTTTTAGACGTCATGAATCTACATAGATATATAGACATATTTAAAAAAAACATATAACATTGGTGCAGACGACCTGGCTCTTCATAAACTAAATATGAATGCACAAATAACTGAGTTTAAACATGCACAATAAATGCATAAAGATATCAATACAAGGATCAATACTGAGAGGAAGAATCACGTTCTGTCAATATGCCTGTATATGATTAAGATCGACATACGCAGAGAAGAGCAGAAAGCATGAAAACAGTTGCTATGGTGATACGAGGGTCAGACGGTGATGCGCTAATGAGGAGCTCGGACCGCGTCCATCAAACCAAGAAAAAAACCCTTTCAGCGGGACACAACAGCTCTGACTGGGATAATGACCGAGACGAGCGGTGAAACGAGCTGCGAATCCATGCAGACGACCCGCTGCGACCACAGAAAGAAGGTCAGACAGACTTCACTTCATCGTTACTGTGATGCGTGATGATGTCACACTTAAACGTGCTTCTCACTCCTGTGATTTTGTACATAAATAGAGGACAAACAACAAATTAGAAAAATAAATAAATAAAAATCCATAATACATGATATTTTGCAAGAAAACGAAGGCTATTTTTAGGACCATTAAGTTTTGTATTGTGCATCATGTTCATGACAATTAAACCCCAAATTCTCATTATTTTTCTCATTATTTCTCATGTAATACAGTAATGAAAATCTAGTCTGGAAAAAAAAATTAAATGAGTTTAAATTAAATTCTGTATAACAACACCGCTATAAACAAACACAACTCATACTCTAATGTATTCACAATTTTTATCTGATTAAATGATTTAATTATGATTAAATACTATCACAACTTTTGGATTCGCTTTTATCTTTATATTTTTTTTCATTTTGGTTTAAGTTTTAGCAATTTTGTGATGTGCTTTTTTTTTAAATTTATAATTTTTATTTGTTTTAATTTTTTCCCCCCCAGTAATTTTAGTGCTTCAACTTAAACTTACTTCACTGAGTCGCCAAGGATAATTTCCAGTTTTTATTAAGTTTTACATCTTATTTTATTTCTGTTTCAATTAACAGAAATGTTTTGAATAGTTTTAGTTAATGATGATAACCCTGCATCAGAGTAATGTCAATGCAAAAACCTTAAAATGTTTTGCTTTATTTTATTTAAAGCAAAGTGTAATTTCTTTCTTTCTTTCTTTTTTTTTTTTTTATTAATTTTGAGGTGAAATATGAGCTGCACTCATTCTCAACAGGTTCATTTCAGACGGATAAATGGGCAGGTTGGATTGTTGTTGTTCATGTTTTCTGTTATATTCTGATATACTGACCAATAGATTTCCATCTCGTGTGTGTGTGAGACCATAACATGTCATATCAAACGCAGAAACACTGAGAGAAACTCCTGTGAGAGTCTGACAGATTAAATGAGATTCAGTCAGACATGTTTAGACTGCTAACCTAACATGGTAACATCTACATTAACTGGTTTTAAGTCAAAAATATTATTTAATATCACTGAATCACCCCAAATACATTCATTTATACCAACAAAACTCATTTTATGGGTTAAATCAAGGTAGAAATAGCTCTTTAAGGTAACAATCACAGGTTACCACTGCTTTCACAGGTTTATTATTAGTTAATTCACTGTTTTTTATTAGTAAATTAAAACTAAAACCATTAAAAACATTTTTGTTACTTTAAACAAATGTTAACTGAAATAAAATAAAATGAGATATTAAAAAACCTTACAAAATTATTTCATCAAAATTATTAAACTAAAATAAAAATTATTATAAACTAAATAGACATTTTTTTTTTTTAAAAAAAGGACAAAAACATGAACTAAAATGAAAATGTGACACTTTACAATAAGTTTTAATTTGTTACAATTAGTAATAGTTAACATTAAAAAATACAGCTTTTAATTATCTTAATGTTAATCTCAACATTTACTAGTATTAAAATCAAAAAGTTGTATTTGTTAACATTAGTTAATGCTCTCTGAACTAACATGAACAAACAATGAATGACTATTCTTGTTAACTAAAGATTCATGTTAACTAATGCATTATCTAATGTTAACTAATTCAACTTTATTGTAAAGTGTTATTAGAATGAAAATGGGAAATTGAGAATTGGGAAGGAAATGAGAAAATGGGAATTGATTCAGAAAAATTTGTGCATTTTCTCTAAAATCTCAAAATCTTGTAACAAAGTCCATATTTAAAATTATTGACTGTCTTAATTAATGTTCCTGGTCTTATTGTGTATGGTTCATCAGATGTTATTCTTAATAAATAAATGCATGTCTTCATAATACTAATAGCTACTAGTTCATTTGAACCAATAGTCAATAGCTGTTCAGTTTTTCTCAAATCTTGTGTGTTCTGTAATTTTCACATAATCAAACATGTAAAATCAGTTATTGAGTCAGCACACAAACACTGTAAAACATTGAGAATTATGATTTTTTACACACTGATCAAATTTAACAAGCAAAACAAAATATGTACAAAGATTTAATCAAAAGCAGGTAAAATCTCAACATGCTAATGTCAAAATCATCTTTTATTTCGACACTAAACACCCTGTTTTAAAAGAATAGTTCACCTAAAAATGAAATTAACTTCTTCCACATGGAAAACAAAGATATGTTCCGTCTATATAATGAAAGTCAATGGGGTCCAAAACAACGCTGACTTTCTTTGTATGGACACAAAAAGACGTGTCAAAATATCTTTATGTTCCACAGACGAAAGAAAAAGTGGTATCAGTAAATGATCATTTCAGGCGAACATGTAAACTAATCTATATTTTTCAGATGTCTCGTCTGATGGATGAATGTGTAATATTTCAACTTTAACACAAGTCTTCATTTTTAGCAGTTAAAACACTAAATGAACACATCTGACGGGAAATAACTGTGCAAACTCATTGACGCCGCTGATTTAATTCCACATGAAACTCTCAAAATGAGACACTAATTGAATGGAATCACGTGATCAGATAAAACGAGCCTTATTCATTAAACACATCAGATTCATTAACGAGTCCCAGTGTGTGTGTGTAAACTAAACAAATGTGATTTTACACTTTTCTCTTATTAAAACATAAAAATCAGTCTCATATGGAATGATAAATGTGTGAAACATCATGATTAAATTATAAAGGCTAATCAGATGAAAAAAGTTATATTACATCAATTTCAATAAAATATCATCACTTCATTTTCTACAGGATTCAATATGAAACAGACGCATGAAGTACTCGGATACACACACACACACACACACACTCACACACACTCACACATGGACTGATCCGTGACCTTTAAAGTATGATGTGATTCATTTCTGTTTGATTGACGTTAAAACAGGAACATGTGGCTAAAATAATTTATAAAGTCTGTAAAAGGGTGAATATTAAACAGAAATCATACACGACTCGGGACGCCTCTCGCGTTCACACTGATCAAACTCCACACGTGACGCCAAAGTCTCTGAACACACTTAAAAAAACCCCACACAAATCCATCCCGTCCTTCCAGATCATGTGACCCACGTGAAAACAAGTCCGGTAACAGTCTGATATCCCAGAATGCGCGTCTCAGGAGAGAGTGATCCATTAAATCAGTGACAGCGCTGTGAAAGGTCAAAGTGCGTGTGAAACTACTTGAACACCAAACGCTCAGGTACCGGAGGAACATCAGTGTCTGCAGGGTCCGAACCGGTCCAGATCAGAGCGATCGATCGCCGTCGACGAGACTGTGGCGCCTTCCGTTCCTGCAATCATTCAGACAGGGCTTATTAATGCTTTAGAGCTGTTAACTAATGAAACCTTACTGTAAAGAGTTACCAAATATTAAAATGGATTTAAACAAGAAACATGGAGGCAAACAGACCTATTTGATGATTTATCAAATATTCATTTGTCATGATTTGTATATAAAATTAAGCAAAATTATTACTATAACGATTAATAAAAACTGCTTAAATAAAGATAATAGCAATAGATAACCAAGAACAAATAAACAAAGAAACAGCAAGTAACACACTGAATTAAATTGAAAAATTTTGAAGTAGAAAGACTGAAATAGTATTTTGTTGTAAAAAGTACTCCAGTAAAATCATTTTAACAAGCTAGTCATTCAGTTCAGTTCAGTTCATGTTGATTTTATAGGAATGAGTTTGTCTCTACTGTAAATATCTGAACGGAGCGTGTCAGAACCGATGAAACGCGTCTCACCTGAACGCCGCTCACTTCGTCAAACATTCCTGAAGAGCTGCAGGAAAACAAATAAATGTGAAATTAAATTCTAAAAAATTAAATGTATAAATATTGGATAAATATCAATATTTATGTGTGTACAACTTTAGACATGAAACACTGACCAGCTCTTTTTTACTGTGTTTACTGCTGTTACTCAATCTTTCTTGTCTGAAGTTACACAAAAACATTAAAAATTAATTAATTAATTAAAGAAATAATAAACAAATAAATTTGTAAAATTTAACAATTATTTGTTTTATTACTTTTTGAAGTTTACTGTGTTTACTGCTGTTACTGAAGTTACACAAAAACATTAAAAATAAATAAATTAAAAAAGATAAACACATTTATAAATATATAAAATAATAAATAAATCTATAAATAAATCTATAAATATTATAATTATTTGTTTTTATTAATTTTTGAAGTTTACTGTATTTACTGCTGTCACTTTAATGTTTCATGTCTAAAGTTATATAAAATATATTTAAAAAATTAAATAAAAAAAGAATAAATACATTTATAGTCAAATAAAAAAAAATTATAAATATTATTTTAGTATAACTTTAAACATTGAAAAGATCTTTTTGATTTTTTGTGAAAACCAAAACATTCATTGTATTTGTAAGTGTGTGTATATACAGTATGTGTGTGTGTGTATTTTATATATATATATATATATATATATATATATATATATATATATATATATATATATATATATATATATACGCACAAATACAATGCTTAATATATCTATATATAAAGAATATTAAAGAATGTTAAATCAAAATGTTAAACAATCATCTTTTCAGAACATATTTTGCGAGTGTCACACATTCATGCACTGCAACAGAAGACAGTAGAAAATATTCCAGCATGTTGAATTCATGTTGTCATAAACACACACACCCTGGATAAAGAGGACAGTCCTGTAGAATTATGGGTAAGGATTAAAGGAAAATCACCCATTATGTTAAAGATATGAGTAATAACCCAACACCTGACCCACACAGACGAGACACCAGTTATTATTAACTGTTTTAGACATTATTTATAAACCTTTAATGTAATTCAGTCATCAGCAGGTTTGACTGTATGTGTGATGTCATTCTCTGCCTCACACATACAGTCAAACACAACGTTAGATCAGATCTATCAATCCTGTGAGTGATCCACATCTGATGTTTGTTAAATCCTGCACACAGAAATACTTCCACTTCCTCCAAAGTAAAGCATTAGCACACAAGAGCTCATGTGCGGCCCACAGTCACACAAACATCTGTCATCAAGAGCCGTACAAACACCTCATGAGTGCTTCATACGCTCCTGACCGACTGCACACTGTGGGCTGAACATGAAGCTCAGTGAATCAGAAGAGTGAGGGCTCATGGGTAATCACACAGCATGATAAATACTGTCCTATGCAGACCAATGCACAGGATACGAGAGCTTACATCTCACGGTTTACTGTGTCTTCAGCTGCTCAGAAACCTACTGAGCTCCCTCATTATCTCTGTTTCCATCCAAAGTTGTGAATTTAACTCATGAGGAAAACTGGGATATTAAACTCAAAGCTGAGCTCAGTGGGTTTGGGAGCAGAGACCCGTGTGATTGGCTGTGTGATTGGCCGGCCCTGTTGTGATTGGCTGATTAGACTCACGGCGAGAGGATCGGCTGTGAAAGCGGCGACACTATTCCTCATCTCGTTCTCACTGCCGCGCAGAGGAATCAGAGACACGTTACCAAAACGAGCGTCCAGGGGCGCTGAACGACTCGTGGCGCGAGATTTCAGCCACTCCGCCGGCCACACGCGCCCGCCGTTCTGACAGACAGAGAGAGAGAGAGATGGTTCAGATGTGTAGGAAGGTTAAACGCATGCATTTCTCCACAATAACATCACTCATGAATAGGAACATGTTGGCGTGATCCTCTGGGACTGACCTGTATGCTCATGAACGTAGCGAACCATTCCCTCATTTCATTCTGTGTGTCGCAGCACAGGTACCTGTGACAGAAACAAACACATGAACACACACACGGTTTTGACCTTTACAGCACGGGCTCTCAAAGTGTTTCATGAGTCGAACCCCTCAGACATAAAGTATGTACTTTTGAAGATCCCCAGACTGCATTTTGAGATTTTTTTTTATAATTTAGAAACACTTTTGCATGTTCACGATTCTCTGATGTCAGTTAATGGTCACATGACATGCAAGTTAGATAAAATATTTCATTTTTGTTTTAGAATTGTTTATTATGGATTAATGGATGGATGATGGATGAATGGAGGGAGGGTGGGAGGGATGGATGATGGATGAATGGAGGGAGGAAGGGATGGATGGATGGATGGATGGATGGAGGGAGGAAGGGATGGATGGATGGATGGAAGGAATGACAGATAGACAGAATCCTGATTTGATAAGTTGTATCATTATTTCAGATGTTTCAGTGTAATTAATTAGCAGCTTTTCATCAAATCACAAACTCCAGTTTGAGAAACTCTGCTTTAGAGGGTAAAGTCACACCATATCAACATTATTTACAGAGAATATAACTGATACTGACACTTCTCTGTGTGTGTGTGTGTGTGTGTGTGTGTGTGTGTGTGTGTCTAGAGGGGCTAAATGAACCTTTACCCTTGTTTGTCTGAGTCAGAATCTTGTTCAAACACACACACACTAACACACACTCAGTGATTTCTCACCACTGCTGTCTCTCCTGCTTCTCCTGCTTCTCACTTTCATAGATGACTGTGAGACCCCAACTACAGACAGAGAGAGAGAGATAAAAGAGTTAAACACAACTCTATATCTTGTTATGATTTCCACAGATGATCATGTCCAGAATCTCAAATGCACCTGTATTATTACATTATTATATCTGTACACCTGCAGCATCATCTGATTGGCTCTGAGACGCAGTCATTAGTGCTGTATGAATCAGATCTAACAGTTCTCTACATCCGCTTATTAAATATGAACAGTGAAGCAGCTCCGCTCAAGATGATTGAGACACTTTACAGCTCAAACAGAAGAAACTGAAGGATTCCTGTAAGAGCTTGAACTGCACGATTCTTCCATATGATCTCTAAATGATCAACATGATCTGATAAACCTGTCGCACAAAACCTACTACATGCACTCTGTCTTTTTTAGCAAGTAAAAGTCTTGCACCAGATTTCATATTTTTGCTCAGTTTGAGTCTCTGAATAAATTGAGATGTTTGTTCCTCCATGTTCTCACTATATCAGACTATATGAGCCATAAAAGCCTGATGGATCAAATATGATATAAAACATAAAACACCTATGCAAACTTTTTTTTTGTCTAAGGGGTCCAATAAACTGTTCCATTTCAAACACTGATATTTTTCGGACTATTATGTCATATGTCAGGGTTCACAGTAATGTATAAACTGAGCACTGAATCAGCAGGTTATGAGCGTCTCTCTGATTCTGTGTGGACTCACACTGACACCTGCTGGTCAGGAATCACAGCGCACCACCGGCACATCCCCAGATTATTCATGAATATTCTCTACATGTTCAAAACATCCAGATTTTTAAATGTTTTTAACATGTTTTTTCTTGGTTATGTGAGCATTAATGCAACATTCCACTGTATCATTCTTCAAACATTATGGGAACGTTACTTTTGAACGTTCTCTGAACGTTCTGAAACAAGTAGTAACATTTAAAAAAGGTTAGCTGAACGTCCAACTAAAATACTTCAAATAAAAAAAAAAACGTTCCTTGAACGATGTATAAACTTTAACACACACAGCACATGCAAATATTATTTAATTATATTTATATTCAATATTTCTAGTAAATTCTACACTGATGCATTTACCATCTTCGACTGTATTTGTGTAGCGCTTTTCAAAACACATTGTTTCAAAGCAGCATTGCATGAACAAAAAGGTCTTCATGGCACGAGCACCTATGACACCTTAAAATGCTGTTTATTTAGAAAGCTCACTAGGGTTTAGTACTGTTTTAATAATAATTCAGATTTAATCTCACCATGTGGGTGGACGGAGCTTCTTTTTAATGCCGTGATAGACTTTCAGACACTTGACGGGCCATTCTCTCTCTGGACGGTTACTCTGAAAAGAAAGAGAGAGAGAAATATACCTACTAAAACACACACACACTCCACCGAGAACCCAAAACTACAGGAAAACCACCACCTGAGAACCCATTAAACCAGAACAAGACAGACCAGTGACACTAAACCTCTACCTACACACACACACACACACACACACACACACAAAAGGAACCTTATCAAGCAGTAATGTTGAGCGTTGAGGACGTCAGCACACTATAACTAGATGAACCCCCTCTCTCTCTCACACACTATCTATACTCACACACTGCAGCTCTGGGCTTTGCAGCTTTTGCAGATTCTGTGTATGAGAGTTTGACAGTAAAACATCAATCAGATGCTCACTCGTTTGCTCTCACACACTGACTGTATTAACACGCACAACAAATCACATTTAAGCTCTATATAGTGCAGCCGTATTCAGAATATGATGTTTATATGTGTCCTGGCATCAGAATATTGCTGTATACATGATTGCTGTAAGTCTGGTGTACATGACATCAGCGCTCTGCATGTCACATGTCAAGAGGTCAGACAGGTCATTTACATTCTGAGGATCAGAGACATGCAGGACGACGATCATGAAGCAACTACAACCCGAATTCCGGAAATGTTGGGACGTTTTTTACATTTAAATAAAATGAAAACTAAAAGACTTTCAAATCACATGAGCCAATATTTTATTCACAATAGAACATAGATAACATTAACATAACATGAAATTTTACAATTTTATGCACAGAATGAGCTCATTTCAAATTTGATGTCTGCTACAGGTCTCAAAAAAGTTAAGACGGGGGCATGTTTATCATGGTGTAGCATCTCCTCTTCTTTTCAAAACAGTTTGAAGACGTCTGGGCATTCTGGGAGTTTTGGTGTTGGAATTTGGTCCCATTCTTGCCTGGTATAGGTTTCCAGCTGCTGAAGAGTTCGTGGTCGTCTTTCGTTTAATGATGCGCCAAATGTTCTCTATAGGTGAAAGATCTGGACTGCAGACAGGCCAATTCAGCACCCGGACTCTTCTACAACGAAGCCATGCTGTTGTAATAGCTGCAGTATGTGGTTTTGCATTGTCCTGCTGAAATACACCTGAAATAGACGTCGTCTGGAGGGGAGCATTTGTTTTAAAACCTTTATATACCTTTCAGCATTCATAGTGCCTTCCAAAACATGCAAGCTGCCCATACCGTATGCACTTATGCACCCCCATACATCAGAGATGCTGGCTTTTGAACTGAACGCTGATAACACGATGGAAGGTCTCCCTCCTCTTTAGCCCGGAGGACACGGCGTCCGTGATTTCCAACAAGAATGTCAAATTTGGACTCGTCTGACCATAGAACACTTTTCCACTTTGAAACAGTCCATTTTAAATGAGCCTTGGCCCACAGGACACGACGGCGCTTCTGGACCATGTTCACATATGGCTTCCTTTTTGCATGATAGAGCTTTAGTTGGCATCTGCAGATAGCACAGCGGATTGTGTTTACCGACAGTGGTTTCTGGAAGTATTCCTGGGCCCATTTAGTAATGTCATTGACACAATCAGTGTCGTCTGAGGGCCCGAAGACCACGGGCATCCAATAAAGGTCTTCGGCCTTGTCCCTTACGCACAGAGATTTCTCCAGTTTCTCTGAATCTTTTGATAATGTCATGCACTGTAGATGAGATTTGCAAAGCCTTTGCAATTTGACGTTGAGGAACATTGTTTTTAAAGTATTTTTACGCACTCTTTCACAGCTCTGTCCATCTTTACTTCTGAGAGACTCTGCCTCTCTAAGACATCCCTTTTATATCTAATCATGTTACAGACCTGATATCAATTAACTTAAATAGTTGCTAGATGATCTCCCAGCTGAATCTTTTCTAAATTTCTTGCTTTTTCAGCCATTTGTTGCCCTCGTGCCAACTTTTTTGAGACCTGTAGCAGGCATTAAATTTGAAATGAGCTCATTTAGTGGATAAAAGAGTAAAATTTCTCCTTTTAAACATTTGTTTTGTTATCTATGTCCTATTGTGAACAAAATATTGGCTCATGTGATTTGAAAGTCTTTTAGTTTTCACCAACATTTCCGGAATTCGGGTTGTACATCATGACCACGTTTTTGGTGCAAATAACATTAGTTCAGGTTTGAATTTTCCGTCAGGGAGAAAATTAAATGGATTATCATATTATCATATACAGATGTTTAATATGACACACGCTCTTACCCTGACTTCTTTATAGAGTCTGAGCGAGGTGCTGGTCAGGATGAAGTATCGGTCATTGAAGCTGCCGGTGCTCAAACCCAATCCCAGCAGACTCCTCTCCTCTCTGAACTTCATCATGCCGTGTTTGGAAACCTCCACTTTACTGGCTGGAGGAAACACACACACACACACACACACTCAATCAGGAAACAATAAACAAAACACTGCACATGTCACCTGATCTTCATGAGCACGTTTTAGTGCTTCTAAATAAAACTGATTAATAATGCATTTATTATTTAATACAGTTTATTCATCCCACGGCCTTGGAAAAGCTGGATGTACAGTATGTAAAAGCAAAACTTTAAAACTGATTTCAAGACGTGGAAGAATAATGGAAAACAGAAATATTACAATACACATTCTTGTAATGAAAAGCTCTAAAATTGTGAAAAATTCTGAGTTAATAATGTTTTAAAATCTTGATCCTTAATCATCATCCAGTAAATCAGAAATGACATGGAAGTCATGCAAATCTGCACTGTTTCAAAAGAACATTCAGCTCTTAAACTTCTGCAATCCTGAAATTTAATGTACAAAAAAGTATATAGATTAAAACTGCAGAAAAGTTGGCAAATGTTATATGACAGCATATTAGCCTTTGAATAATGTTGTGGACAAAAAATTCAGTCTGAGACTATAGTCTCTGAAGCAGTTTGCTTGTGGTGAGAAAGCAATCCAACAAACCAAGCTGTGTCACAATGTATGATGGGTAAGCACGTCATCACCACTGAAAACTAAAGTTGCTCTTCTCCGAAATAGATACATGGTAAAAATATTGGCCAGACGAAGCAATGATTCCTGCTCAAAATGATAAACAGGGTTTCTGCAGGTTTTATGAAGGTAAATTTAAGACTTTTTAAGACCTTTTTAAGACCCCCTGGATAAAGTAATATAACGACAAATACAATAAGCCTGCGTATGGATGAGGGAACATAGGGACAGTTTACTTGCATGTGACTTGTATTAACAAACTTTGGTGAGTTTAGAAATGTTGCCTTCTGAAAGAGAACCGAACCCAAGAAGAAAATGCAACATTGCAAAAATTTTAATCCCTGTTTCGGAACAAAGAAAATGGTCTGAAAACGCCCTAACCTCAGTACACACCCACACAGTCTCTCTTACCCAGGTAGACCAACATGGCCTCCATGGAGAAGTGCTTCTTCACCAGCAGGTGACTGTCGGTGCCCAGGGAATGGAAGATGGGCAGAACTCTCTCCTGATAGTGCAGCGGGCGCTCTGAGACACACAGACACATGAAAACATCCTCACAAACCACTGACGGCTGTATCAGAGCGAACTGTGACCGGCGACCCTGTCACTCACCCGTCTCTTCTTTCTCGTTCACCTCAAAGCAGCACCAGTAGTCCTTCTCCTTCACGCCGATTTTCCTTCTGTCCAGAATCTCAAAAGTCAGTTCTGCTGCCGTCATCGCGGCGGGAATCTGGCCAAAGTCACAGTTCACACTTCAGAAACATCCATCTCTCTGACTGTCTCGTGAATGAAAAGCAGAACTCGTCTCCTCCACTATTACAATAGCAAGATCCTTACGGCAGGTCAAAGTTCAAAGGTAAAACGCACCTTTACATGCTGTTCGGCTGTTTCCCTCTTCTCCTCCAGGTAAACTGTACAGATAAAATCACCACTTCCCTGCACACACACACACACACACACACACACACACACACACTTTAGCCACAAATACAAAACCCTCTAAATAAATAATTATAATAGACAACACATGAATATCTAGACTTTAATATATACAAATTAAAACATGAGTGGTGCTTCCTGTGTTCCGGGAAGTTACTAGGGTGTTGAAGATGATGCTATGTGGTTGCTAGGGTGTTCTGGGTGGTTACTAGGCTGTTGTAGATGATGCTATGTGGTTGCTAGGGTGTTGTAGATGATGCTATGTGGTTGCTAGGGTGTTCTGGGTGGTTGCTAGGGTGTTGTAGATGATGCTATGTGGTTGCTAGGGTGTTCTGGGTGGTTGCTAGGGTGTTGTAGATGATGCTATGTGGTTGCTAGGGTGTTCTGGGTGGTTGCTAGGGTGTTGTAGATGATGCTATGTGGTTGCTAGGGTGTTCTGGGTGGTTGCTAGGGTGTTGTAGATGATGCTATGTGGTTGCTAGGGCGTTCAAGGTTGTTGCTAGGGTGTTGTAGATTATGCTATGTGGTTGCTAGGGTGTTCTGGGTGGTAGAGTGTTCTGGGTGGTTACTAGGGTGTTGTAGATGATGCTATGTGGTTGCTAGGGTGTTGTAAATGATGCTATGTGGTTGCTAGGGTGTTCTGGGTGGTTGCTGGGGTGTTGTAGATGATACTATGCGGTTGCTATGGTGTTCTGGCTGGTTGCTAGGGTGTTGTAGATGATGCTATGTGGTTGCTAGGGTGTTGTCGATGATGCTATGTGGTTGCTTGGGTGTTGTGGGTGGTTGCTAGGGTGTTGTAGATGATGCTATGTGGTTGCTAGGGTGTTGTTGATGCTGCTATGTGGTTGCTAGGGTGTTGTGGGTGTTGCTATGTGGTTGGTGGCTCCAGTTTCTCCTTCAGTGTGATTTTTTTCATCAGTTTTATTGTCAATCAGGTGAAAATTGTACGTCTGATCATTTAGTGAACATGCAAATGTGCTGTTAAATATTTACTTAAAATCTCAAGTAAATATTTTAACTCAATAAAGTTTGTGAATCCCAGACACAAGAATGAATGCAAATTCAACAAATCGCTGCATTATATCTCTTATTTCCACAATTTTCCCACAAAAAAAGTTAACCAGAGAGGGGAAAAGCAATATTAGCTAATCAAAATCCATAATTCTGAGCCCAAACAGATTGATCAATACATGATCAAAAACAGAAAAGGTAAGTTCCAATCTGAAGACGATCAATAATATTTAATATTTCCAAATGATCTCTTCAAACCATTCATTCACAACTTTCACTTGTCTTGTATTTTTAACCTGTTTGACTGATTTCAGTAATAAGGCTCAACATGACTACTCTTACTGTCCCTAATATCAGTCATATAAATACATGATGATTACTGGTGGGTTTCAAGGTAAATTACATGACTACAGTCTTCATAAACAGCACAATAATCCCAACTCTTACCGTTCCAGCTTTAGGCGCGAGATTGTCTCTGAGCTTTATGATGTATGTGATCTCATCTAACTGCTTCTTCAACTGCTGCTCGTTCACCTGAAACACACACACACACACACACTGCAGTTCTTCCTCGAGTCTCCAACAGATGGCGCTAGTGACTGTTTGAACATCTCATCAACTCTACACAAAATCTAATGCTCCACAACCATCTGGAAAAACAAAAATCTCCTAGGAAAAAGGAGAAATTTTCTACGCGGGTTTCTGCAAAACCTCCGCAAACATACATCGAATATAGTGACGTAGTGTTGGATGAGATCCTCGATGACCCGACCAGCGCTGTAGTCCTTCCCGTCCGCCTGGAAGAGAGTGGGTCCGAACACGATGGCCAGATTATGAAGATTCATTTGATTGAGATCCGCAAACCTCTGGACACTGCAAACACACACACACACACACACATCAGAAGCTGTGAAAGAGATGCACGACACTTCTCTGAAACCAGAGCAGCGAGGAAGTTCTGTGTAAGAAAGAGGAAGTGTGCCTGTCTCACCAGTATAAATGATTAACTAGCGCTCGTAGTGTCGCCTGATTCACTCGCGGAAGATTACTGAACAGAAGTTGGTACTGACAGATACGACTGCTCTCATCTGAAACACCTGAACACACACACACACACACACACACACATATTAATCAACTGGGGAATCATTAAATCATGCTAGCAACGTTAAAAATCAGGCTAGCAACATGTTAAATCATGCTAACAATATGTTAATCATGCTAGCAATGAGCTAAATCACGCTAGCAACATTTTAAATCATGCTAGCAATATGCTAATCATGCTAACAACATGCTAAATCATGTTAACAATGTGTTAAATCTTAATAGCAACATGCTAATCATGCTAGCAAAACGTAAAGTCATGTTAGCAACATGTTAGCAACGTGTTTAATCATGCTAGCAACATGCTAAATCGTGCTAACAATGTGCTAAAATCTATCTCTCTATCTATCTATCTATCTATCTTCTGATAGACTGTATTGCCTTCAAAACATTCAAACTTTAAACTTCAAACTACTTTAAACTAAAACCTTCAAACTTCAAGCTTTTAAAACTTTCTGGTCTGGCTTTCTCAAGCCAACATCAAAGTTTGTCAAGACCAGAAAGTTTTAAAAGTTTTTATGTAGGTCAATATCATATTGTGGTAATAACCTGTAGTGCTGAGCCAGCTGTGCGCCTCCTGGCCAAACAGTCCCCCCTCGATGTCTCTGAAGAAGCGCTTGAGGACGTTGGAGACGTCGTCCACCTGATGTTCACCTTCCTTCAGCCACACACATCTGGCGTCACGTCTGAACTCCTCCAGCAGGGTGGCGATCTTACTGTTCACGCCGCTCTTACGGTAGATTCCCTCTGAGGTCAGACCTGTAGGACGCACACAACATCAGAGACACACTGGGGCAAAACACTGGTGTTTTTTAGTCACCTGATTCACAAACGCTTCAGACGAATCATTAAAATGAATCATAGAGCTGATGTCTGTTGTGACATTTACTGTATTGATTTCATGTCGTCACACATCTAAGAGACATCACTCATTAACTCTGAGATCACTGTTTAACAGTAAAGATAGTAAGACAGAGAGATCACATGCTCACTGAGACACAAGAGGAATCTGTTGTTTAAGTGACGTTTTCATGATGCGTGTAACTATTGTAACTGTGTGTGTGTGTCATCTGTTATTCTGATCTCTGTCACATGAGTCTGTGGTCAAACATTTACATGATTTTTTCAGAAACAATTTAATTTAAATGGATTTGGTTAAATTTGCCCCCGATTCTTTGGACAGAAATGAAGACATGCTTGTTTTGTTCCTTTCACAAAAAAAACACACAGAGAAGAATTATAGAATAAATTAGAATTGAATTGAGTGAGGTTGAATATAAAGTAGAATAGAGCTGAACAGAGCAGAACAACTAAAAAAGTTTGAATAGGGTCAGACAAATTGGAGTTGAGAAGATTAGAACAGAAGTAGAACAAAGCTGAATCAAGTAAAAAAGAACTGAATCATGTCAGAAAGAATTAGAGTAGAGATCAACACAGAATTAAAGAGTGTAGAATAGAGCTGAATAGAGCAGAAAAACTGAACAGATTTGAACAAAGTAGAGTTGAGAAGATTAGAATAGAAGTAGAACAAAGCTGAATCAAGTAAAAAAAGAACTAAATCATGTCAGAAAGAATTAAATAGAATAGAGATCAACACAGAATTAAAGGGTGTAGAATAGAGTTGAATAGAGCAGAAAAACTGAACAGATTTGAACAAAATAGAGTTGAGAAGATTAGAATAGAAGTAGAACAAAGCTGAATCAAGTAAAAAAAAGAACTGAATCAGGTTAGAAAGAGTTGAATAGAGCAGAGCAGAGCAAAGTAGAATTAAAGTGTAGAATAGAGTTGAAGAGAGCAGAAAAACTGAACAGATTTGAACAAAGTAGAGTTGAGAAGATTAGAATAGAACAAAGCTGAATCAAGTAAAAAAGAACTAAATCATGTCAGAAAGAATTAAATAGAGTAGAGATCAACACAGAATTAAAGAGTGTAGAATAGAGTTGAAGAGAGCAGAAAAACTGAACAGATTTGAACAAAGTAGAGTTGAGAAGATTAGAATAGAACAAAGCTGAATCAAGTAAAAAAGAACTAAATCATGTCAGAAAGAATTAAATAGAGTAGAGATCAACACAGAATTAAAGAGTGTAGAATAGAGTTGAATAGAGCAGAAAAACTGAACAGATTTGAACAAAGTAGAGTTGAGAAGATTAGAATAGAACAAAGCTGAATCAAGTAAAAAAGAACTAAATCATGTCAGAAAGAATTAAATAGAGTAGAGATCAACACAGAATTAAAGAGTGTAGAATAGAGTTGAATAGAGCAGAAAAACTGAACAGATTTGAACAAAATAGAGTTGAGAAGATTAGAATAGAAGTAGAACAAAGCTGAATCAAGTAAAAAAAGAACTAAATCATGTCAGAAAGAATTAAATAGAGTAGAGATCAACACAGAATTAAAGAGTGTAGAATAGAGTTGAATAGAGCAGAAAAACTGAACAGATTTGAATAAAGTAGAGTTGAGAAGATTAGAATAGAAGTAGAACAAAGCTGAATCAAGTAAAAAAGAACTGAATCAGGTTAGAAAGAGTTGAATAGAGTAGAGCAGAGTAAAGTAGAACTAAAGAGTGTAGAATAGAATTATATAGAGTAGGGCAGAATAGAGTTGAGTACCGTATTGCGTGATGAAATGAATGCAGCGCTCCACGATCACAGGGATATCAGCCTCCGTCAGCTGCTGCTGACTCAGCGTGTCTCCAGAACTCCCAGCAGCCCTCTGGATCGCTGCCGCCCAGCCCAGGAAATCCAGCTTCCTCTCGCCCTCGATGTACAGCGTCCTGCAGGGAGACGCTCATGTTAGTCAGCCGCCCACCCTCACCCATACATGAGGCTTAACCGCTTGAACCTCCTCCTGCTCACCTGCCTCGCTCCACCAGAACCAGAACCTCATTCTCCAGCTGGATCGCTACACACACACACACACACACACACACACACACACACATTATAGACACATTTTTAATTATTACAATAAACCTTAATGTAAAGCTTCTTTGAAACAATCTGTATTGTATAAAGCACTATAGAAATAAAGCTGACTCGACTAAATGCCTCTGATTGGCCACTGAATTCATGCACTCAACAGAAACACATGTGACTGGTTATAATGCTAAACGCTGCAAAAAAACGACACATAAAAAACAATCTTTAGTGCAACGTGAGATCATCTAAATGTATGCAGACACTTTTCATGTCACTTCCACCTCAGTGTTGTGTCACTCACAGAGCTCCTGGAGCTTCTGCAGGTCGATGGTCTCGTCGGCGCTGCTCTCTTCCAGCCGGATGTGCAGACTGGACCCCACCAGACAGAACCAGCCCAGCCTCGACATCTCCCGGTTCAGCCGGTCCTTGTACCGCAGCCGGCCGATGCGCTCGAACTCCTTCAGCAGTAGATCCTCAGCACCCGTGGGAATGAACGACTGTAAACGGCACAGAGTGGGAATGAGACACTGTTCAAAACCGTCGACCCAGATCAGAACAAGTGTGACGTTTACCTTAGCGATGGATTTGACCCACTCGCGCATGGACTCCGGATGATCAGTGCCGAACAGATACAAGCGCTCGGCGTCCGAGTACAGCTCAAACGTGTGATCATACCTGGAGGAAGAGACGAGATTATCATCAGTCCCTACAGAAGAGGAGAAAGTCCCTAAACACACACTATGCTCCAGATTACCCATGAGTCTCGGGAGGGTTGACGGCCAGACAGACGATCTCCTTCATCTTCAGCCCTCCGTTCGGCGTAGCGTTTTTGTCACTTTCATAGTAGCTAAAATTACCGTCGTTCAGCACACACCAGCGCCGGCTGAACTCTGACGGACACAGAATCACATATGAATCAAACTAATGCTGCGTCTTTTCATCAACTTAGACAATTGTTCAGTGCAGGTGGCTCACCTTCTTTTCCCTTCTTCTCTGTGATTGGTCGAGCCATGGAGGCGGTCTTAAATAGGAATCCATTATGCGTGATGGAGGGAGGGGCCATGTAGTGCACCGTATCGATGGCAACCTTCACCTCTGACCTTGGGAGTTCTGTAGGCAAATGTGATTAAACAATATCAGCTATAAAAAATTATTGTAATTTCAACAGTAAAAGACTATAAAATATTGGTTAACGGTCAGTTATTTTACTCTATATGGTGAAAAACGAATAAATCTAATGGGACATTTCATGTCATTTTTTAAGTCATCTAATCATTTACAGTGAAAAACTTATGTTTGGAACATTTTCTTCTACAAATATTTGACGTTGTATCAAGAGAACTGATCGGTCCACACATAAAAATATTGATATTGAATGTTTTAACTAGTAACTTTCTTACTGTGAAAATTATTGCGAAAAATGACCTGACATTCTCATTCAAACAGAGAGAGCTGATATTGACAGAAATATCACTATATTAATATTTATACAACGGTTCTTTTTGGTTCTCGAATCTGATTGGCTGAGAGTCGTGCGATATTTCCCCAGTATCAGCACAGGAACCATTTCACCGTTTGTATCACTCCACTTGCGGCTACTGTCATGGCGGTTGAGCAAATCCACCATGTTTTTTTTTACAAATACTGTTATTGTGTCACAGAATGTAGTTTTAAGAGTTTTTTAGGCGAGACAGTGCCTATTTTAAAAGGGATTTTAGTAAATTTAAATGTTGCTACTGTATTTTTTTACAGTAAAGTTCTGTATTTTGAGGGTAAATCCCTCAGGTGAGACGCACCTGTGTTGCGGTTCTGGCTCAGGAACTCCACCTGCAGCTTCTGTCCGTGGTGTTGGGCAAGGGCGATCGGGGAAGGCAGATCAGGGTCGCCGGTGTCACAGCTCACATCAGCGCCGCAGAACACCAGAGCCAGCGTCTCGCACACATCGCTGGACTGAACGTTGATGCACAACGCCTGCGGAGAGAGAGAGCGCACCGGTGAGGACACGGCACGGGAATCTGCAGCAGCTCATGTGTGGAACATGTGTGTGTCAGTGACGTCCTGCGGTCGCTGAAAAACAAACCCGATTCACAAAACGAAGTCAGATGTTTCTGAGAACGTGAGCGAAGAGTGAAGACGGTCTCAATGAGACACATGTGTGTTCATTCAGAACCAATCAGAGGATCCACACAGGAAAAGAGACAGAGAGAAAGTAGGCAGGCTATTACACTGAGACGGGTGGGTTTTCCGAACAACTATTTGACTAGCTGGTCTTAAGAAAGCCCTGTATGATGTGGCTGGTTTAGAGTCATCATGATCTATGAACACTGAATGCCGCCCTTCAACAGATTAATAGACTAAAATATCCAGAATGCTTTACTGCAAAAAACTACCAGTCATAAACAGACAAGTGGATACAGTATAGTACACAGCAACTGCTGTGGGATGTATTGTTGAATTTGTCTCTGTTTACACCTGGTGTTAAGATGTGTTTTGATCGGAAGTAGACGAGGGAAACACATCCCTGTTTACACCTGGTGTTTTAATCCATCTCTTTTGTCCACTATCAACCTCTTCTGTCCTGATTTCTTCTATGAGTGGGTATAAGTATGGGTCTGTTCAGATCTTTCAATCTAATGGATGTAATAAGCTCATGCAATGAACGAGACCGGAGACAACGGAAAAACACAGAGAGCAGTATTAAATAATTTTAAAAGTACCTTTTTTTTAAAAAAAAAAATAAAGGAGAGCGAGACTGTGTAGTGATTGTGTAAGTGAGAGGATGTTTGGACAGCTGAAAATCAACCTCCATAATCACAGCAGGACACAGACACACACACTCAGATGGACACAGAGTAAAGGAAACCAGACACACACAAACACACAGTAATCTGTGTAAACCACAGCTCATTTAAACACAATGAATGAGTCTCTTTCTCAACAACACAAACACGCGATATAAACCACACAGACATGAACTAAAGTCCTTCAAACACAAACACACAGACGATAAACTCCAGGAATATTCCGGGTTCTTTAAAAATTCTGTTGATCCAAAAGTCCCGTACGCTGAGGCAATAGGAGGAAGCAGGACAGAAACTATTATTCCCTCTGTGATAAGAGTAAAAGTGGTCAAATGTGTCAGAGATTGTGCTGTTTAACTGTACGTGTCACAGAGGCTGAAAAATGACCAGGAGGAACTAAATAACCACTGACATTAAACAAGTGACTAATCAGATCATGATGCTCGCAACACCTCGCTCAAGGGTTTGAGTCCCACATACTAATTGTAGAGCTGGAATACACTATAAGACACTGAAATGTAAAGGTAAAAGCCTAACACATGAATGTAAACGTAGGGAACAATAATCACATTAACAAGTGTGTGATACGACTGCTCTAAGATCAGCCAACAAGCCTCGTGAATCTGTCCTTCTGTTTCCTGTGTGTGTGAGAAACGTTCCTGTGTCTCTTCTGAATTCCCCTGCTCTGCTGCAGACCACCCACCCAATATCAACACACACACACACACACTCCAGATCTTGTGTGTGTGTGTTTCAGCTTTCCAAATCAGCGTAACTGTCTGTGCATCTGCAAAAAGTGCTATAAAACCACACCCGAACTACCCAAACCAGACAATGAGAGTGTGTGTGAGTGTGTGTGGAGGAGGATGATGAAGCAGATAGAAAATAATCCTAAAAACACAAGCAGAAAAACACAGACACAACTTGGAGACAGTAATATTCGCTCTGGAATAATCAAGAATACAGAAACCGTTTGCAGCCAATAAAGCAAACAAACATCAGACTGTAAACACAAACACACTGTGAATTCAGTGACAGATTACTAGTAAATATCAGTAATTAAACTTAATTTGCTGGATTTCCATCCTCCCTCCACCCAAACAAAAACAAAGCCACTGAAGTTGTCACGAAAAGGATATACGTCTTTATTGTGTCGTATATCCGAGTGAAATGGCTTTGCAAACAAGAACAAATGTAGGGTGGGGCTTGATTGTGTCTGTGGGGAATTGATTGGATGGTTGTGGTTTGCTATTGGTGGATCTCATGTGAGTGACAGAGATGCTGCAAGAGGGAGGAGAAGATATTCTGATTCAAGATTACCAGGAACATGAATTTAACGCAATGATAAATCATTTATAATAAACGCTGCAATATTCCATAAAAAACAAGAATTGTCCGTTTTGATTTCATGCTGACTAAGAACTTCTTAAAGGAAAAAAAGAATGCTTCAAAATCTAAATATGAAGTTCTAGATCAGTTAAACTCAAGATCACGTCCCGTGAGAACGAGCCCTACAGATGCACGAAAGAAAAGAGCAAATCACTATTCAGTATGCAAATGACTACAAGAAAAAGACCAATGAGAATCAATCTCTCATCAGTTTGATTCTGAATTGTGAATAACAGCCAGAGATGTCACCACACATGTCAGAAACCCCTGCAGCATGTGTGAACGTGTGTTTTTGTTTATGACATGTAGCACTGAGATTCCAGAGGACTGTAATGGAAACACACACACACACACACACACAGATCTCTTACACAATCTACAGTGTGTATTTCCGCGAGATGAAATCAGACAAACACACTGAATTAATCTGACGGCAGGCAGGAAAAACTGAAGAGATGAAAGAGAAATGTTACATACAGCGATCAGGATGTTGTCATTACAACTTCCACAGCAGGACACAGACACATACACACACACACACAGAAAAACTGCAGAAAGAGAAGAAAAGTGTGTCAGGCAGGAGAGAAATTCCACACAACACACACACATATGACATGACATCATACTGAAAGACACAATACAAACACACACATGCCAGCATAACATTAACAAAGTACAGAAACACACGCATTCATCAGGGCATAAGTAAATCAGTGTGTGTGAGTGTGTGACACAAAGCCGCTCATTGAGGAAGGTAAAACTGCTGCTGCAGAAAGAATGTGAAGAGAGACACACGATCATCGTCTCCTGCTCATTCTCTCGCTGAACACTGTTGGGTGGGTCTGTCTGTCTCGGCATTCCTTAGGCTTGCAGCACACACACACACACACACACACACACACACAGAGAGAGAGAGAGAGAGAGAGAGAGAGAGAGCACATGTATGTCTAATGTGATGTGTATGTGTTCCAGTTACTCAACTGGCATCACATGAACATTATAGAAAACCTTCCACCGACCAAACACACACATTCACACTTAATACACATGCACATAAACACACACAAACACACACTTAAGTTCCAGTGTGTTCGCTCTTAAAACACACACATACACACTTAAAAACACACAAACACATACACACTTAAAAAAACACTCACACTTAAAACATGCTTAAAACACATACACACTTAAACACACACTCTCTTAAAACACATACACACTTAAACACACACTCTCTTAAAACAGACATACACACTTAAAACACACACACACACACTTAAAACATACTTAAAACACGCACACTTAAAATACACAAACACACTTAAAACACACATACACACTTAAAGCGCACATTTAAAATACACTCAAAACATACACTTAAAACACACACACACAAAACATACACTTAAAACACACACACACACACACTTAAAACGCACATTTAAAATACACACTCAAAACATACACTTAAACACATACACACTTAAAACACACACATTTAAAATGCACACTCAAAACATACACTTAAACACATACACACTTTAAAACACACACTTATAACACACATACACACTGAAAACATGCACACTTAAAACACACACACACACTTAATACACACACACTTAAAACACACACACACACGCACTCTAACACACCTGAAACCAAACACATCTTAAACGATCATCAATGCCAGAAAATACTGCAGCAACTCACCCAGCTGTTTGACAGGAGGTTTAAAGTTCAAAGGTCACCCCTCGACCTCACTGAGTTGTATAGCCCTAAGCGCAGTGCAGAGCTGCACACAAACACACACTGACGTGAATCACAGCCGACTGAATGACAGAATGAGAGAATGAGGGGCGAATGAGAGCAGAGAGGGGCTATGTGGGCGGGGCCTACAGGAGAGAGGGCGGGGTCAGATACACCACTGCACTAGAGCCAGTGATTATGACACGTGAGCTGTGGGCGGAGCCTAGTCACAGTCTGATCAACAAACCCACATGCAGACAGACAAACTGTCCCTCTCTTTCTCCTTCAGTCTGATTCCTTTAGAAAATCTGATGCAAGAATTATTAAAAAAAGCAAAAACATTAACATTTCTGTTCAAACAAAAATTAGATTATAATAATATCAATAATAGCAATAAATCAATTTTTAAAGGGAGGAGAAAACATGTTTTTGATCATGAAGAAAAAACAGAAAAAAATCTGTCTGTCTTCAGCCTGCTCTCATTCAACTCGTCTCTCTCTCTCTCTGTGAGTGAATGGTCTCTTTGTCTGTTTGTGTGTGTGTGTTTGTGTTTTAGGAAGCAGATCACATCACGCTGTGATTGGTTTTGTGTTGTTTGGTGGACTGCAGTGAAAGCTTCCTATGTGTGTGTGTGTGTGTGTGTGTGTGTGTGTGTGTGTGTGTGTGTGTGTGCAAACAAATTAATCATCTCAATCAGAACACACATACATATATATCAGTGTGTTCATCTCATAGATACAATGTCTCGTATACTCTAGGTGATGATACTAGATAAAGCCCGACACTAACCCTGAACCTCACATTAACCAGGACATTACACAATTATACATGTCACAAATAACCTCGTGTCACAATAACACACACCACAATAAACCAACTAACAGAAGATTAAGTAAAACTGAAAGATCACAAACTGAAAACTCACCACATCACTAATAAACACCCAAACATAAGTCAACATAAAATTTTGAGATCTGACCTCCAAAATCTTTACAATGTGTTTGTGATGGTAAGAAATGGCAAAGCAACCTAACAGGTGTCACACTTTACCATCTAACAGGGGACCAAATAAATTTTGTTCAACTGTATAAAGTGGTGACCTGCAATTGTTACCTTACAGAGCTATTTCTGCTTGATTTAAAGCATAAAACTTAGTTATTGACATAAAAAATACACTGTAATCAGATTTTGGAGGTCAAAACTCAAAATTTTATGTTGATTAAAAATCTTCAGTTGGTTCAACAACTAAAATGCAATGTTAAAAGACATTCACATAATTTAATTGAGCCAACTGAATATTTTTCAATGCAGCAAGTCAACATAAAACATAAAATAAAATCTCCAAAAAAGGTCCCCCATTAGATAGTAAAGTGTGACACCTGTTTGGTTAGTGCTGTCAACGTTAACGCGATTCATTTTTTTCAGTTTAACGCGTTAAAAATATTTAATGTAGCATCCGTTTTTTTCTGTCATCCTCTGGCTAGCATTACAACATTTGATCACACTCTTATTCATGCACACTCTTTATTCACAGCAGCCAATGCTGTCTGTCAATCAAAGAACAAAGGTAACAGAGAAAATTACTCAATGCTGTTGACTAAAGAACTTTTGTAGCTTTAATAAGGATTAATCTATATTTAATTTAGACTATAACTTATGCAGTGCAGACTGTTTGATAACTTTATTCAATTTCTGTATATTTCCTATCTAGACAGGTAGGAACAGCACAGGTAAAAATGACATTTATAATGGGTTTATGTGAGGATTGTTTTAAGTTCACTTAAATTAAATGTTTTTTTTAAGCCTAATAAATGTTTAAAAAATGATAGCTTTCAATTACACTATAATGTTGAATTTCTATAATTCATGTTTAAAATTGAGGGAAAAATCAATTTCATCGAGACATCAGTATTAGTATTAGTATTATTGTGAAGGATATACGTTTGTCTGTTCAACTTTGATGTGGATTGAAAATATGCAACATTGAAAATGTCTTTCCAAAACAATTCCTAGTGATATAAAACAGTTGAAAATTTTAGAAACAGGAATACAAGCAGATTGTATGTCTATACTTCACAGCCTTGTTTTCATTAACAAACAATTAAACATGGCTTCCATCCCGACTGCGGGCTACACTCATTACACATGCTGGATGCTTAAACTTCAGTGGTTCAGACTTACATTATTGAGCTCTCTCTGGTTGCCGAACAGCGGGTGATATCGGCGGTACTTGCCCTCGCGGTATTTTGCCGTGATGAAGCGGCGTCTCTCCTCGCTGCTGCTGTTCAGGGTCAGTGCCTCGCTGGGCGGGACGTTCGCCGCCCAAAACTGATTGGCTCGCTCGTTTCCTAGAGCGAGGAACAGCTGCGGACATGAAGATGGGACGTGTTAAAGATGAGTGTGAGGGCATCAAGCACCACAGAAACATCAGGAAAACACAGGACGTACCTGGATGAGATCTTCAGTCCAAACCTTCTTGTCCATTTTGAGACTCCGTACTTTTGATATACTCGGACCAAGACCACGATGCTCTCCTGTCACACACAGACAAAACTAGGGCTGCATGATTTGGCCAGAAAAGTGTGATTATATATCAATTTTGCTATAAAATAATATTAATAATAATAATAATTATTATTATTATTATTATTTTATTTCAATAGTAATATTTCTATTTTGTTTTTTATATTTTTCTTTAATAATAATAATTATTTTATTATTATTATTATTATTATTATTATTAAATATAAAAATATATAAAAACAAAATAAGAAATATTTATTAAAATAATAAAATAAATTTTAGTATTTAAGAAAAGTAATATAATAATAATAATAATAATATTTGACATTACAACTGTAAAATTACAGTACTAATATTGTTTAATTTCTTCATTTTCAAAATTCCTAAATTTCTAAAAATTGCAAACGCGATTTTAAAAAAATGTCCAGGTTTGCTGTGCTTGATTGTAGGGGCTGCATAATTTGGCCAAAATTCTGTGACGATACATCAATTGTGCTATAAAATAATAATATTACTAATAATCATAAAATGTATTATTTTTATTAAATAAAATATAAAAATTACTAAATAAAAATAAAACAAGAAACAGGGGTGCAAACTCATCAGGGGTGAAAAAGGTGACAAAAACATGAGACCCCAACCCCCCACCCCCCCAAAAAAAAGAAACAAAAAAAAAATATCACGGAATATCTTGTGTGTGAAAAGGTACACACACACAAAAAAAAACTTTTTAATTATTATGTGGTTATGATAGTAAAGCTGCATTCGTTGGCAAAATAGTAATGTTAGTAGCGTTATACAAGCTGTGTTTGGAATAAAAATTATGCTAGCAAACGTTAGATTTGGTGAAAATAACACCACCAACTTTAAATCAAAACAAATTAGCCACGTCAGGCTAATTAACAGTTCCAAGCTTGACATATTACTGAAATATTGGAAGTTTATCATAACATTTAACAGATGCCATAAGGATTTTATGATATAAACATTTTTGATACCATAAAAATTGCATTATTCTTGTCACCAATGTCAATACCACAAAAAACTACTAGCCTAAATAAATAAAACTCAAGCTCGCTGAAGACAAGTAAACAGTTAATGATTAAATAAGAATAAGAAACTAATTACAAGCAATAGGACAAAAAAAAAACTACATGAGAACAAATAATACATGTTATAAGCACTGTATAAATTAATCAAATGTATAAAAACACAGTATAGTCTTCATTGTGTAAATTAAATATTTACTCTTATTAAAGTTACAAAAGTGGAATAGTCAAGAGCAGTGAGAGACTTTTTTCTCTTTTGTCGTTTGATTAATATGAATGACAGACAGCAGGAAAATTAGACAGCTGTCGCTTTAAGAGCTGCCCGGTCCATTATACTGTAACAAGTGCGTTTAAATGACTGTTTACGAGAATACTTGCAAAGATGGGCATTTTGACACATACACGATACACGTATGTATATTTAAACATTCAAGGCAATAAAGCGGCAAATATAACTCAATAAAGCTCAGGCGCTCTGTGAGCAGCGGATGTGTCTGCGTCTCTCAGACAGCGCTCAGAAACAGTCTCTCGCGCATATGGAGAAATGAGCTGTCTTTTGCTGCTGACTGCGATTCAAAGGCTTAAAATCACTTGTTCTAAACTGCAATGCTTAAAAACGCATGCAAATGATAAGTTTTCATGACCACGCAGCACAGCAACATCACGTGAATGAGTAACGCAAGAAGACGCGAGTCTGTTGATGTCATCCACCGTGACTCTGCCCTGCATCGGATCTAGACAAATACACAGTAATGACCTATTTTGGATTGAAAATGGCGAATTTAATTAATTAAATAATAATTATATTAATATAATATATATAGTATATATATATATATATATAATATAATTATATAATAATAAATAATTAAATCAGCTAGTATCCAAAAGGTTGTAAACCAGCTTTGCTCATGACTGGTCAGCTGTAGTTACTCATGATTGGTTGTTACCTGCACATCGCTTGCAGAAAACCACGGCCAGGTTGATGGCCGCCCACTCGGGTTTGGCAGCGCTGCAGTCCGCACACATCTGATTGGACGGCTCCGTCCAGATCTGCTCAGCCACTTCATAATTGGACAAGGCCTCTTTGATGGAGTCGCGCATCGCCTCCACCCACTGATCCTTCAGCTGGTCTGTGTCCGCTACAAAACTACAGACACAATTCATTTCAGTAAGTTGTTCTATATCTTTCAACATTCCTTCTGATGTTCATTCATGTTTATTTGGTGCTGTAACTAGTAGTAAAGAGGAAGAGATGATCGGTTGACGAGCCGCTTTATACGTCGTATTAAACAGCGCCAAATGATATTTATTGTTTGAATTTCATAATAAAATCAACAGAATTTCAAAGTTGAGGCTTTGCTTCATATTAAAGTATCAAAGCACAAAGTTTTTTGCAATTATTGGATGGCAGGTGCGCTAATTTCAATGCATCCCTAATTAATTTAATATTTATTAATATTTTAAATTGGCTTTTATTTTTTATATTTTCAGTTTAAATGTTTCATTTTAATTGTAGTTTAAGTTTTAGTAGTTTTGTTATGTGCTTTTATCACTATTTGTATTTAAATACTTCTATTTAGCTGTAATATATTTTTACTTCAGTTTCAGTAATTTCAACTTAAACTTAATTTATTTAAGTTTCCAATGTAACATTCTAATTTTAATCCAAGTTTAATTTTTTCCATTGGTAACACTTTATAATAAGGTTTCATTTGTTAACATGAGCTAACAATCAACAACATTTCTACAGAATTTATTAAAACTAACATTTAAAAACTAACTAACATTAGTTAAGCACTGTGAACTAACATGAACATGAAAATTTTTGCCTACTAACATTAACAAAGGTTAATAAATGCTGAAAAAATTATATTACTCATTGTTAGGTCATGTTAGTTAATGCATTTAAATAATGAGACCTTATTGTAAACTCTTCCCTTTTCATCTAATATTTATATTTTACTTCAGCTTTATTGTAATAACGAACATGTTTCGTTAGTTTCAGTTAATAATAATAACAGGCAGTGTGTGTTTGGCTGGGTGTAAAATACAGTGTGGTGTTAAACTGGTGCATTTGTTGAGTGCGTTCACACACAGATGTCACATCTGACCTTCACATTCACCGAGCAGAGCAGAGCAAAGGAAGAAAAACGAGTAAAAATATACAAAACCACAACATCTGTGAGAGTCAGCACACACACTGTATCACACTGTATTATCTCTCTCACACACACACAGTTATTCAGCTGGCCGGATGAACAGACTCTCAGTGACTCAGTGATGAAACGGATGAACAGAGCAAAGGTTAACTGAAAGATGAATGAAAGCATGACAGATGGGAAGAAGTCTAAAATAATAGAAAGCAGTCATTTAAATGAATGAGTGTGTCACCTGAATATGCGGTACGGTGTGGTCAGATCAAACGCTCTTCGATCCATCTCCTTCACATTACCAACATTCATATCAATAGAGGTGATTCCGATTCCAAGACGATAATCCTAAACAAAAACACATATGCTTACTTGTAAATGGGGGCACATGAACACTAACAATACAATCAGACAAAAGAAACACACACAGGAAAGTGCAACTTTATAACAGTCCACGTCAGCAATTAAAGGGGTCTTGAATTGAGAAATCAACTTTTCCTTGATCTTTTGATATGTAAGAGGTCATTGCACTTACAAAACATCCTGCAAGTTTCAGAACTCAAAACTTCCTTGTTAGCCCAAAAACAGCTTTCATTGAAACTAAGCTGTGAAGACGTCTGGTTTCGAATTTTGTCACATTATGAGGTAATAGTGCGCCGAAAGACCGCCTCTGCAGAATCAGATCAACGCCCACTTCTCTGGCCCCGCCCACTAGAGCATTAGTGAGATGAGGAGAGAAGAGCGATACAGGACTGAAATAACATTACCTTCCAAAGGATCCTAATGCTAGGAATATGGTTATTTATTTTCAACAATGTGAATGTCTCAGTTGAGCTTTATTTATTTGTATTCGGTACATTTCACTGTGGATTCTTTGGTAAATCAATCGCATTTCAGCGCAAACAGATTTTTACTGTAAGATATGATGAAAGAACTGGTGAGAGTGCAGAAATCGAGGAGATCACTGCATTCATGTCTGTCATCTGCAGTGCTCATCACTACAACCTGGAGTAGATCTAAATATAATGCTGTAATCAACACTTTTCACGATTAGTTAATCTTGACAGCTGTAATAAAAGTTTTCAAGAGAGTTCCACATGTAATGCTCATTTCATATGCAAAGATGTTAGCCAATCACAGCAGTGGGCGTTTACATTGACGTTTCACAGCAGACACGCCCCTTAAAACAGAGCAATCAAATCAGAGGCTATTTCTCCTGCAGGAATATGCCTCAAAACTTCTGACACGGCCAGAATTTCATCGGAGGAAAAATATGATCGCAACGCTCAATAATCGGCTACAGACTACAGATTTCAGCCTAGGATCAGAGGAGTCTTTTAGGATGTGCAAAATTTGTGGCCAAAAACACGGTTTACCTCAGTGTTTTTGTAGAGGAAGACTTTATCCGCACACACCACCGTGTAGAGTTTGGAGCGCAGGCCGCGCAGCTCCAGATAACCCTTCATCTCGTAGTTCACGCAGGGGTTGAAGGTCATGTCCAGACTCGTCCGCGCCTGATACGCCTTGACGCAGTTCTTCAACACGGCCACCCACTCGTTCCTGTCCACTGACACACACACACATACACACACACACTTCAGTCATTTAATTAACAGATTAGATGTCCTGCATACTATGTGAAAGTGACACAATCACACTAGTCTCATGTATCTCACGTTTAAGTCATGTGACTGTAATACTAAAACAGTGTTTTATAATGTTTACTTCCATATATCCGTGACTTATTAGCATTTAAAGGATTAGTTCACTTCTGAATGATAATTTACTCACCCCCATGTCATCCAAGATGTTTAATGTCTTTCTTTCTTCAGTCGAAAAGAAATTATCATTTTTGAGGAAAACATTCCAGGATTGTTTCCAGAGTTTTCTCCAAATGTCAGTTTCAGTGCAGCTTCAAAGAGCTCTACACGATCCCAGACGAGGAATAAGAGACTAGAGAAACCATCGGTCATTTTTAAAAAAACAAAAAAAAAAAACAATTATAAACTTTTTAACCACAAATGCTCATCTTGCACTGCTCTGTGATGCTCCACGCATTACGTAATCACGTTGGAAAGGTCACGTGTGACGTAGGCGGAAGTACCGATCCAGTGTCTACAAAGCGAACCTGCAAAGACTAAGTCAAACGGCATTTACAAAAAAAGGTAAAACAATGATGTCAGACAATTTTGAAGTTGGAGGAGAGGTACTTCCGCCTACACATTACGTAATCACGTTGGAAAGGTCACGTGTAGCGCGTGACCTTTCCAACGTGATTACGTAATGTGTGGAGCATCGCAGAGCAGTGCAAGATGAGCATTTGTGGTTAAAAAGTATATAATGTTTATTTTTTTAGAAAATGGCCGATGGTTTCTCTAGATAAGACCCTTATTCCTCGTCTGGGATCGTGTAGAGCTCTTTGAAGCTGCACTGAAACTGACATTTGGACCTTCAACCCGTTGAACCCCAGTGAAGTCCACTATATGGAGAAAAATCCTGGAATGTTTTCCTCAAAAACCTTCATTTCTTTTCAACTGAAGAAAGAAAGACATGAACATCTTGGATGACATGGGGGTGAGTAAATTATCAGGAAATTTTCATTCAGAAGTGAACTAATCCTTTAAATCTCACTGTACTGTAGGGCTTGAGTTGATGAAGAGCTAACAATTAATTAACAAAAAAATATTAAATTAAATTTATATTGTTAATAATAATTAAAAATAACAAATGAATCAAAATAAACACTTACTCAAAAAGATTAAATATTTTATTTGTTTATTCTTAACCAAAAATGTCTCACAATTCTGACTTTTTTCCCTCGCAGTTGTATATTATAGTTTATAAAAGTCACAATTCTGAGAAATAAAATTGCAAATAGGAGAAATAAAGTGAGATAAAAAGTCACAATTACCTTTATCATCTTTTTATTCCTTAGCGAAACAAGCTTTCAAACATTTCACTCGCATTTGCGACTAAAAATAAATGCGTGCAAACTGTAAACTGTATTTAGGAGTACGTGTGTGAATAAAAGTAGTTCCTGAGGGTCTTAAATTCAGTTATAAGTATCTTAAATTTGGGGACAGAAAACAGGACTCGTGTGATACGGCTTAATGTGATTATTAAACTTCAAAAAGCATTGATTAAATTAAATAAATATAATCGCTGCACGTTCAAAGTCAAAACACGGCGCTGTTCTCAATCAATAATACTGTGCATTTATGCCAAACGATTGCTTTGATCTACTGTTGATGAATTATGACAATGTTTGCTGTATTGTAATATGTTTTAGATGATTGTAAGAGTGTTTTATCTTCCTCATATGTTTGAAAGAGCAGCTGGAAGCAGTAAAGACATTTCAAAATAAGGGTCCCGGTGCATTTCAGGCTTGTTTATAATTAAAAGACCTGAATTATGCAGAACATATTTTTTGCTGGTTATAAGTGGTATAAACTGTAACTGGCATTTATAATATACATAATTCCATAATTACTAAAAAGCTGTACACCTGGTTTTTGCTTGTAAATGTCTCTTTGTATCCCTTTTATTAAGGACAAACAAATGATTATTTTTCAAATTAGGAGCACATTGCTGCATGTCAAGCCCTGTGCTGTGTGTGTTTGTGAGGTCGGACGTTCACATCAGCTTTTGTTTCATCAGACCACAAAACCTCACAGATCAACGGTGAGCCTCTCATTCGCAATCAAACTTTATTATCTGCTCTAAACAACACACACATTATACACTCACAGTCGCTTTCGGCTCGGAACAGGAAAGTGCGATTGTGCGTCACGACTTCAAACTTCTGATCGCCCACATTGACCACGCCGGTGATGGACATCGTTGGTATGATCCTCTTTGAGTAGACGTCCTGAGCACAAACAACAAACACAAATGCGTGTGTTTAATCGGCCCATCAGCAGCAGATATAAATGTCACTGGTGATAAAGGACACGTGCGGTGAGACACATTCATCATGTCCGTTCACATGCCAGAGAGTTTGATTACTACTAAAAAAACTCTAAAGTCACCATTAAATAAATTAACAATTATGGAATATATTACAAATGATTTATCTGTGCGCATCATTATTGTGTTAAATTCATGTTCCTGGTAATCAGAATAACTTCACAACCATCCAATCAATTCCCCACAGACAAAATCAAGCCCCGCCCTACATTTGTTCTTGTTTGAGAAGCAGTTTCACTCGGGTATATGACACAATAGGGAAGAAACGACGAGTGCAACTTCCCTTTCATGCCGACTTTATTGAATCAGAGTCACACACCTTCTCAGTGTCGAAGTATCTCAGGTATTCAGCATCCAGTTTGACCCACCGTCGCTGGTAGATCAGAGACCTGCGCACACACATGCGTATATTAAATAACACGGTTTATTTATATAGCACTTTATACAGATTCAGAGCTTGACATTAAGACTTGTCATGTGAAAAAGTTGCTTTTCTGGAAAAAATAGGATTTTTTTGGTAAATATAATTTATTCTGAAGCAATATTCTCATCAGTGTTCTATAAGCTTTGACATCTCTGTGATATTTACCCTGAGGGCATTTTTTACCTTTATAAAGGGCATTTTTATAAATGTATGCTTCATCTTTCATTTTACATTCTTAAATTTGATCAATAAATTCAATTTGAATAATAAAACACTTACAGGGCGGTTACGATTCAAATTAAATAATTTACACTGAAAAATTACAACTGCATTAAATAATGTTATGAGGTTGTTTTAAATATTTTTTTAATACAAATAAGAAATTTTGGAAAGAAAAAAAATAGATGTAAAAAAACTAAACAAATTTACACAGTAAAATACCGTAATATACTGTAAAAACAATGCATTCTGGGTAATATTTGTCATTTTTGAGAACGTAACCTATAGTCTACTTTCTCAAAAACGACAAATAATATTACCCATGATGCATTGTAATATACAGAAGTAATATACCGCAATATGTTTTTATGGTATATTACTGTTTCAATGGAAAACGATATTTTACTGTGTAATGTAATGTGTTTAGTTTTTTTACAGCTATTTTTAGAGTGTACTTTTAAACATGAAACTAAACTGCCAGTAGGTGGCAGCAGGTGACGTCTTAATGAGGGAGTCATTGAGCCATTAATTCAAACGATTCTTCATTCAAGAATGAGGCAGTTGTTTATGAATGGGTCATTGAATCTTTGACTCAACCGATTCGTCCAAAACGCTGAATCATTCAGTAAAGTGTTGCTGTGGTTCTGCTGTGACCTTTGGAACTATTTTCGCTGCTGAAATAGAATAAAAACTGTCAATATTGCATCTAAAATGTAAGTGACTTAATATTTACTACTTGTTTATTGAACTGTTGTATGAAATCAGCGTCACATTCACTTGTCCGGTCGGGCAATTAAAATTTTTCTTTCACTTCCCCTTCAAAGAATCCACTTGTCCCAGACAAGTGTTAATGTCAAGCCCTGCAGATTGCTTCAAAGAAGATTTACACTAGTTATGAAAGCCAGATTGCAGCAACTTCAAATATTTTGTTCTCTTGAACATTTGGAATGGAAACACTGTTTTATTTGCATATGTTTTAAACCATATTCCAATTGTGCACATAAGTTAAATTTACAACTTTGGATGGAAACATAACTACACACACCCTTGAGGAGGATTCTTGTCCAACCAGCCCATTTTAATAACCGGGATGCTCGTGGAGGCTAAATCTTCCCAAGGAGGCGAAGCACTAACACAACGTGTGGCTGGCAGGTAGATGCTGTTCTGACTGCTGGAGATCGAACCGAAATCATCAATCCATGAACCCCGTCTGAGAGAGAGACGGATGGGAGAGGTCAAGAAAAGAAGGAAGTGTTACATTATTACATTGCAACATGACATGAACTTCTCATATTGCCAAATCCACTAGAGCCTTACAGTAACGCTTCAGGGACGTACACATTTGCGTAATCGCTGACCGCAGAAAAAATAAAAATACTTTTGTGCAGCTGCTTATAGACTCACTTCACGGATACGGATTCGTAACAGTTGGTGTCGTCATCCAGTAGTTCGTCGTCGCTGCACAGGCTGCTGTAACGGGGTTTCGTCACCTTAGGAACCATCAAGGACATCTATTGGAGGAAACGGTTGTCAATCATACAGCGTCTGTGCCTAATGGACAAATCTGAGGTGTTGAGAAACGCTCGTTACGCACCTTGCTGGCCATGTCTATGAGTTTAGCGTCTCTGCAGGGCTCGCGGTCGTCATATTCATCCGAACTTTCCCCTGAATCCAACTCTACAGTGAGCAGAAGAACAGAGTGAGGGAAAACAAGACGATTAACCAGAGATGACATAAATCAAACGAGACACTGCATGTGTTTAGAGCATCAGACTACTGCATTTGTGCTCCATTATACAGTACATTTCTGTATCCCAGAATGCAATGGGCCCAACTTGATTTTCCAATTCCAGTATGATTAATGAACCGAAAGTAAAATCATGATTTTTACTAGAGATGTGCCAATGTATTGGCCAACATTTGGTATCGGCTGATAAAAGCAATTATTTTCACTATCGCCCATCAGCTGATTGTTTCAAAACAGCTGACGTTCAGGGCCGATTATATCCTGTCAATCAAAAGGGGGCGGGAAAAACGTGTTCAGACTGCAAATCTCTCGTGTTGAATTTAGTGCAAGTTAACGCGAGAATAATGCATTAACAGTTAAAAAATAGTTATGTTACAACAGGCTCTATTTGATCCTGTAATTGCAAAGAGCTCTGTGCTTTGATACTTCTGATAAGAAAAAGTCTCAAGCTTTCAAATTGTCCATTTTATCACAAAATTCAAACAATAAATGGTGTTTTGGCGCTCATAAATGTGTCGTGACAGATCGCTGTAGCGCCTTAGTTCAAGCTAAGTCTTTTCTTCCAATTTACTACTACTTATAGCATGAAAAAACATGAATGAACATCAGAAGGAATGTTGAAAGATACAGAACAACTTACTGAAATGAATCATGATTCATGTAATCGATCAATCAGTGCTTCAATTGTGGAAAGACGTCAATAAAACAGCTTGTGAACTAGAGATGCAACAACATGAACATTTTGGCCGATACCGATAACTGATAATTCTTTATTTTTGAAAGCCGATAACCGATATATTGGCCGATAAATCTAAATCCAATTTTTATATAATTTTTGAGAGGCTGATTACAAAAATCCTATATTATATCATTATAATTATATGTATAGATTTGAGCTGGACATGTTGCACTTAACCGTATTTTCCTTTTTGAAGTGACTTCAATCATATTTCAAGAAATTCAAAAAAGTGCACATCTGAAGTGTCTCAGCTGAAGGAAATAATCCATCATTTATCGGCTTTAATATATCATGTGTAATGTATATAATGTATATATAATGATACCGATATGGAGGCCGATATATGAGGAGCTTATTTACTGTTAATACTGATATATGCATGTTTGAATAAATTTGCCATAAACACAAGTGTTTATGAAAACTACCTTAATATGTGCAACATACAAACTTTTCAGTTTTTATTTGAGTGTAATTATTATTTCTGAAAATAAATAGCAGTTGAATTTAGCTCTGTTGTTAATTTTATCCTCTAATATTATAGTAATGTACCAAATGAGAGGGTTTACTGTATAGTTTGCAGCATTATTTTCCTTAGGAAAATCTGTAGATATCATTCTGAATAATCGGATATCGGTATCGGCTGAGAAATTTAGTATCAGTGCATCTCTAATTTTTACCATCTTAGTGACACTTTATTTGATCACACTGTCAAAAGTTCAGTGTAATTTTCTCTTAAAATCGCCCTTATGTTTCCCTTAAACTTAAGGGTGTTTCAGAAAATAACCGTTAAGTCTTACATAAGGGTTTCTTTAGGTGAAACGTCATAAACCTAAGAATTTCCCTTAAGTATGTATTTTTCACTTAAGTAATCCCTTAAAAAAAACGATAAGTGTTGCATAAAGCCCCTTAACTGTCATTTCCCTAAGTATAACATAAGGTTCAGAAAACTTCACCTTAAGTGTTACACGGAGTGAGCAGGTTCAATCCAAGTCTTCTAAAGAGACATGATTGACGCTTTATATGATAAACAAATTGTAATTTAGGCGTTTATTCACATAAACACTGATGAAATTACATACGTAGCACATATCTTATATGGTCACCGGAAGCGCAAACGTGCGTACATCACGCGCAAGAACAAACCTCATTGGTTCTTGTGGTTGCGCACACGTTCGAGCTTCCGAAACAGCCTTATGGATGTCTTTCAATGAATGGACATAAATGATGAGAGAATATTAAAAATATCTTTATTTGTTATCCAAAGATGAATGAAAGTCTAATGGGTTTGGAACGACGTATGGGTCAGTGAATGATGGCAGAAATCTCAATTTTGAGTAAACTATCAATTTGAGTTTCTCGTCTGGTCTTTCTCTTTCTTTTTTGTTTTCCTTACCCATCTTATGTTGTTTTCTGTGAAAATACCGCGATCTGTATTAACAAATAACGTGTTCATGACAACAGTAGAATTTTATAGCGGCTAAACCTGGGTTGCTGTCGTGAAACACTTAACAGTTTCCCTTACCTAAGAGAACAGTTTAAGGGATTATATGCAACACCCTTAAGTCATTCCCTTAGTAAAGGTGAAATCACACCTTAAGTGTCATACTTAAGGGAAAAACTTAAGGTTCTTTATGCAACCGGGCCCAGACCTTTTTACAAGCAAAAAAGCATGTTGGAACTTTATTTCTCAGAAGACTGAAAAAAAAGAAGAAAAAAAAGATCTCCTGACTTCTGGAAATTGTGTTTAACGAGCCAAAATAATTGGAGCTTGCACTTCTAATGAAGCTGTTTCCTCTCCACAGGTGTGTGCGGCAAACTGTAAACATTTTAGCAATATGAATGTAGAGTTATTTAAATTAATTATTAAACTGTAGCTTAGCACTTCACTAAACAGACCTAAACAGATCCCATTCCCAGAAGACACTGAGAAAGAGGTTAGTTGGGTCTGAGACACACTCAAACTCTTCGCCGCTGCAAACATGAACATCTCATCTGGGCAGCTGGAAACTAAAGTCAGCATAAACTCTAAGGTCAAAAACTCAAAATCGCTGACCACAGAGACTCTCCACCAGACACAGCAGAGCTGCTACAGATCATCTATAGGTCAAAAACAGATCTGAGCTCCAGCTGAGACTGTTTACACAGAGAAACTGAACAGATGAGAAGAACTGTTATGGGCGGTCGCATTTGGTGTCTCCCCCTGACACCACATGCCTATAGTGTTAGCTGTCAATCATGTCCACGGATGTGACGTAAATGAAAGCCTACTGGCTATTAAGAAACAAAAAAAACAGAACAAGCCCTTTGAAACGTCCTGCACAAACTTCCTGTTTCAATAAGACCTACATCAGCACATCATGATTTTGCTCCTTATATTATGGTTTAATGTGAGTTCAGGGTGTTCTCACACTTGGCAGGTTTGGTTTGATTAAGACAAACTTAGTGTGGTTCATTTGAATAAGGGTGTTTTCACACTTGGTCCTTTTCTGGGGTCTGAGCGCGTGATTTTTGGCCCGTATGTGAACACTCAAAACAATCTCAGACCACTTAAAAGCGAACCGAACCGAGACCATCTCAGGAAGTGGTCTGAGTATGGTTCCCTTTCAGCTTTTGTGCGAACAACTTAAGCTCATTCAACACCATTTGTAGCAATGCTGTTTTTAAAACAATAATAATCAATATTGTTTGATATTGAGAACAATATCAAACAGTTCTCAGCTGAGAACTTATGAAGAGCTTATAAAGGAGTCAAAACAGCAGCTGAATTGAACTGAATTGAACTGCTTCAGAATTGAATCCCATTCACTTACATTATATGTGCTCTGCCTCACTAACCAAGATATTTGTTTGTAAAGAAGGACTAAATGAATCAATTTCTTTTTTGCTCCAAGGGAACCAAACTACAAGTGTGAACACACCCTTTAGTCACGCTAGATAAACTGATGATGAGGTTAAAGTCATGCCACGCTTTGGTTACTAAATGATTTGAATTCCTTGATCTTGACAAGTCACTCGTTTTAAACAGCTTGTGTTTGTGCTCATTTCAGGCCTGCAGATGGGCGTTTGTCACAGAGTCTACTCACTGTTTTTGAGGGGCAGCGGTGGGACGTCTCTTTTCTGGCTCTCTTTCGCTGATCTGATCCGAGGCGGGATGTCCGGAACTCGATCTGTGTCCGAGAGATCATCCGCAGGAGAGCTGAGATGAGGACAGACAGAGGAAGAAGAGTCATCATTATCCAGCTCAGAGGACAACCTGTGGAGAAAAATGATTCGCCTACAGAACTTCTTCATTCTGGAGCGTCAGTGCAAACGGCAGACAGAGAAGCGCTCCATTCTGACATTTGCAGAGAGAACAGGAAAGTGTGTCTCTCGGGTTCGTGTCGCTGCATGTCTCTGTGAATTCAGAAGCACCTGACACAACAGGTTCAATGAGATCTACTCGATACTGATCTACCAACACACCTGTACTGAGCTTCACATGAGTCACTCAACAGGTGAACAGACAGACTCAATTCCACACACGTCTGATGATTAATCATATCCACGTTAGCATAATTACAACAGAATTAAAAACAACAACATGTAAGCTGCTCTAGGAAGTTATCATTAAATATAAAATAAACATATTAAAGTGGACCTATAATGCCCCTTTTAACAAGATGTAATGTAAGTCTCTGGTGTCTCCAGAATGTGTCTGTGAAGTTTCAGCTCTTATCTTTTATTATAGCTTGTCAAATTTGCCCCTATTTGTGCCATTTTTGTGTGTGTCCCTTTAAATGCAAATGAGCTGCTGCTCCCGCCCCCTTTCCAGAAGAGGGCGGAGCTTTAACAGCTCGCGCTTCGGTTGCTCAACAACAACAAAGCTGGAGAATCTCACGCAGCCAAAATGAGGATTGTCAGTAACGGTGTTCAGCCTTACATTGTTCAAACCGGAGTCGACACTGATGGAGAGACTCAGGAAGAAGTTACAACTTTTAGACGTTTCTGAATGTTTAGTGGATAAATTTATGTAGTTGCTGTGGAGTTGATTCAACTCATCGACTAGCATGTGCCGTCATGTTAATCTTTTGAGCAAATCCAGCGTTGAATTGACCCTCGTTTGTTAAGTATAATGATGGCATGTCAACAACACTCTACTACAACAACTCTTCCACTTACTGTCTAATAAAACACATAATATATTAAAGCGTCCTTGGTGTTTCCATGGTTTCTACAGAAGTAAAACTGGAAATCGAGGGTAGCGCGGATATGTCGTCACATGGGCCGTTACACTGGTTGAAAAATAGCTGATTTCTCTGGATTTAAACATTCTTAGAAACATTTGGGATAATGTAAGTACACAAGCCAACAAATATATAACATTGTTTAAATGGTTTTTGGATATTTTAATATATATTGTGCCTTTAAAAGATCCAAAAAGGACATAAAGACTTCGTAAAATGAATCTGAGCTGTGTTTACCATATGTGATGTGTGTTTATATATGAATAAAGGCGTAAATTAAATCTGTTCATCATATAAAGTGATCATATCTCCTCACACGACTAGCTTGAATTATATTGATTAATTTTATGACGCATTAATGACCTTTTCGGATCTTCTAAGGTTTGGTTACATTTGATTTAATTACAAATATCTTCATTTTGAAGATGAAAGTCTTGTGGGTTTGGAAAGACATGAGGTTGAGTAAATGATGAGAGAATTATTTATACAGTTCTAAATTATAAACAACACACAGTAAATAAGTGTTTTCTGCGACAACGAACCCTGTGTAAATGTGAAAATAGGGTAAATTTGGCCACGTTTTGACAGTTGTCTGACATTCACCCTACATTCACAGCGATTACAGGAATTCACAGGATTTGTTGAAGGTTTATCAGACTGTGAACACATTTCCTTATGTGCGTTTAAGATCAGGCCCATGTGGAAGGTCAAACAATGGTGCTTCCTGTGACCCTGAGGAACAACTGACCATCTCGAGAGAGAGAGAGAGTCGAAAACATCTGCCAAATACTATGTTATGAATGAACCCTTCACTTGTGCTTTAGCTCTGTAACTTCGACTGCATTTCTAAGAGTTGACTGAATTCTGCTCATTAAGCGTTTAACTGATTAACAGAAGAAAAGACCTCAGAAGAACCAGGAAAAACCAGAGTGTTAAAATTAACCACTAACCAAAGACCGGCACAATGAATGCTGAAGATACTCATTCAGACGGATTCATTGTTCTGTTCTGCTTTCACATCCTCAATTCAACCAACAATTTCATATAATCATCAAAAAAAAGAAAAATATGACTCCATTCTCACATCCTGGACTTTCTGGACAAACTAAAAATATATACATTTACATACAAATGAGGAATACAACCAGTGATTCATCTTAAGGAGGCAATAACATGAGAAGTGCAGGCAATATAAGTTTTCATGCATTTACTCTTTAACTGGGATCACATAATCACGATTAACTTTTCCCTCAATAAACTCCTAATTTACTGCTTATTAAAAGTTAGTAAGTTAGTTAAGTTTAGGTATTGGGTAGGATTAAGAACATAAAATAAAGTCATGCAGAATAAGGCAATAATATGTGCTTAATAAGTAGCAATAAACAGTCAATATTCTAGTAATATGCATGCTAATAAGCAACTAGTTAAAAGACCCTAAAATAAAGTGTTACTGAATTATTATTCTGCCGAAATCGTGCAGCCAAAACCGCAAGGCCTAGAGACTTGAAACTTGGCAAAATGGTAGGTCTCAATTTGGGGACGCACTGACACGGTTTCGCTCCAATCGGTCAAAGGGGGGCGCTACAGAGCGGGAAAAAAAAACAAAAAAAACAAACACATTTTTGACCATAACTCAACCGTTTTCTGATCTCATTTCCGCCATGAAAATTTTTCCACCATATTGGATTTTGTCCAAAAGCTACTTCTGCGAACTAGTCCTATGTTCAAGATGGGACGCCCAATGGTGGAGCCACTACTAAAATGGCTCTTTAATGGAATGAGATATTTTCACCAAACTTGGCTTGTCACGGAAATTAGCGTATTGAGTTGATTTTGACTAAAAGCCTCTGATTTTGACATCTGATTTTGGCCATTGTGTTCAAGTGCTCAACAAACATGTCTGTGATTGGCTACAATGCTCAACGCTGCAAAAACACGTTGTAAATAGAAACCTTTGACGCTCTTCACAAATACACACAGGATCGTTTAAAAGCATCACCAATCAGCAGGTACCAGATCGACCCGGTTCTCGAACTGAAGAAAGGCTGGTATTGTTACATTTTAAGCATCAATTTGGTATGAAGTACAGGTACTTTTGACAACCCTAATGTAAACTACATCAAATATGAGACAGCTCTAAAAAAGGCAGCAGTGTGATTACTCATCATGTGACAGCAGCTGATGTTGATCTTCAGCACACAAGCTTTCATTAAAACATCCTTTTATAGATCACAGAATGACTGAGATGACTGAAGTTTCACTAGTTCAGATGGCATTGTGAAAACAGACACCGCTGCATTCTGGGAGCTTGACCTTCAACCCACCAGAGCCCGTGACAAAGCTTTTCCACCTCATCTGATGATATGGATCTTATGAAATAAAATCACTGATAATGGCCTGGATATTATAACAACCACAAAATACGAATATAAAGCACACTGGTGGTCAAAAGTTTGGAATAATTAATGTTTTTTAATGTTTTTGAAAGTGTCTCTTCTGCTCAACAAGGTTGCATTTATTTAATCAAAAATACAGTGAAATATTATTACAATTTAAAAGAACTGTTTTCTATTTGAATATATTACAAAATATAATTTATTCCTGTGATGGCAAAGCTGACTTCTTGGCAAAATTTTCAGTCTTTTTTAAAAACTGAAATTAATGCTTTTATTCAGCAAGGACACATTAAACTGATCAAAAGTGCAACATTATTGATCTTTTGATCAAAGAATCCTGAAAAATAAAATGTGTCACAGTTTCCACAAAAATATGACAATTCGGAAATGTTTCATGAGCAGCAAATCATCATATTAGAATGATTTCTGAAGGATCATGTGACACTGAAGACTGGAGTAATGATGCTGACAATTCAGCTTTGATCACAGGAATAAATTATACTTTACTATATATTCACATAGAAAACAGCTGTTTTACATTGGAATAATATTTCAGATTTTTTACTGTATTTTTGATCAAATAAATGCAGTCTTGGTGAACAGAAGAGACTTCTTACAAAAACATTTTTTTAAAAAAATCATGATTATCCCAAACAGTGGACCATCAGTGTATTTGTATCATTTCTAATCACCATTTTTGAATACATTTCATTTAATATGAACCCTGATAATTATGGAAGGTACTTGTAAAGCAAGATTTACCATAAACATCTCAACCATACAGTAGACTTTTCAGATAGAAAATAAACATTTGACCAAAAAAACTTAAAGGCCTTAAAGCACTTGAAACCCATTAATTGCTGCTTGCAGCTATATTTTATTTAATTTATTATCGTAATCATAAACACACCGGCTAGTCACGCATATTAGCGTATTGAGTTGATTTTGACATAATGCTCAACAAACATGTCTGTGATTGGCTACAATGCTCAACGCTGCAAAAACGCTGTTTTCAACATTGATAATAATTATAAATGTTTCTTGAGCAGCAAATCATCATATTAGAATGATTTCTGAAGGATCATGTGACACCGAAGACTGGAGTAATGATGCTGAAAATTCAGCTTTGATCACAAGAATAAATATACATTATACAAAATATACATGTTGACCAAAAAGACAGTCACTTTTAAGAATTTGAAGAAAAATAACACAGATAAAAAGTTTCGATCCAATTAACACGACCTTTAACCTGAGGATGACCTACTGTTCCTGTCATTAGTGCACTTTAAGTGATAAGTAAGTAAAGAAACGATCAACATGTCATGATTTTAAAATTTATAATGCTTTCTTAATAAATAACAATCTCTTATTGTGAATGATTTACCAGAGCACGTTATTCTACAAGAAATAATGTTTATCTATAATCTTTCACTAAAACGGCTCTAAAACAAAGGATGTGCACAAAAACATAATTAACAAATAATATCACTGCCTATAACAAATTGATTAATATATCTAAACTTTTTAACGGCTTAAGTCAGGAAACTTTCAAAAACATTCACATGTGATGCCATGACGCTATCGGATGTTTCCCTGGATCATTACTGTATGTGGACGTACTGTATGTGTTGAAGACGACCAGTGAGAACATCACTTGACCAATAAAATGCCAATGAATAATCAAACATCTTAAAAGTGCGACCAACTAGATCAATATATCAATCAGATGATCATCTGGTCAGTATTTGGCATTTTGAAGTTTTCAGCATTATCCACTGCTATCAAAACCCACATGAATCAATCAACACTAACTAACTAACTAATGTAAAACAGAATTACTAACGAGACCCTGAATCGAGAGTTTCTAACGTGTGTTAGCATTCCACTGTGCAAAGACCTCAGGAATGATAAGGAGTTAAAACTCATGTTGTTTCATACTGATGCACAGCAAAGCAAACCTTCATCTGAAATGAACCAAGCAACAGTACAGAGTCAAAAAATAAACAGAAAATTAGATTTCTGTACTGAACGGTCAGTCGTGTCATTAGCTAAACGCCAGGAAGTGAACCAGAGGTCAACCGCAACCATATATCAGTAGGAAGTTACTGATGACTGGTAGTTTTTGTGCAAACAATCAAACAAAAGTGAGAGACAGCGTGCATTTATAACTGCAGAACATGAAGCGTCTGGACACACATACAGAGAAAGAAACGAAACGAACACAAACCAATAAGACAAACCTGCGGTTTTACAGTGCAGCACATCAGCTCAGAAACACTGTGTGATGCCATCGGAAACTAACGTGATGCTCTGAAGAGTATCAAACACTCACATTCACAAAACACAACAACACTGGCCAATATCATGGCACTAACATCATCTACAGAAAACAAGATGTGACGGCACTATACAGAAAACCTCAACACACACACGCATCCAGAACTAATCGTCAAAAAATATAAAGAGCAAACAGAAACAGAACAACAAACATTCACTTCCACATTGAACTTACGTGCTCAAACATGCCAAATAAGGCCATTACAGTCTGATGAGAGCGGCAGAAATCCTGTTACACACGGATGAACGCAGGTCAGGAGGAGAGAGATGAGCAGATACGGTCCAGTAAACAAGTGAGAAAAACACCCGAGATAGTCAGAGAACCACGGCGAGAAGAGTCAACACGACCTGAACCGACCACAGAGAACAAGCGGAAGTGGAAAACACTTTTAGACGCAAGGCTCTATGAGCAGAGACCTTCAAAAAAACAAAAAAAAACAGAGAGCTTCCTGAATTCTGCCTCCCGCTTCTCATGTTCACAGATCTGAAAATCACACGCAAAAATAAATCACATTTTGTAGAATTTTTGCATTGTGGAATATTTTTGTTTTTATATAAAAATGAAGATTTTTATTTTTTTTTATTTTTGTGGAATATTTTGTATATTCTTATTATGTGTAATGTGAAAAATATGATTATTATTTGAACTGTAAAGCATTCATACTACATGCTAGTCTTTAAATCATTATTACAGCAATCTTTATTAGAAATTAAGAAATTAAAAAAATATAAAAATAATTGTATCATTATATTTAGGCTATAGGTAAAATAATAAAAAAAAATACATTACTATATAATGAGCATTATTGAGAAACAAACTTGAAGGTAAAATATTCAGATGCATTAATAATAATGTTTTTGTTTTTTTGTTTTTTGCAAAGTAATTACAATTTGAGAGCTTAATTGCCATGAAAATAATTATTACAGCAATCTTTGTTAGAAATAGTATGAGATTGCAAAAAAAAACAAAAAACAATCTCATACTTACTAATGCATCTGATTATTTTACCTTTGAGTTTGTTTCTCAGTAATGCTCATTATATAGTAATGTATTTTTATTATTATTTTATAATATATAGCCTAAATATAATATAATATTATTTTTATATTTATTTTTATTTTTTAATTTCTTAATTTCTAACAAAGATTGCTGTAATAATTATAATATAATATATATAATAATTTCCATGGCAATTAAGCTCTCAAATTGCTTTAATTACTTTGCAAAAAAAAAAAAAACAAAGTAATTAAAGCAATTTGAGAGCTTAATTGCCATGGAAATAATGTCTGATAAGACTTCTCAGAAATGGGAATCTACAACTATAATTTCTCAAGAAAATGAATTACATGCTGACAGCAAAAGATCCTTCTGGAAAATCACCAAAACTCATTTCAAGACACTTGTGGGAATACAGCTGCTCTTGTGTGTTTGGAGGAGGCGTCTCGCAAGGGATTATGGGTCAGCAGATTATCCTTTGAGGAAACAACACAGATTGATCACAAGAGAACTGCTGACATCTAGTGTTCACGTGCGTTCAAGCAAACACTAAAACTACAGGACTGAACGCAGGGCCCAACTCTCTATATTATCACCAAATATTGGATTCAATCTTTTTATCAACTGATTTTCTTTCAGTTTTCACAGGTTTTGTGTTTCTCTTTGGAGCTGGATGATCTAAATTAAATAAATATATAAACTCTCTGAGTGAAGATCATCTCCTAACAAACTGTGTGAGGTGCAGTTCCTCTGACCACCAGAGGGCGGCGCTCTCACCATCACAATCCAAGAGTCTGTGATGATGTCGGGCTGAATCACAATACCCGAACGCACTCCCACTGCCTGGAAGAACACGTCATTTTCCAGCTGACTCATTTCCACTGGTCTGTTTGACCCTTGTGATGGTCTAAAGGCCACATGACTCAATGACCTCGAGTCACAGGAAATACAAACATCAGTGTTTGTGCAAGTGCACAGTGTGTGCAGTGTTCACTACGATACTGCTCTCACTGTTCCTGCAGTATGTGTGAAATTCAGAACATTTGCTGAAATGTGCACTGCAGTAAACAACAGAACACACTAGCTGTGTCCCAATTCAGAGGCCACGCCTTCAAAGGTCATGAAGGTCAAACCGAGCGTTGTTGAATGGGACGGTCTAGCCTACGGAGGATTGTTCTCGTCACCTAGCAAATGTGACAGCTGCTGTTGACGAGCGGCAGTAACGTTTGTACTGGACTATTCAAACAGGGTTCACAGCCTGTCTAAATATGCTCACTTTGGTCCATTTCTGTACATAATAAAGAGTATAAACTATATAAAATCGCATCTTATTAAGATATAGGTCAACAAGTGTGTACTGTACCTGAAAACAGGTGGGCTTCCGGATGACGTGGTTCTGGGATTTGTAGTCCTGGTGCAGACGGACACACGAGGAGGTGGAACAGGGGGTCTGTACGGGACCTGAGGGGTCACCGGGACGTCTTTGGGCTCTTTAGAGACGCCCACAGCGTAGCTCTTAGGAGGAAGAGGAGGAGCGCCCGTGTCTCCCTGAGCGGGAGATGAACACTGCTCGTACAGGTGGAAGCGCTCCGATGAGGAGGAGGAGGAGGAAGAGGACGAGGGAGTAGGGGAATCAGGGGATCGTTTGCTCTCGCTCTTCTGGAGTTGCTGCGCCGGCCCTTTAAGAGGCAGGTGTTCTGGGCGTGGCCTCGGAGTGGGGATGGGCTTGGCTCGTTCAGCAGGTGTGGGCGTTTCCTTCAGCTCAGGAGCTGTTGCTGTGGTTACTGAGCCGGGCGTGAAGGGAACAGGAGGTCGATTGGGCATGACCCGCGGGGGGACGGGAGGCAGCCGCTTGCTTGGGACGCTGTTTTCGGTCTCCCTGCCTCTGAATTTCGTCCTCTCTCTAGCGACGGGTCTTTCGTCCTCACGCTCATCATCTTCCTCCATCCCCGC
>JBCHWC010000149.1:267500-280000 GCA_039654765.1 Mylopharyngodon piceus | reverse complement strand
AGGGCAAAGTGCTGCACAATCTAATAATAGCATCTAATAAAGTTACCGCCCAGCTCTCTAAAAACATTTTAGCTCCAGTTTGGCACTTGTTACGTTTCAACCCTGTTCGTATATTGGTCTTTGATTTTGACTTATTCCACAGTAAAACACACACTAATATCAATGCCCACATCATAAAGACATTTTAGCATTTCAAAAAAAGCTCATTTCCTGCATGTAATTTCCTGTTCCTGCTCAGATCATTTTTCCAGTTAAGTTTATTATCAGTCAGATGAACTATAGATATCTGCTGTGTGTGGTACGCTGAACAGTGAGAACATTAAAGTGCCGCTATTATGCTTATTTCAGATATTCCCTTTCATGTAGTGTGTAACAGCTGTTTGTGAATGTAAAAGCTCTGCAAAGTTTTAAAGATCAAAGAGCAAATAAAGTTACTGTCTGCTAAAAGAAAGAAGCGATTCTGAACTGCCAAAACGAGTCGTTAGTGATTCCAGTCTCACTTCCAGTTACATACCTACAACGTAACTAATTTGCATAATGTCCGCCTATGGTCTTCATTGGCTGAACAGCGTCTCTTTCGCCCTCAATCACTGTAGTTGTATCTGAGACTGGAAGAGTTTGGTTCGGGTTGTTCATGTCGAGAAGATGCTGTTTTCTGCTGCCAAAGCAAATCCACTTTGATGAGATTGATACGGTAAACCCGACGCCATCGTTACTGTTCGTATCACTGTGCTGAGATTCAGATATGCTAATGAGCGTTTGGTTTCTGACCAGTCAGAGCAGAGCAGGCAGAAAGGCGGGGTTTATAGAGACCGAATCTTCGAACAAACTGTTTCAGACACTGTAAGAAAAGAGCTGATGCTGTAGTGGATATTATGAGAAAATTAAAGTGTTTTTTGACTACTGTAGCAATCTTTAAAATAGTATAATTGAGGCACTTTAAACCATTGGTGGTCATGCAGTTGGAATCAAGTGTGTTTCTTAAATCACTCTACATTATGTTTGACTTTAAACGCCTCAAGCCGTTCTATTAATCATTATAATATACTGACGCTGTGCTGTTTTGGAAGAAGTGACTGAAGCTTTCGGCCCACTCATGTTCTGAACGTGAGACAGGCAGACAGACAGGTCATCAAACCACCTTAGAAGTGTTGACGGTGAAGATTCAACAAGATCATCTTACTCAATATCTGTCTACAGGATGTCTTTCAGGTTAAACGCAAGCTCAATGATACCATTTTAATCCGACCACTAAGTTTAATGGTGCAAAATTCACATTTTTAGTAGTGCGCAAGCTTCCGTTTACACTACAACTGCTTTTTTAAAGTTGTGACACATGGCTGGAGCAATCGACCGCAGTTGCTTAAAAGACACTGAGCAAGAATCACATTCAGACATTCATAAGCAGGGTTGCCAGGTCTGCCAACCCAAAGGCCAATCGAAAATAGCCCACAACTTGACTAGTGTAAAAGTGACCAAGACTGCAGGGATCATGTCAGACGCTGCATGTGCTTTACATGAAGCACTCATGAATCATTTTCGGCTGAAGGCACTTCCTTCATTTCATATTATAATTAGCTCAAATCAGGAACTATAAAAAGATATTCATCAGATATCAAGCTAAACTCGTGAGCTCAAAGCTAATTGTGGTCTCAGTGATCACATCTAGTTCGAATATAATCATTAAAAACAGTATCAGCAAATCAAACTCTCTTACACACACACATAATCAACAATCAAACTCTCTTTTTAGTTGCTTCCTCATTTAAAAGTATCATTTTACCAGGAAGTGCATCTGTTAAATGCACACAAACACTTAAGAGTGTGAAATGGCAGGGTGTGTGTGCGTGTGTGGGTGTGAGTGAGTGAGTGTGAAATGGGTAAAACAGCCAATTTCTCTGAACAAAAAAAAAAAAAAAAAGAAAAGAGACAAAATGTCTGGCCTTAAAGATTTTTTTTAATATACAGTACACTCTGATATTTAAGAGAGACATCTGCATGTAAAATAAAACCCTCACACACACCTGAAAATCCTCACTGATGAAAAACTAGACACTCCACATTCATGACTGGATCTTCAGGTCACATGTGTTTGCAGAAAGACCAGGAACATGAACACACACACACACACAAGCAGCTCATCTGAACATGAATCGGAAAGTACCAGGATTATAAATCACTGTCTGCATCCCAATGCACATACTAACCATCCTAAACATCACGCAAGACTATGAGTAGTGCATCCCAAGACTGGTGGAGAACGTGCATGTGCGTCTTTTGACTTTTTCAATAGTAGAAAAACGCGCCGAACGAGACTGAAGCTGACACTATGTATCTGAATACCACTTTTCAGACTAAAAATACACTTCCGCGAACAGCAACGTGTTTTTTGTGCGAATTAAAAAGTCCTTAAAAAAATGTAACCTTCAAAAGGCCATGATTTCATTAACCCTTTAAAGGGTCATGAAACCCCAGAACACATTTTTTGAGATGTGAACAGATACACCAATCAGGCATAACATTATGACCACCTTCCTAATATTGTGTTGCTGCCAAAACGGCCCTGACCCGTCGAGGCATGGACTCCTCTAGACCCCTGAAGGTGTGCTGTGGTATCTGCACCAAGATGTTAGCAGCAGATCCTTTAAGTCCTGTAAGTTGTGAGGTGGAGCCTCCATGGATCGGACTTGTTTGTTCAGCACATCCCACAGATGCTCGATTGGATTGAGATCTGGGGAATTTGGAGGCCGAGTCAACACCTCAAACTCGTTGTTGTGCTCCTCAAACCATTCCTGAACCATTTTTGCTTTGTGGCAGGAGCATTATCCTGCTGAAAGAGGCCACAGACACCAGGGAATACCATTTCCATGAAAGGGTGTACATGGTCTGCAACAATGCTTAGGTAGGTGGTACGTGTCAAAGTAACATCCACATGGATGGCAGGACCCAAGGTTTCCCAGCAGAACATTGCCCAAAGCATCACACTGCCTCCGCCGGCTTGCCTTCTTCCCATAGTGCATCCTGGTGCCATGTGTTCCCCAGGTAAGCGACGCACACGCACCCGGCCATCCACGTGATGTAAAAGAAAACGTGATTCATCAGACCAGGCCACCTTCTTCCATTGCTCCGTGGTCCAGTTCTGATGCTCACGTGCCACTGTTGGCTCTTTCGGAGGTGGACAGGGGTCAGCATGGGCACCCTGACTGGTCTATGCAGCCCCATACACAACAAACAGGCCTCGGAGTGTGTGATAGATAGGCTCAGGGGCGGGAGAGGCCCAAATCCACGTCACCCCGGTTCTGAGCACTTCTCTGCATTTATTCATGAGAAAGAGCTCGTTCAAACCAATCACTGCGCCGCAGTATGCATACGATTATAATTGCAGTATTATAGATGAGGAAGTATCATTTCTGTTGCTTCTGTCTTGTTGTCATTCAGAGACTTGAGTGACAGAGACATTGTATTTTGGCCGCAATGTATAAAAAAATTCCAGTATAAAAATTTCCAGTTTAAAGTAGGCCTAATTAATAAAATAAATACTTTTGCCTGTAAATTTCCTAGGATTTTTAATACTTAGTGCTAGAGGTTTGATCACATCACTAGCAGCACTATACTTAACTAAACTAACACTACTATCATTCACTTCTGAACAAGGGTGTCTCCTTGCTAAACAGTTACTCATAACTTACTATAGTTTAACAGAGGGAGAGAAAGTTGTTAGTGAGAAGTGAAACATCCGGCGTTTTCTGGATTGTGAGCTCATAGTAGTGCTGAAGTTTTCAAATCCTCACTAAAGCTGGCACACACACATGACTCACACCTCCTGCATGTGACTGATCGTCATACTCAGCCTATGGACCTTTGACCTGTGAGTGTATCAAACTGAAGCCATCTGCCTCTGTGACAAGTCAATCAATGTCTTAAAGGAATAGTTCACCCACGAGTATCCTCATAAACATATGTCTTAAGTGGAAGTAAACGGTTGAGAAATAAAGGCCGGTCACACAGAACATGTTTTTGCTGTTAAAAGTGTGAGGGGCAGGTCAGTGGAATGAAAAAAAAGAGCAAGGTCTAGAAACACGTTTTTTAAAAGTTGAACTTCTTTTAACTTGAGCGCCACGTTTTTAGAATGCCATGTCATGTGTGCGAGACGCTGCAAAACACGTGAGATGCGAGTACAGACGTCTGTCTAGTGCATGTTTACATTGATAAACAATGGAAAAGTAGCGCAGTGGAATGGTATATTGGATCCGTGCATCAGGTCTTAAAGTGACAGCAGCCTAATATTCCTGCTGCTGCATGTGTTTTTCATGTTAAAGGCGTGGTTGATTACAATTTCACTTTTTTAACTTTATTTAGTGTGTAATGTTGCTGTTTCACCATAAACAACATCTGCAAAGTTACGACGCTCAAAGTTCAATGCAAAGGGAGATATTTTCTTTTACAGAAATCGCTTTTTAAGGACTACAACAAACGGCTGGTAGGGACTACAATGAGCTTCTTCCTGGGTTGTCGACATCACTAACCCTAAAATTTACATAAACATGCATTCTAAAAGTTGTAACTTCTTCCTGAGTCTCTCCATCAGTGTCGACTCCGGTTTGAACAATGTAAGGCTGAACACCGTTACTGACAATCCTCATTTTGGCTGCGTGAGATTCTCCAGCTTTGTTGTTGTTGAGCGACCGAAGCGTGAGCTGTTAAAGCTCCGCCCTCTTCTGGAAAGGGGCCGGGAGCAGCAGCTCATTTGCATTTAAAGGGACACACACAAAAATGGCGTGTTTTTGCTCACACCCAAATAGGGGCAAATTTGACAAGCTATAATAAATGATCTGTGGGGGATTTTGAGCTGAAACTTCACAGACACATTCTGGGGACACCAGAGACTTATATTACATCTTGTGAAAGTGGCATTATAGGTCACCTTTAATCAAACGAGACAAAGAATAAAATAAAATAAAACTCTGGACTGAATAGCTTTTGTGACTTTAATAAGAATTAATCTATATTTATACAGTGTTTTTACATTTGATTACTTTATTCACTTTCTGTACCTGAAAATTACTGTTAGACCAACCTGAAAAACCTGAAAAACACTGTTTATTTTATTTATGTGTTTGTTTCTCCGCCAGAAGAGGAGCGCAATAATTCTGACTAAAATATTTGTTGTTGGACATTAAATGTGCCATACGTAGAATTTTAAGTGTATTTTTACAATAGCAGTACCTGTCATTTAGTGATTTTAACTTCTGCTTTACTTATGTTATTAGACTATAATGTTGTTACAAGGTTAGAATGTAATGTAACCCTTTTTTTGCAAATATAGCATAGTCTACATGGTTACATTCACTATATATTTGTTTGCATAGCCTTTAACATTGTTTGCAGGACATATAATAACAGACCCCCTACATCCCATTTACAAACCCCAGTTTAAAAACCCACATCAGTAAACAAAAACAACGGATGCCATCCTACCTCTTCATACAGTCCGAGAAGAATATGTCAGACTTCAGACGCACATTCAATCCAGAAAACAACGAGGAGGAGAAAGAAGACTGCTCTGTAATTAAAGGCCATGAAACAGTTCACAGCCTCTATAAAACATTCTGCTCAGAACGACACATTTGACAGAAACAGGATGAAAAGAGCAAACAAGTGTCTAAGTTGTGGTTAAAGTCTCACTAACACACGCTTACAAAGTCACACAAACACGCGGTGTGAAGTGTTGGCCAGCTAATCAACATGCTGAAGAGACGGATGGATGCATCTACTGCTCTCCGTTTACAGAGAGCAGCGAAGCATTAACAAACACGACAAAATAAATCATTACAAACATTCTCAACCAGTTTTTAACTGATACAAGAACTACAACTTCTGTTAATCAACTTTAATCAAAGTTAATCATCTGATTATATCCAAATATCAGCTGATATATCAGATCGCTGTCTGTCTCTCGTTTAGTCGCATTTAAAGGTGTTTGATTAAAAGCTGATGTGACGAACTGGTCATAAATAAGGAACTGGGAATGTTGACGGACATTTGCTGAAAGAAACGCCGAACAACATCGAGCACGACTGACCTGCTTCTGAGTTTATAACAAACATCAAGCTGATTAACATTCCAGCCACATCACAGGACTAGTTAACCCCTCGACTCACGCCAGCACAAACACCGTTAAATGACTGAGTGTGTCACACAGATCTCTATTATGTGAGTAAAAGGAACTGAAATCACCCTCCGCATGTGGAACATCACTTTAGTGCACTGGTATTAGTGCTGTATCTCTTTAAGAAGAACTCTATTAGTTTCCCCACAACGCCTGTGAAATCTTGTGGTTTAAGACCACATCCAAACACACACATGTTAAACATACCTGCTAGAGCTGTCTGTCTGTTAGTCCGTCTCACTCTCACACGCTCCAGTGTTTCCTTCAAGCTCGACAAGTGCATCTGAACACACACACGTTCACACACTCTCTCTCACACGTCCACACACTCTTTCTCAACCGAGCAACCAGAGAGAAAGACAAAAAAAGAGAGACAGAGAGAAAGACAAAAAAAGAGAGACAGAGAGAAAGACAAAAAAAGAGAGACAGAGAGAAAGACAAAAAAAAGAGAGACAGAGAGAAAAACAAACACAGAGACAGACAAACAGAGAGACAGACAAACAAACAAACAGAGAGACAGACAAACAGAGAGACAGACAAACAAACAGAGAGACAGACAAACAGAGAGACAGACAAACAAACAGAGACAGACAAACAAACAGAGACAGACAAACAAAAATACAGACAGACAAACAGAGAGACAGACAAACAAAAAGACAGACAGACAAACAGAGAGACGGACAAACAGAGAGACAAACAGAGACAGACAAACAAAAAGACAGACAGACAAACAGAGAGACGGACAAACAGAGAGACAAACAGAGACAGACAAACAAAAAGACAGACAGACAAACAAACAAAAAGACAGACAAACAGAGACAGACAGACAAACATAAAGACAGACAGACAAGACAAACAAGACAAACAGACATACAGACAGACAAACAAACAAACAAACAGAGAGAGACAGACAAACAAACAAACAGAGAGAGACAGACAAACAAAAAGACAGACAGACAAACAGAGAGACGGACAAACAAACAGACAGACAAACAAACAAACACAGAGACAGACAGACAAGACAGACAGACAAACAAACAAACAGAGAGACAGACAAACAGAGAGACAGACAAACAGATAGACAAACATAGACAGACAAACAAAAAGACAGAGAGACAGACAAACAAACGAAGAGACATACAAAACAAACAAACAGAGACAGACAGACAAGACAAACAAACAGAGAGACATTCAAACAAAAAGACAGAGAGACAAACAAACAGGCAGAGACAAACAGACAAACAAACAGACACACACAGAGACAGACAAACAAACAAACAGAGAAAGACGCAAACAAAGAACGACAGAAAAACAGAAACAGAGAGACAGACAGAAAAATATAAAATATGTCTATGAATAATGTAAATATGTGACTAATGCTTTTTTACCATGTTAATAAAACAAATGAAAACTAATCAGAAAAGAATCAGACAGACTTTTTGACCAAAGAATTTTCATTTACAGGACACGGATTTTTAAAACAACAGTGATTTCTAGCCGATGAAATATTTCACAGCATAACTAAACTCTATACCATCTTTATTCACTATAGAGATGACCTGCGATCCTCGCCTGGAGACGTTATTTTAAAATATGATGGTTATTTACCGGTTTTCAGTGACTCTGAGACTCCTGGAGAATCACACGCTGAGATTTTCTCGAGTTGTGCTGATAAAATCTTCATTTCTATATAAATTCCATTTACTGACTGAACGCAAAACGCGCGCAACAGTTCAACAAACTTGAGTAACGCCGATAAACTCTCAAACAAACAGACACGCTGATGAATATTCATGAAACACTTACAGAAGCGTCTCTGGCAGAACTTGGGCTTGTTTTTCTGGCTCTGGATGTTGTTGTTTTTCTCCGGACGATTGTGAACTAGTCCGTGAGTGTTTCTCCACTGAAACCCTGCAAGAAACTTCTTCCGTAGGCGGCGCGTCACATGAGCGCGTGTGAAACTTCTGCACGCGACGCGCCACTCTGGGCGTCAAATACCGCTAACTGCGGTTGCTATGCGACACAACGGTCAAATTCTTCAGGGAACGCGCGGTGGCCCAGAACACACGGCGGTTTTGTCTAGTTTGACGCATTTTTATGATTGCTATAACTATAATCATTTCAACATATAACCTGTAAGGATTGTTATCTGGTATACAAGTGGAAATATTCTTAAGGATTCTTTAAAAAAATATATTTTCAAATCCTCACACTCGATGTGATTGGTCCATCCTGAGCAGCGCTGAGAAAAGTAACATGGTTTGTTACAAGCGCTGCCCCTCCAGTCACATAAATACATAAATTAAATTAATTTAAACATACAAAAAATATTTATTTTACAAGCATTTTACATTTTAGAAGTGATTGATTTGTGATCTGGTTGATATATGCTGGTTTTTATGGACCCTGTAGTTTTTAGATATTTTTTTGAAGTTGTATAAAAGTGTCATGTACAAGCTTTGGCCGTTAGGCGGCGCTACAGGTCTATGATTGAATTTTAGACTGTGTTGGGATGGAATACTAGCACACTGTATGTTGCAGCATATACATGCCTTCTTTTGCCCAGCTAACAAGAACATTTTCTAATAATGTTTTTGTTAACATTGAACAAACGTTCTGTTAACGTTACTGTGAGAACCGCCAGTCAACCAAAGTTCTGAGAACACTCCCTGTTAGCTGGGTGTACATTAAACACAAAACCAGCACATGTCCATTATAATACAGGATAGTTCCTGCTGACGTAATTTAAATAGTGAGACTTTGAATGGGCTGCAGTAAAACACTGTAGTTCATTTTCAGCGGTTTGCTCATATGAATGCTGCTTCATAAATAAATATTAAGTATGTTTTTCGTCGTCATCATCAGTAGACTAGTGTAGGACGAGAGTGAGTCAGAGTCTAGCAGGCCGCGCGGCTCTAATGCCTCGTGTGGGCGTGTTTAGCAGATCACATTATTTGTTTGGTGCTGGTGGGAGGTGTGTGTGTGTGTGTGTGTTTGTACCTGGTATTCCCTATGTAATGGGGACCAAATGTCCCCACAAGGTGTAATACCAGTATTTTTGACATTTTTTGGTCCCCATGAGAAAAACAGTTATAAATTATATGAAATGTTAACTTTTTAAAAATCTGTCAGTGCTTATGGCTGTTATGACTCTGACACTTTGGGCCCGAGGAGAGAAATATGATTTCTTCAGAGTTTAGCTGGAACTGTTCCAAATAACGTTTTCTGAGAATGACCCAGCAGATTCGTGTGTTCATATGACACAAGACTTTCTTGTGGTTTTACTGTATTCTACTGTAGAGTTCACGTAGTGTTACAACAGCTCTCTAAAACAACAGGAAGTGATACACACACACACACACACACATTTACAAAGATAAAACACAATCCGTCATTGAGGATCCATATACAGTTTCAGTTATACTGGAGGTCCCAGCGTTCTCTATCCCGGTCTCTCTAGCTCGGTGGTCCCAGCGTTCTCTAGCCCGGTCTCTCTAGCCCGCTGGTACCAGCGTTTTCAGCCTGGTCTCTCTAGCCCGCTGGTACCAGCGTTTTCAGCCTGGTCTCTCTAGTCCACTGGTCCCAGCGTTCTCTATCCCGGTCTCTCTAGCTCGGTGGTCCCAGCGTTCTCTAGCCCGGTCTCTCTAGCCCGCTGGTACCAGCGTTCTCTAGCCCGGTCTCTCTAGCCCGCTGGTACCAGCGTTTTCAGCCTGGTCTCTCTAGTCCACTGGTCCCAGCGTTCTCTATCCCGGTCTCTCTAGCCCGCTGGTACCAGCGTTTTCAGCCTGGTCTCTCTAGTCCACTGGTCCCATTGCTCTCTAGCCTGGCGGTCCTAGCGTTCTCTAGCCCGGTCTCTCTAGCCCGGAGGTCCCAGCGCTCTCTAGCCTGGCGGTCCCAGCGTTCTCTAGCCCGGTCTCTCTAGCCTGGCGGTCCCAGCGTTCTCTAGCCCGGTCTCTCTAGCCTGGCGGTCTTAGCGTTCTCTAGCCCGGAGGTCCCAGCGTTCTCTAGCCTGGTCTCTCTAGTCCGGCAGACCCAGCGCTCTCTAGCCTGGCAGTTCCAGCATTCTCTAGCCCGGTCTCTCTAGTCCGGAGGTCGCAGCATTTTCTAGCCCGGCGGTTTCAGCGTTTTCTAGCCCGGTCTCTCTAGCCTGGAGGTCCCAGTGCTCTCTAGTCCACTGGTCCTAGTGTTCTCTAGCCCGGTCTCTCTAGCCCGGCGGTCCTAGTGCTCTCTAGCCTGGAGGTCCCAGCGTTTTCTAGCCCGGTCTCTCTAGCCCGGCGGTCCCAGGGCTCTCTAGCCCGGAGGTCCCAGCGTTTTCCAGCCCAGTCTCTCTAGCCCGGCAGTCCCAGGGCTCTCTAGCCAGGTCTCTCTAGCCCGGAGGTCCCAGCGTTCTCTAGCCCGGTCTCTCTAGCCTGGAGGTCCCAGTGCTCTCTAGTCCACTGGTCCCAGCATTCACTGGCCTGGTGGTCCTAGCGCTCTCTAGCCTGGAGGTCCTAGTGCTCGCTAGTCCACCAGTCCCAGCATTGTCTTGCCCGGCGGTCCTAGCGCTCTCTAGCCCGGAGGTCCCAGCGTTTTCTAGCCCGGTCTCTCTAGTGTGGAGGTTCCAGGGCTCTCTAGCTTGGCAGTCCCTGCCCTCTCTAGCCCAGCATGGTGGTCTCCAGCCCCATCGGTTCCACTCTGGTAGCCTTCAGCTCTGTCCTGGCTCCCTTCTCCACCCTGGCTCCCTGAACTGCCAGCTCCGCCTTGGTTTCCAGTCCTACCTCCACATCATGGGCCTGGTCCTCCATAACTCCGCCTGGTCCGCCTCCACTCCACCACCCATCTGAACTTTTGTTTTGGGGTTTTGTCTGTCAGTGAGCTTCTGGAAGACGCTCCTGGGGGGGGGGGACTTTGTGTTACATCCTGTTTTTGTGCCATGTTTGTAGTCTGTTCACAGCAGGTGTGTCTTGTTAGCTTCTTACCCCTTGTGTATATTTAGCCCTTCGCTGCATCCGAAATCATGTACTGAGTAGGTACTGCATTTGAATTTAAATTTACTTCGCGACCGTTAAAAAAGTATGTTCTATATAGTATGAATTTGGGCAGTATGAATGAAATTCGAACGTACTACAGTACATACACCATGTTGTTACTGTCACATGACCTACCCGCATCAGTTCCGTCACTTCTCTTCCATTCATAAATCCTCTCCCGTGGCCTCACAGGATAGTAAAGTGTCCATCGAATGCGCACTTCAGAATCTTGGCGGAAGTAAAAGGTCAGTCAATGTTTGCTGTAGATCAGGGGTGCCCAATCCTGTTCCTGGAGATCTGCCTACCTGCAGAGTTCAGATCCTGATCAAACACACCTGTAATTATTAAGTGCTCCTGAAGATCTTAATTATCTGGCTCAGTTGTGTTTGATCAAGGTTGGAGCTGAACTTTGCAGGAAGGTAGATATCCAGGAACAGGATTGGGCACCCTGGTTCCCTATTTTCCTTTGATTCCTTGTGTTCCTTTGTTATTGGTTTTCTTATGGTCATTTGTTTAATAAACCCCCTGCAAATAGATCCCCATTTTGCCTGCCATCATGACACTCTCCATCACTCATTCTGTCCATCATGTGTCTGAGAGTCATTATCAGTGTGAAAGATGACAGATCTGATGATGCGGACAATGAAGAATTAAGAGTTGAATCAATCTGACATACACATTCATTACAGACTTCTGTTGTTTTATACCATGTAAAAATGTCCACCCACTTGCCACGACAACACGTCTATGCATGTGGACACAGGTTCTGCTTCTGCTGTGTGTGTGTGAACATCCATCTAAACACAAACTCTCCTGCATCTCTCTGATGCAAAACACACCCGTCAGAGTTTGTGTGAAGCCACTGGAGTTTTTATTCATCTTTCCTTCAGGTGAATGAATCAGGGCCACCATGAAGATCCATCACCTTCATTATGACAACTTGACTCATTTGTGTCTGTTTTAGCTCTTCTAATGAAGTTAATGAGAAAAATTTATCTGTTATCTGAGACAAATGTGACACTGAAGACTGGAGTAATGAAGCTGAAAATTCAGCTTTGATCACAGGAATAAATTACACTTTACTATATATTCACATAGAAAACAGCTATTTTAAACTGTAATAATATTTCACAATTTTTACTGTATTTATGATCAAATAAATGCAGCCTTGGTGAACAGAAGAGACTTTTAAAAACATTAATTATTCCAAACTTTTGACCGGTAGTGAACAAGACAAAACTGACACAAATGAGTCAACATTTATCATAGAGTAAGAGTATAGAGACATAAAATTAATGTGGATGTAGATATAGAGAATATGA
>JBCHWC010000149.1:95000-265000 GCA_039654765.1 Mylopharyngodon piceus | reverse complement strand
CACTCACTCTTCTGTTCTTTTACTGTTTTGAGAAACTGATGACCTAGTTCAGCACACACACACACACACACACACGTACACGTGTCTGTCATTATGTGTAGTTTCAGGGTTAATTCTGTTAGAAATGAAGAACAAATGGAAGAGCAAATAAGCGTCAGAGAGCAGGAGGAACGAGTGTGTATGGAGGAAACTCACTTTGGGTGCCAACAACTGGGAAGACTTGTTAACAACCCACTTGGGAAGAGAACCTGGGAGAGAGAGAGAGAGAGAGAGAGAGAGAGAGAGAGAGTTGATGTGAGTGATCAGATCCAGGGATTCGGCCGTGAGGATGAGGATGATTGTAAGGCAGAGATTACTGTCAAACTGGAGTCCGTGGAAAAGTTTAGAGAAATACAGTGTAAGAAACGTAAAAATAAATAAATATTACAAATAAGAGTTAAAAAAAAATAAAATAATAATAATAATTAAAATAAATAAATAAATAACTAAATAAACAATGAAAAATGATTAAAATAATAAAAAGTACATTAAATTAAAAAATAAACTTATATTAAAATAAATAAATGAAAATTTGTTAAAATAAATAATAAAAAAAGGATTATAATACATGAAAATGAAAATATATAAATAATAAACTACATTAAAATAAATAAATGAATAAATAAATAATGAAAATTTGAATGATAAATCATAAAAAGTAGATTAAAATAAATAAGAGATTTAAAAAAAACTAAATGAACAAAAACCAGATTAAAATAAACATAAAAACTTGCAACTAATGTAAAAAACAAAAATAATAAACTACAATAAATAATGAAAATTTGAATGATAAATTATAAAAAGTAGATTAAAATTAATAAACAACAAAAATACTAAAATAAATAAAAGATTACAATAAAAATTAAAATGAACAAACAAAAAAATAGATTAAAATAAACATAATAAACATACATAAAAACTTGTAACTAATGTAAAAAAAAAACAATGCAACATAACAGAAACTAAATATTTTTCAAACATTATTTTATGTATATTTTTCATATTTATCTATTTTTTTTTTCACAGTATAAATCAGATCTTTATACATGAAAATAAATAGCTGTCTTTTAAATTTTAGGATGTTCATTCCAGGTGTGTGTGTGTGTGTGTGTGTGTGTGTGTTACCTCTCGGGTCCACCTGTGCCAGGTATGTCAAGGTGCAGCTGGTGGGTCCGGTCCGCTGGATCAGGTATCCCGTCTGGATAGAGACGGCTCGCACCAGATCCTTCTTCGGAGGATATTTCTGAAACACACACACACACACAATCAATCAATCTACAGCGCAAAAAAAAAAAAAAAAAAAAAAAAACGCACACCAATTCAGCCAATGAGATTCTCTACAGCATCACTATGGTTACAGGAACACTATGAGCTCTCATTCTACATCCCATAATGATCAAAATGACACTCTGACCCCTGTGTGAGCGTGTGTGTGAGTGTGTGTGTGTGTGATTGATTGTGTGTCAGTGTGTGTGAGAGAATGAGAAGAACAGCAGATAAAAACAAGCCTGTCTGTTTCTCTCTCTGATGACAGACGGATCAATGATCAGTGATCATGTGACTCCAACAACAACTTTATGACCAAACACACTCACACACACACTCATCTGTACAGGATCAGAGTGAGACACTGACCATCATCACATCATTAGTAAAGATCAGAAGATCGTTAGCAGAATCATTGCGGTCCTGTCGTTACACTCACAGCGTGTTTGACGGAGTAGTTCATGATGATGTAATCGTTGCCCATCGGCAGCCATGAGCGCAGGGTGATGACATCACGGTTCTTCAGCGGCTTCGGACACTTCCCTAAGAAGGACGAGCGACAACTCATAAATTCGTACAGATAATGATCATATTCAGACATGTAAAGAGTGATCTCTCACAGGAGTAGTAGCCCACGTCTGCGTTGACCGTCAGTTTGCCGATGTCAAAGGTCTCGATGACATTCGCGTCCCATTTCCGCCGATACTCGATGTCGTGGAGCACGTCGTACATGGTCTCGGATGGGATGTCCTTACACTGCATCCGACACTGAGGAGAGAGCAGAAGAACTGCGTTACCCAGAATGCATCACCGGCCATAAGGGTCAAGAAGAAGAAGGTCAGAAGTGAGATTAAAATATACATTAAAATGTAATATTGCATTATTACTTACTGCAAAAACAGCAGAATATTTCTAGCATTTTTATTATTTTATATATAAATAAATGCTGCATATTTTTAAAAGTTTCTGCTTATTGCCCGTTTTGACCGTTATGATCACAAGCGTGACCCTAAAGTTAAGAAATCCAGAGGATTACATGTTTCCCCCAGACTTTCTCTGCCTGGAAACGGACCAAGATATTGGTGACGTCATAATGCACAAACATTTCGTCCAATCAGATGCTGTCTAGAAGGACAACGCCCCTCCTCCGACACCACATCATACTCATGGCTGTCATAAAATAAAAGCCATTTGCCATGAGAGTAAATGAAGCTCGACACACATCTGAGATAATTCAAGCGTCTGTGACCCTAAAACTGAAACGTGTGTGTGTGTGTGTGAGATAACCTACATCAGGTGAAATGAGGCTGCAGTCATTATGAATCTGATTTGTGAAATATTAAATCAGGCCATTAAAGTAGATCTCATCTCTACAGCACCTGTGTTTTCTAGAGCAACGACAAGAACGAGAGAACGACACTAAAGTCTTCATCCTCCAAAACTAAACATACAGATACACTGATTTAAATACAGAACAATATTTCCACAGCGGTCACACACACGGTTATTATCGTTAACTAAATCAAAACTATTAAATAAAATAAGATAGAATACGAATATTAGATGAAAAACTTTAACTTAGTTTAGGTTAAGTTGAAGCACTTAAATTACTGAACAATAAAAAAACTAAACTAAAACTGAAATGAAAACTGAAAATCAAAAAATAAAAATAATTCAAAATATTAATAAAAACTATTACTGAACTAAAACTGAAATAAATAAAATCTAAAACTAATAAAAAGACAAAATCTAATTCCAAATGAAAAAAATAATAATTTAACTAAAACTGAATACAAATAAGTTAATCCTCAATACTAATATTTAAAAAACTACTAAATAAATGACAAAAGCACGTAAATGACAAAAAAATAAAAAAAATAAAACAAAGTATCAAAATAAAAGCTAACTTAAAATATTAATTTAAAATATTATATATATATATATATATATATATATTATATATATATACACACATATATATATATATATTTATTACACACACACACACACACACAGTGCACAGCATAAATGAGTACACCCCCTCTGAAACTTCCTAAAGTCAGCAATTACTCAATTACTTAGAAGACATGTTAGGTTTCTTTAGAAATATAATGTTCCAGCAAGTCTGCTTAATCAATTACCAAAGAAGTATGTCAAAATTATTCAAGAAAATAAGATTTTCTTATCAAGGTGATAAAATGTTGTGTAGCAAAAATTAGTACACCCTCCTTAAAGTTACTAAATAAAAATTTTCTGGTGTAAGTTTAAGGCAATGTTTGATCAACAGGTAAGTATGTTGAATTAAAACATTTAAAGAGAAGTAATTTTTTGACTATTAAAAGTGTTATATAGCCCACTGAATCATTCTCAGAGTTAATGCTGACAACAATGAAACCACTTGAGAGAGAACTGTCAGGAGACTTCTTTCTTAGCACAAAAGAGGACAGTGGTACAAGAGGATTACCAAATCATTGTTTTAAGTGTGAAAATACAGCAAAAGTAACACAGAAATTCAAAAACAAGGAACTTGTGACAAGGCCCCTGAAATAATCAGGCCTTCATTTTAAGCTTTCATTTAGTGATGAGGGATTTTTTTGCTAGACAAAGAGCAGGAGAAATACCAAGTGAGTGTCTCAGAGCCAGCAAAAGCTATGAAAAGAGTGACTGTTTATCTCACAGAGTAAGATGCAGCCTGCAGAAATGACATGCATGGTTGTTGTTCTCACTGGAACTACCTACTGTAGCCAAAGCACAATAAAGTCAGTTAGCCATTTCCAAAGCCCATATTTACAAAATATAGATTCTGGGAATCAATACTCTGGTCTCATGAGACCAAATCAATCATTTTGGATCTAACAGCATCCAAAATGTTCTGGTGTTGCTAGAGGAGGAGTACAGTGAGAAGTGCCTGGTTCCCACAGTACAGTTCAGTGGTAGTAAAGCTCTTATACAGGGATGTATGAGTGCTGAAGGTGTGAGGTAGTTGTGCTTTATCAATGCTGTCATGAATTCCCACACCACTGTGTAATTTAATACACAAACTTGAAACAGAAGATGTTACCCTTTCCTCATTCCCTGCATTGTTGGGCATTTTTTCAACATGACAATGAGGATATGCATTCTCCCAAGGTGAAAAACCTTCTGTGGACATGTATTGCTCTCAATCGTAACACTCTTGAGCGCCTGTGGGGGATTCTGTAGAGACGAGTTGAGCAACACTCCCCATTAAAGATCAGGGCATTTAAGGAGCTCATCACCCAGGAGTTAAACATGTGACAATTTGTCATGAACTTGTACACTCCGTGCCAAGAAGGGTCAGAGCAGTATATTCAAAATTATGGAGTGCATACTAAGTACTAGAATATTATACATTTGTTGAATTAAATCTAGGGTGTACTCATTTCTGCAATCCTTAATTTAAACAAAATTGGCTAATTTACTTATTTTATGGCTATTAATGACATATATTTCTCAGTTTTTATTATGTATATGTTTAATACATTTTAGTTTTGCCATCTTTCCATGAATTGTATTAGTGATCATAAAGAAAATACATATTTTGTATTTGTTCAGAGGGGGTGTACACATTTATGCTTTGCACTGTAAATAATACTAAAATAATGTATTTTATTGATAAACCAGAGGTCAATACACTAACGGGTTGTTTTAACCCAGCGAACGGAGTTGTTTTAACCCAGCGAACAGGGTTGTTTTAACCCAGCGAACGGAGTTGTTTTAACCCAGCGAACGGAGTTGTTTTAACCCAGCGAACAGGGTTGTTTTAACCCAGCGAATGGAGTTGTTTTAACCCAGCGAACAGGGTTGTTTTAACCCAGCGAACGGAGTTGTTTTAACCCAGCGAACGGAGTTGTTTTAACCCAGCGAACAGGGTTGTTTTAACCCAGCGAACGGAGTTGTTTTAACCCAGCGAACAGGGTTGTTTTAACCCAGCGAACGGAGTTGTTTTAACCCAGCGAATGGGGTTGTTTTAACCCAGCGAACGGGGTTGTTTTAACCCAGCGATCAGGTTGTTTTAACCCAGCGAACATTGTTGTATTAACCCAGCGAACGGAGTTGTTTTAACCCAGCGAACAGGGTTGTTTTAACCCAGCGAACAGGGTTGTTTTAACCCAGCGAACGGAGTTGTTTTAACCCAGCGAACGGGGTTGTTTTAACCCAGCGAACGGAGTTGTTTTAACCCAGCGAACAGGGTTGTTTTAACCCAGCGAACGGAGTTGTTTTAACCCAGCGAACGGGGTTGTATTAACCCAGCGAACAGGGTTGTTTTAACCCAGCGAACGGAGTTGTTTTAACCCAGCGATCGGGTTGTTTTAACCCAGCGAACGGGGTTGTTTTAACCCAGCGAACGGGGTTGTTTTAACCCAGCGAACTGAGTTGTTTTAACCCAGCGAACAGGGTTGTTTTAACCCAGCGAACGGGGTTGTTTTAACCCAGCGAACTGAGTTGTTTTAACCCAGCGAACAGGGTTGTTTTAACCCAGCGAACGGAGTTGTTTTAACCCAGCAAACAGGGTTGTTTTAACCCAGCGATCGGCTTGTTTTAACCCAGCAAACAGGGTTGTTTTAACCCAGCGATCGGCTTGTTTTAACCCAGCAAACAGGGTTGTTTTAACCCAGCGATCGGCTTGTTTTAACCCAGCGAACAGGGTTGTTTTAACCCAGCGAACAGGGTTGTTTTAACCCAGCGATCGAGTTGTTTTAACCCAGCGATCAGGTTGTTTTAACCCAGCGAACTGAGTTGTTTTAACCCAGCGAACAGGGTTGTTTTAACCCAGCGAACGGAGTTGTTTTAACCCAGCGAACAGGGTTGTTTTAACCCAGCGAACAGGGTTGTTTTAACCCAGCGAACGGAGTTGTTTTAACCCAGCGAACAGGGTTGTTTTAACCCAGCGATCAGGTTGTTTTAACCCAGCGAACATTGTTGTATTAACCCAGCGATCAGGTTGTTTTAACCCAGCGATCAGGTTGTTTTAACCCAGCGAACATTGTTGTATTAACCCAGCGAACGGGGTTGTTTTAACCCAGCGAACTGAGTTGTTTTAACCCAGCGAACAGGGTTGTTTTAACCCAGCGAACGGAGTTGTTTTAACCCAGCGAACAGGGTTGTTTTAACCCAGCGATCGGGTTGTTTTAACCCAGCGAACAGGGTTGTTTTAACCCAGCGATCAGGTTGTTTTAACCCAGCGAACGGGGTTGTTTTAACCCAGCGATCAGGTTGTTTTAACCCAGCGAACTGAGTTGTTTTAACCCAGCGAACAGGGTTGTTTTAACCCAGCGAACGGAGTTGTTTTAACCCAGCGAACAGGGTTGTTTTAACCCAGCGATCAGGTTGTTTTAACCCAGCGAACATTGTTGTTTTAACCCAGCGAACGGGTTGTTTTAACCCAGAGGTTAAAACGTTCGCTGGGTTTGTCCATTTTCAACCCAACTTGGGTTATTTTTAACCCATCATCTTTAGAGTGCTGGTCTAGTAGTTTTCATAATGGAAATAATAATCCAATAATGGAGCATTATACATGCACATAAAATGTATATTATAAAATTAATTTTTAAATTGCATGTCTGTATGAAAACAATTGAAAAAAAACGGTACAACATAACATTACTGACTTAAAGTTAAAAAATGCATAAATATTAAACATTATACATTAGGTATCCTAGTATTAATGTCTCTGGTCTCGAAATTTGCATCAAGAATTGTAAAATTTCATCTAATAAAATGTTTATATCATAGTAACCTTATTTCCAGCAAAATACTTGATTATATATATAAAATGGTCATTCTGCTGTGAAACAGAATGCTTTAGAAGAAAGACAAAAGGACAGAAACGCTTGAGTGGGATTTTCCTGAAGCTCCACTGGAGACGAACATCATGAGTGGGAGGACAGATCGTGTGTGAGTGTGTGTGTGTGTGTGTGTGTGTGTGTGTGTGTGTGTGTGTGTGTGATTCGGGGGAAGCCCAACAGCTTTGAGGAGAATCTGACATCTACAGCCACCCACACAGAGCTGTGCTGCGAGTCGTGTGTGTGTGTGTGTTCTGGTTTCTAGCACATTATTTGATGCCTGCAGTCATTGTGTGTTTCTTCACTGACATCTATTGTTTCATCATCAACCAGAACTACACACACACACACACACACACACACACACGGATCTGTGTTCGTTTCACCTGCTAATGAGCTGAAAACACCTGTAAACAACAAGAGGAAGGGATTTTCATGCTCTTTCCTGCCGTGAATCGGTTGGCAGCAACATTAGAGCTTCCAAGGTATTGAGTCACATTTTACTAAAGAGCCTGAAGATAAAGAAATACTCAAAGTACTGTTACATTTAATGCAAATAAAACCACATTATCAGCCGTACGGACACACACAGAGCTGACGCTTGAAGAACCCATCACTGACACTGTGACCACTGCGACATCACTAACACACTACATATATTAATATAAGATGCATATCAAACACACACACACTCATTAACTCACTCACAGACTCAAACACACACCTAAAAACATTCATCATTTAATGTATCATCATTTCCTCACGCTCGTGAGATGTTTAGCTGACAGTTCACACTGTTGAATGAGTAAATGAGGAGTGTCCAGCTCCATATACAAGAGAAGAAATAAAGTCATACAGGTTTGAAGCGACATGAATCTTCATTCCTTTCATTCTTATTCCAGAACATTTTAAAGCGTCTGGTGTGTATCTTCAGGTGCATCACGTCTCCACACCTGAGATCACGTGACAGGGTTTGACACAGAGAGTCTCCAGAGAGACAGAGAGTCGATGGGGACATAAAGAACAAACACACACTGATCATGAGAGGTGATCGTGTTCTGTGAGTCATGTAGGCTCGTCTCAGTCATTACATCATTAGTTTTCTGTGTCAATAAATGGTCAGTCAAAGCAGATATGCTACATTTCTTCTCATAGTAAAACTCATAGTACAATCGAGCACAGAAAGCGTGAAGAACTTGGGATAAACATGACAATGACGTTCAATAATCGCACATTTCCATCTACTGTAAATGCTGAACTTTAAATGAAGATCTGAAACACGAGTATGTGACGCAGACACTTCTAGAAACTCAAGCGTCATTTTATACGACATCATATTGGGCATTTAGTCAAAAAATGATGCAAAGTTCTCTCTTCTTAAAGGGACAGTACACTTATAAATGATCATTCTAAGTCACACAAAATGACAGAATGATCATTTATGGGTGTGTAAACTTCAATTCAAGACAATTAAATTGTTAATAACATTTATTTGCATGAAGATTATTCACCTGTCATCAATTTCATGATCTTTCTCACATCTGATAATGTTCATTACTCATGCTACTACTACTACTAATAATGATAATGTTAATTATATTTATTATAAAGGTCACTGCACATAATGTGCATGTGTGTGTGTGAGAGAATATTAATCTATTGAATTAAACTCTCTCTCTCTTTCTCTGGCCTTTTGTCTGTAGGCGAGTAATTCTCACACTTCAGCATTTTGTGTTATTGTGCTTTACTGCCGTTTCCCCCACAGGAACACGTGTCAGCAGACTCACACACGCGTGTGTATGTGTGAGTGTGAAATGAATGCAGATTTTATAGTTACATTTATTCATTTAGCAGATTCTTTTACCCACAGCAACTTACAAATGAGCAATATGCATTACAATGACAAGGGTCAATTTTCACTGCAAATTAAAAGTCATTAACGATATTAGAGATAACAAACTCCACTATATATCGGTGATGGGAATGACATATGTTTACATGCACTTATTTGTCTCAATCTAAACGAATCCAATCCGATTTCAGATTCAGAAAGTTCTGTTTATATGAACCCTAAAGATTGCAATCTGATTCACATTCGTTTATATGTGTGAGAATGTGATAATGGAAGCATCGAAGCTACGCAAGTATAATTGTCTTTTTGTCCTTGATGATGTATGTTTTTTAGCAAATATTTAGTAAATATTCAGTTTCATCCGCTGACTAGTTCGTAAGATGTGAGATTTTTACCATATGCATTACGGCACTGCACACGATATTTTTGAGAAAATAGTCAGATTCAAACTTATCGTATTATTTCAGGTCTACACCACCAGATCGTAATGTCATTGGGACTGAGCTCTATCTGATCGACTGAGGTGTTTACATGAAGGCTTTTCAATTCGACTGAACCATCATGGGTTATTTGGGTGCATGTAAATGTATTATAAGAGAATAAAGAAGCTATTCAAATTTTCAGTTTCAGCACTGATACCGTAACTGAAAATCATCCTGCAAAATCCCCTGCTTCATTAAACTGTTATACATACTGAAGATATTTTGTAATGCTGCAGGACGAGTTACTGAAGATCAATAGTGTTAAAGGTGAGCACTAGTACTAGTGATGATTTGGCATTGATGGTTCCATGAAGAACCTTTAACATCCATTTCACGAAGGGGTCTTTACACAGGTTTTCGCAGTGATGCCATAGAAGTACAGTTTTTGGTTTCCTAAAGAACCTTTCAGTGATCAGTTCTTAAAAGGACCATTTTTTCCTCAGTGTGAAGAAAGTTTTAATAATCTAAAGAACCATTTTTCCACAATAAAGAACCTTTTGTGCAATGGAAAGATTTCATAGAAGGTTCTTGATGGAACCATCAATGCCAATAAATAACCTTTATTTTTAAGAGTGCAAAATGGTTCTTTTAAGAACTGATCACTTGAGGGTTCTTTGGGGAGCCAAAAATGGTTCTTCTACACTCTTACAAAATAAAGCTTCTTTATTGACGTTGATGGTTCCACAAAGAACCATTATCATCTATGCAACCTTTCAATATCACACAGGATTCTTTACAAAAACCATTATTGTGTAAAAATAAAGGTTCTTTATTTGCAACTATGGTTCTATCAAGAGCCTTTAACATCCGTGGAAACTTTTCAATACACAAAAAGTTCCTCATACTAAGAAAAAACATGTTTTTCTCTAAAGAACTGACCACTGAAAGGTTCTTTAGGGAACCAAAAATAGTTCTTCCCTTAAGTGATTAGTTCTTAAAAGAACCATTGTTTTTCTTAGTATGAAGAACATTTTAATATTCAAAAGAACCTTTTGTGGAATGGAAAGATTCTATGGATTTTAAAAGTTCTTTATGGAACCTTCAATGGCAATAAAGAACTTTTAAGAGTATAGAAGAACCATTTTGAGTTCCCCAAAGAACCTTTCAGTAAACAGTTCATTTAAGAACAATTTTTGTGTGAACACACTTAAAGGTTCTTTATTTGCAACTACGGTTTCATCAAGAATCTTTAACATCCATGCACAAAAAGTTCTTTATTGTGGAAAATGGTTCTTTTTTTTTTTTCCAAGAACTGACCACTGAAACATTCTTTGGGGAAACAAAAATGGTTCTTCTATGGCATCACTGTGAAAACCCCCTTTTGGTACCTTTATTTTTAAGAGAGTAAAGAACCTTTAGAGGCTTCATGGATGATAAAAGTTCTTCACGGAACCATGAATGCCAAATAAAGAACCTTTATTTTTAATAAAGCCAAGATTTTTCTAACGTTCTTCACACAAAAATGGTTCTTTTACGAACTTTTCACTAACAGGCTCTCTGGGAATCCCAAAATGGTTCTTCTATCATTTATCAGCTGCTTTCCTACAAGACTGAAATGTGGTCAATATTTCTCTGTTCACTGTCTCCGTCTCTGTGAAACAGGAACCATAAATCCCGTCAGATGAGCGTGGGTTTGGCTCCCTGGCCAACAGCTACAATCATTCGGCCTGATTTCCTCTCTCAGGTGCTTTACTTCTCCTACTCATTATTATGCCGCTTCTTTGTTTTATGCATTTCTTCCTACTTTGTAATGGAACAAAAGGACAGTGTGTGCAAAGCTCGAATGACCGCGTGTTCAGTCTCCCGGAGCACAGGTGAGCTCTCAGGTGACCGGCGTGAGAATCCAGCGCCTGAACAAGCAGGTTTTAAACTTTATGAACTCTCGCTGGCCTTGGGATACGTTAGACGGAGTTTCCTGCAGAACCTTGAGCAAACACAGAGATGAAAGATCAGGTATTGACTGTAAAACACAAAGTCGTGCAGATCTAAGACTGTGAACCCGAGCTGAACTTCTCACACGCTGCTTTATCAGTGGCGAGTTCAGCGGTGTCTCTGACTCTTACACTAGCAGTCTTTCAGTTTTTGAGGAGACAAACACATCCTGCTGGGTTTCCGTTACAGTGCAAACACACCCGTACACATGTGTCAACACCTGCTGGATAAACCTGCCCGCCCGTCACACACCCGGATGTGCCCCGTTAAACACACACGGACGTCCCTACACACACACTCATGACTAACTAGTCCTTCAGTGGAGGATTTTAACCCTATAAAGCTTCTAAATGATCTGTTGAAACCTGTTGAACAAAACCTACTACATGCACTCTGTCCTTTTTACCAAGTATGCTTTTTAGTATAATTGTACCTTGTCTCTTTGCTGTGAAATTTTACTGATTTTTACCAAGTAAATGTAAGAATAACTTTGACATTGTTAGTAATATTTCAACTGGACTGAAGCAGGTTTACTTGATTATCCATACAGCATTTTATTAGAAAAATCATGAGTATCAAATATGATCATCAGGCTTTTTGTGAAGGTTTATTTGTTCGTCTCTCAATCATCATTGTATTGCATTGCATTATATGTTTTAAAACTACAGAGATTATGAAACTAGGAATTATAATAAAACATGACGACTCATATTTATATGCATTTTATGAAAACGGTCTTCTATATACTGTTATAAAGATTACAAGCTTTAGAATGTCATATAAATACCAGCATCTGAACCAAATTGCATATTTTTGCCTCTTGAGCTGTTTTTCCTCCATATTCTCATACTATATTAGCCATAAAAGTATCAAATATGATACTCAACATAACTTTTTTCTCTTATATTTTCTCTAAAGTTTCAATAAAGAGATTTTCACAGGGTTAAATATATGGCAGCAGCATCACTCCTGAATCTCTAGTGTGGGATTAAGCTCACTAAAGTGAAAAGTCTTGATGAGTTTGATCCCTCAGCCTTTCAGTCACCAGATACAGCTTCAATCTGCTGAAGAAGACAAACGCAAGGCCTGCCATGAAGCAGAAGAGCAGCTGTCCGTCACAAGCACTCACCTTGATCTTGTGTAAACTCTTCTCCTCCTCCAGCACTTGGATCCACACGCAGATGCTGTTTTTATTGTAGGTAAGACTCCAGCCTTCATCGGACTGACACTCGTGTTTGAACCGGCTGAAGGCTCGGTCGTCCGGGATGAGAACCTCTTCCCCGGACATCATCATCATCATCATCTTCCTCCTCCTGCTGCTGCTGCTGAACCTGCGGCTCCCGGTGCGGGGAATAACAACCTGATATGAGACTAACAGGAGAGTTTGCTTTTAAAGAGTTGCTTTTAAGTTTATTATTCCCAGCGGCCGGTGAATCTGACACGCGTCGCGTGATGAAACAAGACGCTCATGAAACGCACGGGCGGTTTCTCTCTGAACCGAATCCCTGATTCACATCAGATGTTCAAACATATGCTGCGCGTTTTCCGCAGGCGTGTGTCGCGCGCCGGTGCGGAAGCGCGCGTTTAAAATATTCAGATATACGCGCGCGAGAGGTTGTGTAAATAAACTCATATATGAGTGTGTCGAAAATAATAAACGCAAACGCGTTTCCCGGTGAAATGCACGAGCAGCTGTTTCATCCCGCTGTATGTGTGTGCGCGTTACATTGATGAGGAAAGGCGGGTGCGCGCTGGCACACACACGAACACACGCATGACTGACAGCTGAGCTCCGCCCACCGTCATGCACCCGCACAGCGCTGACGTGTTAGCTTCCTATCATAACCTCTATTTTGCATGTATCGATTTTTTCTTCTATGCTATATCTCCTTTTAATGACATCACCGATCATGCAAAATAACATCATACACAAAGAAAAATAAGGTGCATTGAGTGAAGTTTGGCAGGTTTGTTACTTGCATGAAGATGTCAAATGTGGGAATGGCTGATGAGCATAATAAAGCATTTTCAGTTACCATACATGGATCATATTGTGAGAAATAATATCATAATGCAAACTATCAGCTATTTCATAAGTCAGGCTTTACAGGGTTAACGATCGATGGATTGAGATGGTGATGTGAGGCTTCTGTAGCTGTCAAACATATTAATTAATAATAAACATATAGAAATAATCTTTTTTAAAATTGAGAGTAAAATAAGATAACACACACACTCATGACTAAGAGGATTTTAACCCTATAAAGCCTCTGAATGATCTGATAAACCTGTTGCACAAAACCTACTACATGCACTCTGTCCTTTTTAGCAAGTAAAAGGCCTTTTTAGAAGCTCGTGCTTCACGTGTCTTTTTGCTGGGAAATTGTACTGATTTTTACCAAGTAAATGTAAGAATAACTTTGATATTGTTAGTAATATTTCGACTGGACTGAAGCAGGTTTACTTGATTATCCAGTCATCATTTATATTAGAAAAAGTATCAAATATGATCATCAGAAATCCAGTGTTCACACGCTGTTTTAGAGCCTGAAACTGACCTCATACATCCACAAAAAAAAACTATTAAGTGTCAATTTAGTGTTTAAATACTTTATGCTGCCACTGTAGAATTTAATTTTAAAGACAGACACGAAGCAGAAGACGTGAGACACACACCACAGGAAGTTTGTGGTTTGGAGATGTTGGGTTTTTGTTTTTTTCATCAAACCACAGTCACCTGAGAGTTTCAGTAGCATCTCATTTATTCTACAAACGCCTTTCCTTTCTCTATTAACAGCCATTCGGAAGTGTTAAACATAGCAAACAACTCTGAAATCAAACTATGTAATTCTATTGAAGATGTTTAATTAGTGTCATAAGAAGTTCAGGTATTATAGATGTTCTTAAAGTCATCTTTTCTTCTCTATTGTGTCGTATATTCAAGTGAAACAGCTTGGCAAACAAGAACAAATGTCAAATGTCAAACGGGGCTTGATTTTGTCTGTGTGGAATTGATTGGATGGTTGTGGTTTGCTATTGGTGGATCTTATGTGAGTGACAGGTTGCCCCGCCCTTGTCATCAGAGAAGAGAAGAGATGCTGCAAGAGGAAGTTATTCTGATTCAAGATTACGAGGAACATGAATTTAACACAATAATGACGTGCACCGATAGGCTAAATCGTTAATAAATGCTGCAATATCCCATAACAAAACAAGAATTGTCCATTTTGATTCCCCCTGTTAAAAGCAGTTTCAGTCATTGTGGATGTAGATTGTGTGTGTCAACAACCAACATCAGAAACTTTTTAGTATGATCATTAAGAATACCTGATAAGAATAATAATTTCATAATATTAAAGATAACTTATTAATAATGTATAATGCAAAGGGATTTGGACTGTATTCAAGTCTAATATTAATATTTCCATTACTGTTCTGTTGTTAATCTATTGGCTGATGGCACAGGGAAAGTGTTGCTCATGTATTAAGTGAGTTTAGACGCCCTCTGCAGGTCAAAGTATATATATACCAAACTCTGAGCTGAAGCAGAAAAATCGATCTATCATTTGGAAATAAGTGTATTTTTTATTACATTTTTGTATATATGCATGTCCAAAAATTGTGTTACCATTTAAACTTTTAAGTAATGATAATATAAAGAAAAAACCTTTCTGAGTGCACGCAGTGCAGCAGAGTGACGTTATTAACTACATTTCCCATGATTCCCTGCTCACCGCGGATGTTTTTCGTTTACCGGACACACGTTTCTGCTCTCAAGCTCTGATCCTCCTGCTGTCATTAAAATCATAAACCGGCCGTCGGTGATCACTGAAACACCTCAACTAATCACGCCGTCTTTTCTGATAACAGAACCCGCTGTTATTATAATCGTCAGTCCGGAGGGTCACGATGTTCCTGTCCTCGGTACCGGCGCGCGTCCTGATGCGAAGGTCGCGGAGTCTGTCGCCGTGTCGCGCGCTGCAGACCAGTCACGGTGAAGCCTCCCGCTTCCGAAACCTCTGTGAGCTCGAACCGAGCCGGAGCCCGGTTGCCAGCGGCTCGCGAGCGTCCAGGAAGTGTGTTTTGAGTGAGGAGTCGCACATGCAGTACCATCAGCTGGCCAGCAGGTGGCGCGTCAGTTTGGAGGGCCGCCGGAGCAGCTGGGCGACGCTGACCGCTGCGGGGCGCTACAGAGACGGACACGAGAGCGGCTCAGACACCGCCGCTGCTGCGGGCGTCATTTCAGCCGCGGCGCTCGCCTTCTGCTTGAAGAAAGACAACGATGATAAAGGTATAAAGCGATAGAAGCCCTTCCGTCACATGAGAAAAAAACATGCTTTTATAAATCACAATTATGACATAAAAAGTTTAATTTTTGACATCCTAAATAATATTTATGAGACGAAAAATCGAAATTAGGACATGAAAAGGCGACATGCTGACTTTAAAAGTCATAATTATGACCTAAAATGTCGAGGTTTTGACATACTAATATTTATGGGATGAAATGTCGAAATTATGACATATTAAGTCGAAATTATGAAATACTAGATCAATTATGAGATAAAAAGTTTAAATTATGACTTAAAAAGTCATGATTGTGACATAAATCGAAATTATGGCAGATTGAGTCATAATTATGACATTAACAAGTCAAAGTTTTGATATTCGAAGTAATATTTATGAGATGAAAAGTCGAAATTATGACAAACTAAGTCAATTATGAGATATAAAGCTGAAATTATGACATTTTAAGCCAAAGTTATGACAAAAGTAATATGAGATTAAAAAAAGTTGAAATGATGCCATGAAAAGGCAACATTTTGACTTAAAGTCATATTTATGACCTAAAAAGTCAAAATTATGATAATATTTATAGATAAAAAAAGTCAAAATTATGACATACTAGATCAATTATGAGCTGAAAATTCAAAATCATAACTTTTTATGACAGAAAATTAGAAATTGTGACATAAGTCAAAATTATGACAGATGAAAAGTTGAAATTATGACATACAAGATCAATTATGAGATAAAAAGTCAAAACTATGACTTTAAAGAAGTCATGATTATGACAAAATTAGAAATTGTGACATATTAAGTCAAAATTATGACACTAATATTAGATGAAATGTTCAAATTATGACATACTAATATTAGATGACAAGTCAAAATGATGACAAGTCATATCTTAAGTCGAAATTATGACATTCTAAATCATAATTTTGACTTGGTATGTCTGAATTTCGAGTTTTATAATTATTTGACAAAGACGTCAAATAATTTCTGCTTACTGATGTCATGATTATGATCAAGAAAGCAGGATTTTATGTGACAGAACTGCTCTTCCATATGAAGCAGTGCACACACTGATGAAGCTGACATCGCTCTGACTCTGAGATGTTGTTGTGTTTCAGCTGAAGCTCTTCTAGACGCGTCCAGATCCAGTAACACTGAGGAGGTGATCAGGTGAGACACCAACAAAATACATAATCAAAAATGACAATAGACGCATTCACAGTGTTCATGGTTTGCTTTTGAGTCTTTTAGATATATTACCTCTGGTACTTCTCTATCTCTGGTGCTCAAAATAAATAAAATAATACATATGACGTCAGTTTAAAATGTTTTTATACATCCGTGTACCTTGTAATGTGCTCTAGAAGAAAATGAAACTCAGTTTATGGGACATTTGTTCATGTGTGTAATGAAGCGCTGGATGTTTTGTGTAGATTTCATCCTGTCATCACGCCAGTGTTTCTGAACATCACGTGACTCTGAGGTCATGCAGTGCTCACGTGTGTCTGCTAGAGGGCGCCAGTGATTGTCTTTATTTCATCAGCACATTATATTGTGTTTGAGAGACCTTAGCAGAAATAAGAGCGTCACAGTCATTAGTGGTGTTCATTATCTCAATCCCATTTTTATTCTTATTTGTATTATTTCTATTTATTTATTTTGATAAAATTTATATTACATAACAAATGTGTGTGTGTGTGTGTGTGTGTGTATATATATATATATATATAAATAGAATTAAATACTTAAAATATATATGATATAATTAAACAACATGATAAAAAGTAGAATAAAATATATAAATATGTGTATATATACATATACTTATATTATTTTATTCTATTTTTTGTTGAATGTAATTTAAATTTTTTATTCTTTTTTTAATATATATATATATATATTTATATGATATAATTAAACGATATGATAAAAATTCTAATAAAATAATAAAAATATATAAATATATTATATTTATATTATTTTATGTTTTTTGTTAAATATAATTGTAATTATTTTATTCTAATTTTTTAATATTTATATATATATGATAAATATATATGATATGATGATATGACATAATTAAACGATATGATAAAAATTAGAATAATAATAAAAATATATAAATGTGTATATATACAGACTTATATTTATATTATTTTATTCTATTTTTTGTTAAATATAAGTTTATTTATTTTATTCTAATTTTTAATATTGATGAGTATATATATATATATATATATATATATATGCATGCATGAATTTATGTGTTTTATATGTGTATATATATATATATATATATATATATATATATACATAGTTGGAAATTATGTAGGAAATAAAATATAGAAATAATCAGCTTTTGAAAAGTAGCAAAAGACGCATCTGTGGAGCGTCTGGACGTCTGTCAGAAACTAAAGAAGCAGCCGTGTGTGTGTGTGTGTCTGTGTGTGTGTGTGTGTCTGTGTGTGTGTTTCTGCTGTTTGGGCCCCAAAAGGCGAATAGTGCAGATGGCAGTGAAGTGTGTGTGTGTGAGACACCAGATGTGTTAAGTGTTTTAAGTTAGAGGTCAGTCTGCTGAGAACGAGTAAGTGTCGCAGCTCACTGTTGACTGTAAACACACACACACACACACACACACACACACACACACTCCCTCAGGGCAGGTTTTGCTGTCTGTCCTCTGCAGAATCTCACTCACTGTCTTCTTCTCTCAGGTTGTTGGCGGAGGGAACCGATCCGAACACTCGACACCGCTTGGGCTGGACGGCTCTCATGGTGGCCGCCATGAACAGACAGCACAAGTGAGACCCTCTGTGTGTGTGTGTGTGTGTGTGTGTGTGTGTGTGTGTGTGTGTGTGTGAGTGAGTGAGTGTGTGTTTACAAATGTTTGTCTCAGGCCTGATCACTCTGAGCTCTTAATTACTGCTTCATTAGCTGCTGCTGTACACACACATACATGAGTGTGTGTGTGTGTGTTCATTTGCACTCTCTGAAGCGTGTGCGTGTGCATATGTGTGTATGTGCGTGTGTGAACTCTTTACCCAGAATGCCGTGGCAGAGCTTGTGTGTCAGAGACCCACAGAACCTTTGATTTAATTCAATTAAAGCTCACTTAACAAACATACACAGACGGAGGAGAGACAGAAGGAGAAAGAGGGAGAAGGTCGCCAAATCCAATTTTTGGAGTCAGTGTCACCCCTCATTTGAAACAGGAGTCATTTCACTGTGTCAACACACACACACACACTCTCTCACACACACACACTCTCACACACACACTCTCACACATACTGTGATATACAATTCTGTCCTGTAATATGTTCCTTGTATAGTTGTAGTAGCATGAATTGAGAAAATTTGGCATATACTGTACCTGATATATATCAAAATGAACTGATATCGAAATCAGAATCGAATGGAAATCGATTCAAATCATGAAATTTGTGTCAAAGCACTAATAGTATGGTAGTATAGAGTCAAAGTCAGTTTTCCTTCTGTTCTCTCTTATGACTCCTTCTCTGTTCATCCATCAAACATGCAGTGTGTGTGTGTTTGTGTGTGTGTGTGTGTGTGTGTGTGTGTGTGTAATAATACATCACTTCTCTTTTCAAGTGATTTTGATAAAAACAGATGCCCAAACTGTTGAAAACGTCTTTCTCTCACTCACCGAAAATTGATTAATGGTGTTTCTATCAGTGTCTCTATTGAAAATATTGTCGTTTATCACAGACGCCTGACTGTGTGAGCTGTGTGTGTGTGTGTGTGTGTGAGTGTGTTCCTCTCTCTCTGTTATGAGTGGCATAACTCACTGTTGCCGTGACGCACAGTCCTGTGTCTTCCTGTCATTCAAAGCCCCTGGTGACCAATCAGAGCTGCAGGGGAAGCGAGGCTCCGCCCACACTGACTGTGATGCATGAACGACCTTCATCTCTCACATGACTCTTTCCTGATGCTCAATCTGTTTATTAGTTGGACTGATCTGTCTGATCAATTAAAAATACCGCAGTACATGTGGATGATGTTAAAGGATGTAGTTTACTCAATTCTTATCAAGTTAATTGTAATTTGTTGTTTTTTATTGCCTTTTTCCCTATCAAATATTTTAGTAATCATGGGTGTCATTCGAAAGCTTAAACACTCATAATTCATCCTGTCAAAACTATTTTGAAATTGGACACTGTTACCATCGAAACGCTACTTTAAATCCTTTTAGCAGCTCAATTTTTGTGATAGTATCTTCAAATTTGGAACTCAACTTGGTTAGACATTCAGCTTTGATTTTTATAGAAATTTTTGAGTCCAAATTATTTAGTAAAATATGAATTTTGTATAAAACAAAAAATGTGTAGTTCAGTACATTTGCGCTACAGTAACCTTCTATAACCTTATTACATTTTAATTTTTTGAAGCTGCTTGCATTAAGGTGAAAAATGACAGATTTTTTTATTTCAGTGAAATGAATGTACTATATTTTAGTTCAATAATGTTTTTTTTATTTAATATTTTGTATTTTTAGAGGATTTTATGGTACTAAATTATATTTATGGAATTATTATGATCCATTTATTTAACTTAAACTATGGTAAATCTTAAATCTTTGGAGCAACAGACTGAAGTTTGGTCTCTTTTTAAAGAAGACACTTGGCAGATTATTGCTGAAAGTGAAAAAGTTAAAATGAAAAAAAAATTATAGAAGTTTAAGTTTATTATTATGAAAGATGCACAAAATACTATTATTGAATTTTATATGAAATATATATTTTCTAAAACATGTTTTACTCTAAAGCCATAAATCTAAACAAGTTGTGTTCCAAATTTGAGGTTGATATCTCAAAAAATGAGCTTTCAGTCAGATTTTGTTTGGGCGCAGTACTAAACGCTGCCACTAGATGAAATTCACTTCCCATTAGTTTCCAAAGCGCTCTTTTTTGACCACAAACAATACAAGTATGACTATTTTGTTCAGGACCATTTAACCTTTTTGTGTTCACATAGCTAGTGCCAAAACCTTTACCAAGTTTAGTACCGTTTAAAAAAACAAAACGTGAAATTTTTCAGTCAAAAATGACCGAAGAGCACCAGAGGGTTAAACAAGCGCAACTTATAGACTGTCTCTTTCTCTGTATGTGGCTGTTTTTTGACCAAGCTTTTGGACTTTACGCTCGTCGTCAAATGTCTAACATTATAGTTGAGGTGTGGTTTATTTGTGTGAGCCGCCGCAGGTCCTAGTAAAGGTTCTGTACGGTCACAGGACTGTGAAGGGAATGAGCTGATATAATCAACCGCTCTCAGTGTGTCGGGCTGTTAAAGTGTTCAGGAGATCAGACTGTGAGATTCACACAAATCTGTTTAAACTCCTCTTCAGTGGTGTCAAATATACACCAGTATCAGTTCATATCCAGACCAGATTCAGATCATCAGTGTACTGCATTGCAGCATGCTTTATAATTGATTTAAAACTACTTTAAACTGCATTTTCTGTTATCATTATTTGACTTGCAAGACACTACATGGAATATTTGTATACTTGTATGGTGAAAAACATCAGTTAAAACTATACTATTGCTTTATATCACCATTTCAGACTGTGTCAGATGAGGGAAACATCCAAAATGTGCAACGATGTCTTCTAGGACTGTAATTATGTCATTTAAAAGCTTAAACTCTCAAAATTTATCCTGTGAAAACTGTTTTGAAATTGGACATTGCATTACCATGGAAATTATATTTAAAACCTTTTAACGGGCTCAATTTTTGTGATATCAACTTCAAATTTGGAGCACAACTTGGTTAGACGTGGCTATTTTACAGTCTAAATTACTTTGTAAAATGTGTATTTTGTATAAAATATACGTTTAGTTCAGTACTTTTGCATTACAGTAAAATTAAAATTAAAAAAGTGCAGTGATTTCCTCTAAATTTATTTTCCTCAATTTATCCTGTGAAAACAAATCCGTTTTGAAATTGGACAATGCGTTACCATTGAAACACATACTTGGTACTTTAAAACCTTTAAACAGGCTCACTTTTTGTGATATCAGCTTCAAATTTGGAACACAACTTGGTTAGACATGTGGCTATTGTAGTCCAAATTAGTTTGTAAAATGTATGTTTTGTATAAAATAAAAAAGCGAACTTAAAACTTAAAAAAATGTGCAGTGATCTCATCTTGGAGCAACAAAAAAATTTTTTTTTATTTTTTTTTTTTTACAAAAAATGTTGTAGTTGACACTTGAGGCACCTCAATAGACTTATTATGTTTAATAATTTTTTAGGGTATAATTTTTACTACTAAAAATAATAAAATTAGATTTTTTTATATTTATATTATATTTTTAAATTTAAATTAGATTAAACCAATTTGCATAAGCGATTAGACTATCATTTGCATTCTTAATCAAAATTTTAGTGAGAGAGAACTAAGGTTGTCATCTGCAAACATTATTGGTGTAAGAATATTTGAAACATTCTACAAATCATTTATATAAATAATAAATAGTAAGGGTCCTAGAACAGACCCCTGAGGAACCCCTCAGAGTAATCTTGCTTTGCTAGAATAGCAACCCTTAAAACAAACAAACAGTCTTCTATTAAATATGTAATTTTTCAACCAATTATATGTAATATCATGAAAACCATATTTATACAACTTTTCCAATAAAATGATACTTAATTTCTCTAAAAATACTACAAGTAAATTCATGATTTTCAAGTGCAAGGGTAAACTTGTCAATCAGGTGAAGCAAAGCCATATAAGTAGAGTTGTTTTTACAGAATTCATAATGATGTTTGTAAAGAATAGAATTTGAATCTAAATGAAAAAGAACCCTAAAATCAAGTCAAGTCAAATGTTTTTGTATAGCACTTGTCACATTACAGAAAATCATAATGTTAATGTTCATAATACCTTCATTCCTTCTAGTCGCATTTAGCAGATTAGAGCTGGGCAATGATATAGTTACATTTTAATGTTCATGCAATTTGTGAACCGCACGTGTATCCCAGAGACGACGCCGGTCTGGTTTTTGTTGAGTTGTTGAGTATTTCACGTCGGGATAGACGCTCGGATAGCGAACCAGCTCCACCGTGATCAAAGTCTGAGACTGTTGCTCTTTTAAAAGCAAGAAGGATATGCTTTAGACTGAGATGTTTGCTGAGCTTTGATGTGTGTGAGACTGTTTGCACTCTTAACCCAGCGACGGCCACCACCCAGATCTGTCCATTCACGTGGACAATGACCAGCAATGAAGAGGAACCCTTGTTGACCGTTCCGATCCAACGGCACAACGCCTCACTCCAGGATAAAGAAAGGAGAAGTGAGAGAGCGAGGTGAAAGGGGCTTCTGGAGAGGGGGATTATCCCTCATTTAGGGCCTGAGAAGGGCGAGCCGCGGTGGGAATGTGCTGGGATTATTCTGGAGTGGGTGGGAACAGGGCATGTTTTGTTAATGAGGGCAGCGGATGAACTTTAGTACGTAACCGCTCGCATTCATTTCATTGCAACATATTGTGATAATGCAAAGAGTTTTTAAAACTCAATAAAGATAAATGTTCTCTTTTAGAGAACTGAAAGTAGTGACGTTACTAACTGAAGCACATAACGGTAGACGTAATGCAGTTTCTCCAGTCGCCAGCTACTTTTTCCAATCTAGTTGTAGGGCAAAAATACTGGTTTGTGTCACATTGTGACAGAATTTAACAGATGAATTTACACTAAACACAATTAATGAAACTAGAACTGGAATTGAATTGGGAATTATATCAGACAATATACATTTTTTGCAGCTCCATCAATACAAATGAAATGTAAATTAACCTGTTAAAAAAATGGTGTCTACACAGCATTTTGCATCTTCTGTTTTGTTTTTGTTGTTTGTTCATCACTATGCTTTAAAATCAGTTCTCTAAATTGCTTTCTTATTGTATTAATTATGTTTTGTATACATTTATTTGTGATACTTGTCTTGTACCAGATAAATACTGATTGGAATTGCAAAAATGATATGATAGTTAAATATTTAAAGATTATGCCCAATTCAATGTAGTTATTTTTCAATTAAATTCTCTAAATTAGACTGTTTTATAGTTTTATTAATTGTGTTAAGTGTAAAATCATGTGTTTAAGTTTAATTGTTTTGTATAAATAAGAAATAGTAAGGGTCCCAGAACGGACCCCTGAGGAACCCCACAGAGTAATCTTGCTTTGCTAAAATAGCAACCCTTAAAAAAACAAACTGTCTTCTATTCAAAATTAAATTTTTCAACCCTTTATATGTAATATCATAAAAACCATATTTATCCAACTTTTCTAATAAAATTTAATGATTAACTGTATCAAAAGCTTTTGACAGTAAATTCATGATTTTCCAGTGCAAGGGGAACCTTGTCAGTCAGGTGAAGCAAATCCATATAAGTAGAGTGGTTTTTACAGAATCGATGATGTTTGTAAAGAACAGAATTTGAATCTAAATGAAAAAGAATCCAAAAATTTTAAACAAGTCAAGTCAAATGTATTTGTATAGCACTTGTCACATTACAGAAAATCATTATGTTAATGTTTATGATACCTTCATTCCTTCTAGTCGCATTTAGCAGATTAGAGCTTGTGTTTTCTACTTTTATTAATTGTGTTAGGTGTAAAATCATCTGTTTAAGTTTAATTTTGTCTCTAATTAAGAGCCTCAATGTTTTGTCCCAAAAAATACTAATTGAATTGCAAAAAAATTTATGAAATTATCTTATAGTTAAATGTTTCAAATACGCTATATTGCCAAAAGTATTGGGACACCCCTCCAAATCATTGAATTCAGGTGTTCCAATCACTCCCATGGCCACAGGTGTATAAAATCAAGCACCTAGACATGCAGACTGCTTCTACAAACATCTGTGAAAGAATGGGTCGCTCTCAGGAGCTCAGTGAATTGCCACTGTGCAATAAGTCCATTCGTGAAATTTCCTCAGTACTAAATATTCCATGGTCAACTGTTAGTGGTATCATAACAAAGTGGAAGCAATTGGGAACAACAGCAACTCAGCCACGAAGTGGTAGGCCACGTAAAATCACAGAGCAGGGTCAGCGCATGCTGAGGCGTGCAGTGCGCAGAATTCGCCAACTTTCTCCAGAGTCAATAGCTGCAGACCTCCAAACTTCGTGTGGCCTTCAGATTAGCTCAAGAACAGTGCGTAGAGAGCTTCATGGAATGGGTTTCCATGGCCGAGCAGCTGCATCCAAGCCTTACATCACCAAGTGCAATGCAAAGTGTCGGATGCAGTGGTGTAAAGCACGCCGCCACTGGACTCTAGAGCAGTGGAGACGTGTTCTCTGGAGTGACGAATCATGCTTCTCTGTCTGGCAATCCGATGGACGAGTCTGGGTTTGGCGATTGCCAGGAGAACGGTACTTGCCTGACTGCATTGTGCCAAGTGTAAAGTTTGGTGGAGGGGGGATTATGGTGTGGGGTTGTTTTTCAGGGGTTGGGCTTGGACCCTTAGTTCCAGTGAAAGGAACTCTTAATGCTTCAGCATACCAAGACATTTTGGACAATTTCATGCTCCCAACTTTGTGGGAACAGTTTGGGGATGGCCCCTTCCTGTTCCAACATGACTGCGCACCAGTGCACAAAGCAAGGTCCATAAAGACATGGATGAGCGAGTTTGGTGTGGGGGAACTTGGCTGTCCTGCACAGACTCCTGACCTCAACCCGATAGAACACCTTTGGGATGAATTAGAGCGGAGACTGCGAGCCAGGCCTTCTCGCCAACATCAGTGCCTGACCTCACAAATGCGCTTCTAGAAGAGTGGTCAAAAATTCCCATAAACACACTCCTAAACCTTGTGGAAAGCCTTCCCAGAAGAGTTGAGGCTGTTATAGCTGCAAAGGGTGGGCCAACTCCATATTAAACCCTACGGATTAAGAATGGGATGTCATTAAAGTTCATGTGCATGTAAAGGCAGGCGTCCCAAAACTTCGGGCAATATAGTGTAATTCCCAATTCACTGTAGTTATTTTTCAATTCAGTTCTATAAATTAGAGTGTTTTCTAGTTTTATTGTGTTTAGTTTAATTCTGTCTCTAATTAAGATCCTCATTGTTTTGTCCCAGATAAATACTAATTGAATTGCCAAAAAAAAAGTGATCTCATCTTATAGTTAAATATTTAAAGATAATTTCCAGCTAGTTTTGTTGTGTAGCTGTATAACTAGTGTAACTAATGGTTCAAATGAGCAGATTGGTTAGTTTAACCAGTTTAAATCATGAGCAGTGTGTAGTTTTGTAAAGTATCTTTACTAACACTTGAACACAGATGCACTTTGACCTTTGCTCGTACCACCTGTCAGATACAGATATGCACTGGACAGCTGGACGTATGTGTGTGTGTGTGTGTGTGTGTGAGCGGAAGGAAGAGTCCTGCCTGAGGTGTGTTTTGTAAACACAGGTTCACAGAGGCAGGTGTGTGTCCGTATGTTCGCTGTGATCTCGTCGTGTTTTGATCAGCTATGAAATATCTGTGTAGAATAATGTCTGTTGTTTTAAACGCAATAACTAACTCTGTCCTGATCTATTGTGATACTTTATAGCATTCATGCTCTTTGTGTTTTCTTGAATGTTTTACTACCACATAAATATATGAGCAACAATTTCAAAACAATTTCTAATATCCAATTTTGTTTTAGGGTCAGAACAGTGGTAATTGTGATTGTTCAACTGTATGTAAATGAATTAGGTTGTGTTTGATTTGATTCAGTGTGTGTGTGTGTGTGACATTTCCTGCTTTAGGTTGATAAATTGAATTGTTGAATTTTTACTTTAGTTTATGAAAGAGTTTTATACAGAACATCATGCAGAATAATAACACTCCTCAGTAAAGGAATCAGCAGTTTCTGTGCGGTTGAACTCTTTTTGGGGACTCGACACACACTGTTGTGTTTGGGTTTGTGCTTTGCTCAGGGTCACTACTCTTTGGTCTCACACATATGGTCCGTTTTCCTTAAAACTTGCCACATCTCATACATAAACATTCTGACCCTGAGAACATCATCCAGACATACTGCTGCAACTGAGAACATCCACTGAGAGACTGAATGTACTGCTGCTCAGAACATCAGAAATGGTGCCAATCTCTTAGTTTTAGTACCTTCATGTCCAGATTTAAGCATCATGCTTGTGCTTGTGTGTGTGTGTGTGTGTGTGTGTGTGTGTGTGTGTGTGTGTGTCGTGGTCTCCATAGCACACTTGTTTGCTTTGATGCAGCGCTGACTCTTTTCGGGAGTGTGTGTTCCGTTAACTCAAGTGTTCTGGAACCCCGAATGGCTCCGGGCCAGCAGCATCTCCACGACAACAGTGGACCCTCCCAACACACGCTTGACCCGCCCTGTCTGTCTGTCAAGATACTGACTCACTGTTCATATACACTCCCAAGAGTTTCTGTCTGTGTGTCGTGTGAATGTTTATTGTTCAGTTTTCATGTTCATTTTATGTTCATTGTCAAACACAGACTCAATAATTTTCTAGATATTCAATAATCAATATTCAAATAATGTGATGCAATAATTTTATAAATATTCAACAATTATTATTCAAATAATGTGGTGAAATAATATTCTAAATATTCAACAGTCATTATTCAAATAATGTGATGCAATAATTTTCTAAATATTCAACAATCATTATTCAAATTATGTGCGGAAATAATATTCTAAATATTCAACAATTATTATTCAAATAATGTGATGCAATAATTTTCTAAATATTCAACAATCATTATTCAAATTATGTGCAGAAATAATATTCTAAATATTCAATAGTCATTATTTAAATAATTTGTGGAAATAATATTCTAAATATTTAACAATCATTATTCAAATAATGTGATGCAATAATTTTCTAAATATTCAACAATCATTATTCAAATAATGTGGCGAAATAATATTCTAAATATTCAATAGTCATTATTTAAATAATTTGCGGAAATAATATTCTAAATATTTAACAGTCATTATTTAAATAATGTGCGGAAATAATATTCTAAATATTTAACAATCATTATTCAAATAATGTGGTGAAATAATATTCTACATATTTAACAATCATTATTCAAATAATGTGACGCAAAAATTTTCTAAATATTCAACAATCATTATTCAAATAATGTGCGGAAATAATATTCTAAATATTTAACAATCATTATTCAAATAATGTGCGGAAATAATATTCTAAATATTCAACAGTCATTATTTAAATAATGTGCGGAAATAATATTCTAAATATTCAATAGTCATTATTTAAATAATGTGCGGAAATAATATTCTAAATATTTAACAATCATTATTCAAATAATGTGGCAAAATAATAATATTCTAAATATTTAACAATCATTATTCAAATAATGTGCGGAAATAATATTCTAAATATTCAATAGTCATTATTTAAATAATGTGTGGAAATAATATTCTAAATATTTAACAATCATTATTCAAATAATGTGGCGAAATAATATTCTACATATTTAACAATCATTATTCAAATAATGTGGCGAAATAATAATATTCTAAATATTCAACAGTCATTATTCAAATTATGTGCGGAAATAATATTCTAAATATTCAACAGTCATTATTCAAATTATGTGCGGAAATAATATTCTAAATATTCAACAGTCATTATTCAAATTATGTGTGGAAATAATATTCTAAATATTCAACAGTCATTATTCAAATAATGTGATGCAATAATTTTCTAAATATTCAACAATCATTATTCAAATAATGTGGCGAAATAATATTCTAAATATTCAATGGTCATTATTTAAATAATTTGTGGAAATAATATTCTAAATATTTAACAATCATTATTCAAATAATGTGCAGAAATAATATTCTAAATATTTAACAATCATTATTCAAATAATGTGCGGAAATAATATTCTAAATATTCAACAGTCATTATTTAAATAATGTGCGGAAATAATATTCTAAATATTTAACAATCATTATTCAAATAATGTGGCGAAATAATATTCTAAATATTCAACAGTCATTATTCAAATAATGTGATGCAATAATTTTCTAAATATTCAACAATCATTATTCAAATAATTTGGCGAAATAATATTCTAAATATTCAATAGTCATTATTTAAATAATTTGCGGAAATAACATTCTAAATATTTAACAATCATTATTCAAATAATGTGTGGAAATAATATTCTAAATATTCAACAGTCATTATTTAAATAATGTGCGGAAATAATATTCTAAATATTCAATAGTCATTATTTAAATAATTTGCGGAAATAATATTCTAAATATTCAACAGTCATTATTCAAATTATGTGCGGAAATAATATTCTAAATATTCAACAATCATTATTCAAATTATGCGTGGAAATAATATTCTAAATATTCAACAGTCATTATTCAAATAATGTGATGCAACAATTTTCTAAATATTCAACAATCATTATTCAAATAATGTGACGAAATAATATTCTAAATATTCAATAGTCATTATTTAAATAATTTGCGGAAATAATATTCTAAATATTTAACAATCATTATTCAAATAATGTGTGGAAATAATATTCTAAATATTCAACAGTCATTATTTAAATAATGTGCGGAAATAACATTCTAAATATTTAACAATCATTATTCAAATAATGTGCGGAAATAATATTCTAAATATTCAATAGTCATTATTTAAATAATGTGCGGAAATAATATTCTAAATATTTAACAATCATTATTCAAATAATGTGGTGAAATAATATTCTAAATATTTACAATCATTATTCAAATAATGTGACGCAAAGATTTTCTAAATATTCAACAATCATTATTCAAATAATGTGGCGAAATAATATTCTAAATATTCAATAGTCATTATTTAAATAATGTGCGAAAATAATATTCTAAATATTTAACAATCATTATTCAAATAATGTGGCGAAATAATATTCTAAATATTTAACAATCATTATTCAAATAATGTGACGCAAAAATTTTCTAAATATTCAACAATCATTCAAATAATGTGCGGAAATAATATTCTAAATATTTAACAATCGTTATTCAAATAATGTGACGCAATAATTTTCTAAATATTCAACAGTCATTATTCAAATAACGTGGCGAAATAATAATCTAAATATTCAAAAATCATTATTCTAATAATATGACGTAATAATTTTCTAAATATTCAACAGTCATTATTCAAATAATGTGCTGCAGTCATTTTCTGCAATAATTTTCTAAATATTGAATATCAATTCAAATAATGAGCAGATGTGATGTTTTTATTCATATTAATGATTATCTCTCTGTCTGTCTGTCTGTATGTCATGTGAACGTTTCTTCATATAATGACATGTTCAGACCCTAACATGAACACTGAAAGGTTGTATTTTTATTAATTAACATTAACAAAGATTAATAAATATAGTAACAAATGCTATGCTCATTGTAAGTTAATGTTAGGTACTTTATTGTAAAGTGTTACCAAAATGTCTTTTTAAAAACATAAATGTGTTTGGAAATTGTCTAATTTAAATATGTAAAAGGTTCAAGATTCTTAGTGAGCTGATCTCTGAAGATTCACATTACTGTATGAACTCAAGAACTCAAATTATGAATTGAAACATATTTAGATAAACAGTTTAAAATCAATCCTATACTTGACAAAAACCAATTAAATCACCAAAAACGTGCAATGTGATCTGTATGTTCACTGTATTCATATATTGTGCTGCACAGATTGAGATGACGCTGTTATTAATGATTGTGTGTGTGTGTGTGTGTGTGTGTGTGTTTGTCTGTCAGTGTGGTGAAGGTCCTGCTGGAGGCGGGTGCTGATCCAAACCTGGGCGATGACTTCAACAGCGTGTATGAGACGGCTCGAGAGAAGGGCGTTCACTCATTAGAGGGTGAGACGGCCAACATTGATATGTCATCATCATAATCTTCATTGTTATTCATAAAAAAACATCCATGCACACATGTAAACAGCAGGAGTGTGTGTTATTACAGAGATCAATTTTAACGCACTCATTTTGTGCTGTTTGCATATCGGCACACGATTTATTTAGCAGCGTGTTATTTGTAAGTGTTTTTCATCACACACACACACACACACACACGTGCAGCACTCACGCGTGTCATATCTGGCTGCTGTATGTATATTACTCACATTTGTTTTGTTGGCAGTTTTTTGGTCTTGAAGGAGCATCTTTCCCTGAAGCACCATGATGAATGAGTGTGTGTGAGTGTGTGTGTGTGGAATATGAGAATATTCCACGAGACTGTGTGTGTGTGTGTGATGGATCGCTGGGCTCTGGTCGTCTGACGGTTTATTGGGTTTTGTTGTGATTATCTGGCTCTTAGACATTAGTTACCCGTGACGACCCGCCTGACAGCAGCCCAGAGAGAAAATATGTTTCTGTACATGGACAGAAGAAAAACACTGTTGCAGCTTTATGATTTATTTGTGTGTGTCTGCGCGGAGAATAATCGCACGCTTTATGCAAGCGGTTTTACATGCGTTTGTTCTTAATTCAAACGGTTTGTCTTATTTTAAGAACGCCGTTGAACATCATCAGCCACGCTCCTTCATTTTAACCGTCTCGGTCTCTTTCTCTGTCTGTCTGGGACTCTGTTTCAGTGTTTTGTTCTGCAGAAAACTCTACATTTGTATTGCCAAATAAAAATAACTTACAAATAGCCCAGATGGAGTAAACGAGTAGCATTAAAGAACCCATGAAATCAATTTGCTTTCTCTACGGTTTCCTGTTAAAACAGAAAGTTAACAACTGATGTCATCAGTGTGTGTGTATATATATATATATATATATATATATATATATATGCGTGTGCAGCCCATAGACTTCTACACCTGTAAGACCTTCGTTCATCTTCAGAACACAAATTAAGATATTTTTGTTAAAATCCGATGGCTCAGTGAGGCCTGCATTGACAGCAAGATAATGAACACTTTCAATGCCCAGAAAGCTACTAAAGACATATTTAAAACAGTTCATGTGACTACAGTGGTTCAACCTTAATGTTATGAAGCGACGTGTGCGCCAAAAAAACAAAATAACGACTTTATGACAATATCTTGTGATGGGCGATTTCAAAACACTGCTTCATGAAGCTTCGAAGCTTTGCGAATCTTTTGTTTCGATTCAGTGGTTCGGAGCGCGTATCAAACTGCCAAAGTCATGCCCCCCAGTGGTGAACCATTGAAATTTCGAAACGCTTATCACGTCTTGTTTACTGAAATCACGTGACTTTGGCGCTCCAAATCCCTGATTTGAAACAAAAGATTCATAAAGCTTAATAAAGCAGTGTTTTGAAATCGCCCATCACTAGATATTGTCATAAAGTAGTTATTTTGGGTTTTTTTGGCACACAAAAAGTATTCTCATCACTTCATAACATTAAGGTTGAACCACCGTAGTCACATGAGCTGTTTTAAATGTCTTTAGTAGCTTTCTGGGCATTGAAAGTGTTAATTATCTTGAAGGCAATGAAGGCCACACTGAGCCATCAGATTTCATCAAAAATATCTTAATTTGTGTTCCGAAGATGAACATTCGGTTTGGAGTGACATGAGGGTGAGTAATTAATGACAGAATTTTCATTTTTGTGTGAACTAACCCTTTAATTATAATTAAAATTTTATTTTATTGCGATTAAAGCGCCGTTTGCGAAAACAGACGCAAGACTGTATCTCCGCAACACTTTATCGTATTCAGACCAAACTTGGTCCATGTCATCACAAGCATGACCTGAGGCTACATGCTGCTTTTGGCACAGCGCCACCTACTGGTCTGGAGATACAAAAAATGGCTATTTATGCTTATAACTTCTAAACGGTTTACCCAAAAATCATAAAATTGGTCTCGTTAAATTCAGGGCGGTATGGGACCCAACTCGGTATGGGTCATCAGGACAGTGCCCTGAAGGAGCCTGAGAAGTTTTGAGCCAGCACCACCTAGTAATAAAATCAAATATTCACGTGCTTATAACTTTGGATTTGGTTGACTTATTTTCACGAATCCTTGCCGAGTCCAACAATATCAAACATGCTAGGTTTTGGCTTATGGTTTGTGCAATGTTGTGATTTAGCGTTTAAACGACTTTCGCTAATATCTTTGAAACCGTAGGAAAATCGAAAATTTAGTCATTAAAAATCAGCTATTTTTAATGACCAAAATAGCTGATAGTAAATTGATAGTAAGTGGCAAAAAATGCAATCAAAGTCAGGTGTGGGTCATTTTTTATATGTTGATACATATAAATGTCTATAACTCCTAAACGAAATGAGGTATTTTTACCAAATTTGACACGCTTAAGTATGGGGCACACAAAAAAAAGTGGTTTGACTGCGCCACTTCGCCATAATTGAACAAAACATGAAATTGGCTCTAACTACAGTACCGTTGGTCTAATTGACTTCAAAATTGACATGGAGTGTCTTTGTCTCTGTTACTATCATAGTCCATTATGACATTGTTGGTCTGCTGCTAGCTTCCTTGTTTGCTTCTGTTGTTCTTGGCCCCTTAATTTCTGCTTGCAGCTATATTGTGTGATTGTTATGTGTATATAGTGTTATTGTCGTAGTTTCCTCACACGTGTGATAGGATTTTATGAGCTGTTAAAGAGATCTGAAATTAATTATTATTGCCATCTTTAATGAGTATATTTGCATATTTGAGCTTAAAAATATAGACTTGACCTAAAAGACACAATACTCACTGATTTCATGAGCTCTTTAACTCGTACAAAAAGTGAATTTAAATTAAATGTCATTATATAAAATGTATATATGGTGTAAAAGCAACGAAAATTAAATAAATTATTATATTAATTAGTAACTTGAATTACGCAATTAAATGTCTTTCTCTGTCTCTCGATCTAGTTTTATAATTGTCTGTATTGTTGTCGTAGTTTCTTCACATGATGTGATGAGCTTGTGAAAGGTCTGAAATGAGTTATTTTTCATTGGTTAGTTCCTGTAATTGAATCAGATGTGCGCTCTGATATTTAGTAAAGCAGCACTGGAGTATTTCAGTGTTTGTGTCCTTCCTCTTGTTCACAACATCACAACCAACCTGCTTTCATTTCATTTCAAATAATCAAATAAAAATTACCCTTTTTTTTAGCAGCTTTTCATTATAACTTTCTGTTTGTCTGTCTGTCAGTGTTGGTGAGCAGAGAGGACGAGTTCAGTAATCGTCTAAGCAGTCGCGCTTCTTTCCGTGGCTGTTCAGCTCTGCATTACGCCGTTCTGGCCGATGACCTGCGGACCGTCCGGATGCTGCTGGATGCAGGTGAGAAAATACACTCATTTTGAAGAGATGCCCATGATGGAGGAAATGTCAATACGCCCATCTAAATACAGCCAGGCTAACTTTGGCAATAGCCCTCCATTCAACTTAACAACAAACTAGTCTGGCTTTGACATAAAATAGCATCGCACAAGGTCGGAAATGCCACCAAAATTAAGAAAAATGCCCCCAAAATTAAAGATATGAATTGCCCTTGTATGAGTTCTTGTATTATGTGTTTATAACATAATGTAGTTAAGCAATATCAACAGTTCAATAGACAATAATTTGATTATATGAACTATTTCAGTGTCAGTTTTTAGACACGTTGACAATTTTGACTTTATTTTGCCAACGAAAATAGTTCCAAACAAAGTTCGTTCTTGAATGATTCACCATTTCTTAACGAATCGGGTGAGTCAATGATTCAATGACTTATTCATAAAGTCAGTGGACATTTGCTTCTTTCATGAATGATTCAGCCGGTTTGAACGAATGGGTTGAATGAATAATAATTTAATGACTCACTTATTACGACTTGCCGCCACCTACTGGCTGTTTTAGTTTCATATAATAGTAACATTTCATTTTCCCCAACATTTCATATTTCTATATTCAAAATGTTATATTTGGAACATTAATCTCATAACAAAATTTAGGGAATTGTAATTGCAGTTTAAATGAATTATGATAAATGGTAAAATGGATTTTGTTGTTACTGATTTCATTTAATTGGTATAACAGCCCTATAGTGTATGGTGTCAAATAGTGTAATTAATTAAAAGATTATCAACAATACGTAACTTTATAAATAATTGTAAGAGGGTGCCCTTTTTCTCACGGCCCTGAAGCTGACATTATCAAGTAAAAACAAAACCTTGATAGCACTCGGTTTCACTGTGTGATGTAAATTAGTCAAATGCAGTTTGAATGAGCCTGAAATTCAATATATGGGGGCAAAAATGGCGCCATATGAGTTTGTGTTATATTTCTATATTATATGGTTAAGCAATATCACACAAGCAAAAGTGCTGTTTTTCTCCAATATCAGCACGATTGCAAATGTGATATTGATTTTATGCAACAGTTCAATAAACACAAAGTTAATATTGTGAGTTATATTTTAGACAATGTTTTTTGTAGTTCCATTTCTTTTGTTTCAATGATCCATTCATAAAGACATTCGCTTGATTCGTTCATGAATGAATCAGTCATTTGAATGAATCGGTTGAGTGAATAATACAATGACTCACTCATTAAGAAAGTGACTCGCTGCCACCTATTTGTATGCAGTAGTAACTGCAGTGTAAATGCTGTTAGATGCAGCTTCTGTGCCACTTCTGCAGTGCAAATATGGATTTTGTTTTTATTTGATTGGTAACAGCCTATAGTGTCTTATTATTCTAATTAAATTTACTGATTAAATGTAAGAATATGACATAAGAGATGATGCATACATCTAATAAGGTTAGAATAAAATGCCCTTTTAAAGGTAAAAAAAACAATGTAAGGGGCAAATAACGGAAAAGTTAATTTCTGTCACTGCTGTGAAGCAAAATACAGCTAAATATAGTCAAATTATTGTTTACGACAAAATATTGAGATATAAAATAGTGATGTGCTCTTTAAGTATTGAAAATGAGTAAAAGTGATCAGACGCACTTTAATACACCTGCTGGAGCAGAAAACAGGTTTGTGACGAGAGAGTCTTTATTTCACTCTCTCTGTCTAATATAGAGCAGTGCTTCTTCCTGTTCGCCTGAGGCCGTCAGGCTTAACCTTTAACCTCTGGAGTGTGTTATGTGACCCACACATGAGAGGTGGCAGGAAGGTGTGTGTGATGTGATTTACATGAGTGTGTTATTATAGCCACAGGGCTCACACACACACACTCATGCTTTTGTAACTCTTAAATATGCTGTGTCTCGGTCTGATGTCTGATGTGCAGTTACACACTCACTTTAAGCTTCAACACGTTCTATAAATCACTGGATGTTTTCTGGAGCAGATGCATTTTTAGATTAAAGTGACAGAAATGACCCGAAACAAAGAACAAAATCGCTCGTTTTGATGCCGAGAAATTGGATTATGGTGTGCAGCGCATTACCCATAAGTCTTAGGGGAATGAGGCCACGCCCCCTCAGACAGAGCAGCGCCGTGTGTCCCGGCGAGGTGTATCTATCACAGCGATGACATCATCAGTGTGAGACAGCGCCACGCTAATGCAATGAGAATGAGATGGGAGCACATTACAGGAGCGTCTGTCTGTCTCTCTCCGTCTGTCTGTCCCTGAAATATGAACATCACTACAGCCTACATAGACAGCACTGAACATCAGCATGAAAACAGAAATGATTCTACTGACTGATAATAATCATAAACTTTATATATATTGCACCTTTCATACACTGAATGCATAGAAGTGCTTTACATAAAAAAGTTTTTTTAATGTTTTTAAAAGTCTCTTTTGCTCACCAAAACTGCATTTATTTGAACAAAAATACAGTAAAAACAGTGAAATATTATTCCAATGTAAAACAGCTGTTTTCTATGTGAATATATAGTAAAGTGTAATTTATTCCTGTGATCAAAGCTGAATTTTCAGCATCATTACTCCAGTCTTCAGTGTCACATGATCCTTCAGAAATCATTCTAATATGATGATTTGCTGCTCAAGAAACATTTATGATTATTGTCAATGTTGAAAACAGTTTCATGTTTTTGTGAAAATATACATTTTATTTCTCAGGATTCTTTGATGAATAGAAAGTTCAAAAGAACAGCATTTATTTTAATATTTTGCAACATAATAAATGTCTTTGTCACTTTAAATCAGTTTAATGCACCCTTGCTGAATAAAAAAAATCTATTCTTTGAATAATAATAATAATAAATATAAAATATAGCTGCGCAAAAAGATATTACATTTTATTTAGCAAGCATGTAACCACTTAAATCATAAAAGGAAAAGACCATTTACAGCCAATGCAGGCAATTTACCATTGGAAATATATGGGTTTTAAAGCTTTTTAACAGTTATAGCGCCACCTATAATCCGATCTCCATAAAAGTATGTATGCTTCTTTAGAATCATGTGCCACGTGCTCACGTAATGATGTGACGTTCTGAGTTTTTGTTTAGGAACGATAGGCTTTTGGGTAGACTTGGCCATGCCTATTTTTTAAATGACCCACAGCTATCTAAAGGCCAAAGTTCAACATTTTTTTGAAAACTATTGACCTAGAGAGTCCCGAGAATTGCGCCGCAGTGGTTTTATCGAGGTTGAACCAAAAACCTAGGACTAGTTCGCCATAGTTGGTTTTTGAAATAATCTCCAATATTTAATGAACGATTCGATGGACAGCGGTGGTCCTAGAGGCAAAGTTGCTCAGAATGAGGAGTTCTACCATGTGGTATGAATGTCGTGGGCGTGTGTAAAAAATTGCGCGATACACAATCCTTTACGCATTTGAAAAATGCGAAGGCGCCCCTCGGTGGCCGATTTCTTTCGAATTTCTCACAGGCCTCTAGGGCCGTGAGTCAAACAGGCCCAGCGAGTTTCATTCCGTCCGGCCTCCATTAACCTTGACTGATAGCTGCCCAAACTTCATTGGCTGATGGCGGACATGTTTTTTGAGATACGTCAATGTCCTCATAGACCGTCATGACACCTCAGACAAAGACACTGCATGCCAATTTTCAAGTTGATTGGACTAACGGTGAAGTAGTTATAGCCATTTTCATGTTGTTTTTTTCCTGTTATAGCACCACCAAGTGGCCAATCGCCTCGTCCTTTTTCATGCGACCACAGAATGAGTTCTTACATAAGTGTACCAATTTTGGTGAAAATATCTCATTCTGTCCCCCTTAGTCAAGTCAAGTAACCTTTATTTCTAAAGCGCTTTTTACAATGCAGATTGTGTCAAAGCAGCTTTACAGTGAAAACTGGTATATAATTTTGGCTGCACAGCAGCTCTTAGGGACCGTGAATCGAAATTTCAGCTTTTTTTTGATAATTATTGACAATCAGACTCCAGAGAATCTTGCAGCACTGGTTTTGTTCCGATCAGGCCAAAAACTTAGGACTAGTTCGCAAAAGTAGGTTTTTCAAAAAATCCAAAATACCTAAAAATTTCGCCAGAATACCAGACAATTGCTGACGATGTAGACGGTGTGAGTACTACCAGCCCTCAAAGTTTCAAGTCTCTACAACTTACGGTTTGGTCTGCTTGATCACTTTTAGGGTAGAATGCTGATCCTTGGAAATTTTAACAATTACAATAAGGCGACGCCCTTGAACCCCTAATTATGATTATAGCATGTGTTCTGATTGCCGTGATTGTGTTATACATCATAAAAATAATGTGTCTAGTTGCATCACAGTGCAGGTCTCTTCTTCTCTATGAGGAATTTTTGAACTTCTGAGGACATTTTTCATCAGTTTTGCTCTCTGAAGTCCGCTGAAGTTCCGAACACACACCTGCGGGCAGGTGAGCGGCTTTATTTCCCTCATGAGCGGCTGGTCAGCGCGCGTCTCCATCGATCACCACTGTGCTGGAGGTGCAGGCGGCCTGCGCTCCGACCGCTGCCCCAGTAGAGCTCACCCTACCTGGGGACGGTTCCAGCGCTCGCCCCGACGCCCAGGGCCGCGGGATGTGACTGATCACCCGCGCCGTGAACCCTGACCCCTAGGGGTCAAACCGGCCCGCACCAGCTGCAGTAGGTGTGTGTGTCGCCCTGAAGCCGCAGGCCCAGAGGGAACGGTGTGTGATATTAGACGACTAAATGATGCTATTTATTACGTCGCTACGAGAGACTCGCTGCGGAGGAGAGACGTGCTCGTCTTGTATTTCTTTATTAGTTTTCCTCTTTCTGTTTGTCCGCTATCGATTGAGATTTGTTAGACGGACACGTTTAAGGTTTTATCAATAATCTGGGCGATTACCCACAATGCCCGGGGACTGGGACGCTCCACAAAGACGCCCGTGTACAGATATTGATTCTGTGTTTGTGGATAAACTGTATTTTACGAGTGGGGAAGGAAATGTTTGTTCCGTTGAGTGAGTTTGTGTCTAATTTAATGTGGAATGATGTTTTTATTTCTGTCTATTTCTTTGTGTTAGAGGCAAGCGTGTGATGGTTTACGCCGTGAGATCTTTACTGGAGCGTTTATACAGTAGATAAGAGGAAGAACTTGCCTTATTAATACAGAATTCATAAAAGGGCCTGAAAAAAAAAAAAGGAGTGCGTTTTATGATATTGCATAATATCGTAAAATATATTGTTACATTGTTATATCGTAAGTATAATAATAAATTGCATGTGCTTTTACTGATATATCCAGTTTATGTGTATTATATAAGATTGAGGAAGAAAGTCTGCATGATTTATTTTTGTCTAAACATATATATATATATCTTTTTATAATCTCCTTCATAATAATATTTTATGCTAATTTTTATCATTGACAGACTTATTTCTCAATTTTTTCAGGTGTTAATCGTGCTATGTTCTTTCTTTATGATATATGTAAATTAAAAAATGAATTCATCCTCTGTCACAATGGATGAGACACACTTAACGTTACAATCAGAATCTATCATTTTAGTTTGACTCTTTGAGTCTTTAGTTTTGAACTCAAGTGTGAATCTGTTTGTACACTGATTCATTCATTTGATATGATTCACTTGATCTTTTGATTTGTGTCCATCAAGTTGCAAATAATATGAAGCATCCGAGAAGTGTTTCATGCGCTGGACTCTCAAAAATAGACATGAACACATGATTATTTAACACACTTTTTTCATTGAATTTCCTGCAAAAATAACCATAAGTCCGATTATAAAGCATTCCGTGATTCATAATCACACATACTGTCATATTTTGAGTGCTTAAGATGCAGCTGTGTTTTTGCTGTATCGGCACGTTTGTGCAGGGGCAGGTCAGGGCAAAAGGCAGCGCTAAACATCACCGGTGACACCAGAGTGTTTTAATTGTTCAAACACAAGCACAGTGTGACATCATCACCACAGGACATGATGCGACACAGACACACACACTGACGTCCGGATGCAGCCGGTGCGCTGAAGACCCCCTGCCCGAGGTTCATTCACGACACGCTTTCCTCGCAGACCCCTGACCGAGAACAACCGCTCGACCCCAGAGCCTACTGTTAACCTCTGACCTCTGACCTCTCGCCGTGTGCAGGTGCCAACCCCTTACAGAAGAACGAGCTGGGACACACACCACTGACCTACGCCAAAGAGGGAGAGATGGTCACGCTGCTGAAGGAGTCGCAGAACACGGTAAAACACGCCTGTGTGCAAAGCTGGAGTAAATACACACAGAATCATGGAAAGCAGGGTTATTAGAGTTCAATAAAAGTAAAATAACTACAACTGAAACTTGATAAAAAAATTTATAAAAATGTGATCGTTTCTTTTAGTTTATTTTGATGTACTAAAAAAATAAAACTGAAATAAAAGTTAATAAAAAAGTGGTAATTTCATTTAGGTTATTTTGATGTACTGAAATAAAAATGAATTAAAAATGATAAATTCATTTAATTTAATTTGATACTAAAAAATAAAATAAAACTGTAATAAAAATTAATAAAAAAGTAAAAATTAAAAAAAAAAAAAGTTTATTTTGATGTACTAAAAAAACTAAACCTAAAATACAAATTAATAAAAAAGTTATACATTCATTTAGTTTAATTTGATGTACTAAAAAACTAAAACTAAGCCTGAAATAAAATTAATAAAAACAAACTTAAATAAAAATAAAAATTAATAAAACAATTAATAATTTAATTTAGTTTATTTTGCTGTACTAAAATAACTAAAACTGAAATAAAAATAAATAAAAATGTAATAAATTAATTTAGTTTATTTTGATGTACTAAAAAACTAAAAGACTGAAATAAAATTAATAAAAATAAAAAAACTTATTTCACCTAGTTGCAACATTTCTCATTTTCTTTTAGTTTAACTACTAAAATAACTCAAATTAAAAGTGAAATAAAATGAATAAAAACCATATAGACATTTTTTAAAAACTATAACTAATAAAAATGACAAAAACGCACAACAAAATGACAAAAACTTTACATTTAAAATGAAAACAGAAAATTCAAAAATAAAAAATAATTCAAAATATAAAACATAAAAATTATATTATCTCAATGGCACTACTGTAAAGTAGTAAATCTTGATCTAAAATGATTTTTAAAAACACTATCCTGTGATCATGGATGACTGGAAAAGTCAAGGAAGTTTATTGATCAATTATGTGTGAATGCTGTAAATATTTGGAGTAATTGGATTGTTTTCTGCTGGATCTCATCTTAGTTTTACACATTTTAACCTGATTAAAAGGATTGTTTACCCAAAAAAAATGAAAATTCTGTCATCATTTACTCACCCTCATGTTGTTCCAAACCTGTATGAATTCCTTTCTTCTGCTGAACACAATGGATTGTGTTCATTTAACAGTTTGGGCTGTTAGTTGTGTGTGTCCCGCAGTAATCTGCTCATTTGTGTGTATTTGCTCTGGATTAAGGCTGTAATCTGCAGTAATCCTGTTGGAGGGTTTAATGAGCTGCAGGTGAAACTGTCATGATCCCGTATCACTGTTACCGGCTTCAGGGCGTCACACACACCTGCTGACAGACTCAGATCAGGTGATGACATCACTGATAAAACTCAGACACTCTTTATATAAAGTTGGATAGATAATGATCCCAATCTTTATCCTCATACATACAGTACACTCACATGAAGCCACATATACTATATAGCAAATCTCAGCTATATGTAACTATATTATCATCCAGCTCTAATCTGATACATGCGACTATAAGGCATGACGATATTAAGACATTATAAACATTAACATCATGAATTCTGTAAAGCTGCTTTGAAACAATGTGTGAAAAGCGCTATACAAATACATTTGACTTGACTTTAATTTACATTTTCTTGAAGAAATGCAAACAGATTAGACACATAACAGTGGTTATTTTTATCAGGAAGATAAAGCTGAGTGTCGTCGACATAGAAAGTTGTGTTTCTGAATAATATGACCGAGTGAAAGCATATATAAGGCAAAGAGAAGAGGACCCAGAATAGAGCCCTGTGGAACACCATAGGAGATTTGAAGCTTGAGATGAGAAACATTTCCCCAGGTTAACAGAAAAAGTTCTGTGCTTAAGGGAATATGCAAACCAATTCAGCACAGATCCCTGAAACCCAGCTACATGATCAAGTCTTTGTAAAAGGATGTCATGATCTATTGTGTCAAATGCTGCACTTAAATCAAGCAGGATTAAAATACAGCATAAATGTAATATGTTTAGCGCCGCCTCATCACCTGCTGTAACTCTAGAACTTCACGATTAACAGAGCCTAAGTTAAACGTTAATGTCTGAGTGTAGTGTATGTTATTGAGAGATAGTTTCAAATATTTCTGTCGTTCCTCATTGATTTGTCTGTAGTTTGCGGAGGCCCAGCGGAAGCGGGAGGCTGAGGAGAGGAGGAAGTTTCCTCTTGAGCGCAGACTGAAGGAGCACATCATTGGACAAGAAGGAGCCATCAATACAGTAGCATCAGGTACACACTGTGTGTGTGTGTGTGTGCGTGTGTGTGTGTGTTACACAGCTGCTGCTGAGTTTTGTGTGCAGCCAAAGATGCTTCATAACTCAATTACTCGTCCTTCCTGCCGGCGTCTCCGTCTCTCTCCATCACTTCCTGTGTCTTTCTGTTTCCAGCAGCTCAGCTGACTCTCTCCAGTCCTCATGTTTGTAATTTCTGCTCATACTTCATTTGTCTTTGATTTTTCTCTGATGTGTGTGTGTGTGTGTGTGTGTGTGTCTCTCCTCTACGAGTCCCAGGACAGACAGAGAGACAGATATGAGTTAAAACACAATAACATACACCTCTAATAAATACTGAACACACACATACACACACGTTTGTTTATCGATCGTGTGTGTGTGTGTGTGTGCGGGGCAGATTTTTGGTAAATTTTTCCCCGTTTGAGCTTTGAACAATCGTATTGAATGACAGAACTTGTTTAGGTATTTAATTCAGTGCCTAATTTGTTTTAAATTAAAAATGTTTTAAATTTATTTATATTTCATTACATAAATTATATATATATATATATGTAATTATATATTTAGATATTATATATTTATATATTATATACACACCATATTTTTCAGAATACAAGTCACATTTTTTATCATCTGAAACGTGTAACGACTTAGATTTCAAAGCGATTTATAAAATGAAGTTAATGTCGAAACATACACACGTTTTTTTGTTTATTTCCCACAAGCAGTAGTTTCAGTTTCAACTTTCATCAATGCAACTCATCGATATTTTTTTTCTCTTAACAATGCAACTTATAGTCAGGTGCGACTTATTTAGACCTTATATAGACCTGATTGGGATTTGATCAGGTCTTGATAAGTGATTTTGCACATGGATCTCTGAGAGGGAGACAGCAGAGGAAGTAGTGACGCTTCAGTGAGCCGAATCTCTGCCTCTGATTTGATAAATGGACAGTTATTGCTGTGGCAAATTGTCCCGAAAGCAATTGGATCCCATCAGCACTGTGATAAAACCAGCGTTATTGATCTGTGAGAGCTGATATAGTGAATACATCAGGCAGAGTCACAGAGAGACATTAAACACACACACCACTAAACAAACTTTTACATATATCTTAAAGATCTGATGCTGTAAATATGCACATATGCATTAAATACATTTGAACCAGTGTTGATTTAGCATCAGTGATAAAATAAATGAGTTTTTGTTAATATTTTTTTTTTTATGTTTATATTTCTGTAATTTTAGTTAGTTTTAGTAATTTTATGTTTTTGCCATTTTTATTATTATTTATTAGTTGTAGTTATTTTTTGTGCTTCTACTTAAACTAAATTTTTTATCAGTTAACATTCACTTAAGTAGTGCATTTTTTTATGGTTTTATTTTGGCATTCATCTTTTTTTTTCCATTTATCATTCAAAAGTTTGTGGAAATATAGATATTAAAGATATATATATATATATATATATATATATATATATATAAAAGAAATTAATACTTTTATTCATCAAGGACGCATTAAATTGATCAAAAGTGACAGTAAAGACATTTATAATGTTACAAAAGATTCTGTTTCAAATAAATGCTGTTCTTTTGAACTTTCTATTCATCAAAGAATCCTGAAAAATAAAATGTATCACAGTTTCCACAAAAATATGAACTGTTTTCAACATTGATAATAATCATAAATGTTTCTTGAGCAGCAAATCATCATATTAGAATGATTTCTGAAGGATCATGTGACACTGAAGACTGGAGTAATGATGCTGAAAATTCAGGAATAAATTACACTTTACTATATATTCACAAAGAAAACAGCTGTTTTACATTGTAAAAATATTTCACAATTTTTACTGTATGTTTAATCAAATAAATGCAGCCTTGGTGAGCAGAAGAGACTCTTTTAAAAACATCTTAATTATTCTAATCTTTTGACTGGTAATGTAAAAAAGGTTGGCATCATAACCTTATTCCCAGCAAAAATATCTATATTATGATCTATATAGTTATTGTTAAAATTACTCACATTGTGATGAGATTTTGGTTTTTATTCATCATTGTCAGATTAAACTATTGATGATTTTATAGATTATGCGGTTGTAAGCAATGACAACTACAACTGTACTGAAATTCCAACATTTTTAGTCTTTTTTCACACTTAAACACAATCATTGAGCTGAAGACGAATGTGAAATGACACACACAAGGGAAGCAGTGGATTGATTCTGGTTTTTGCTCTCAGGGGCTAAAGGTTATTGGTGGTGATTACCTTCACTAATGTCATTACGGCCTTCTGTCCCGAGACACAGAGAGCATCACGCCACACGTACATCACTGCACACACGTGTGTGTGTTCTTTTGTTACACACAGATACAGTCGTCCTCTTCCTCCATGGTCTGTGTTTAATCAATGAGACACTTGAGCTGGTGTCATATAGTGAATATAGTGGCGTCTGACGGGTGTTTGGTACAAATGTTGATTTTAGGAATCAGATTCGTTAAGGAACTTTAAGTTTAAGTGTGTGTGTGTGTGTGTGTGTGTGTGTGTGTGTGTGTTGAATCTGACTGGCTGATAATAAACGGGGATTAAAAATGAGTTATCACACGTTCATTCTCAAGGACAGTGTGTGTGTGTGTGTTTGTGTGACATCCTGATGCCTTTGAAATGTTCTGTCTCCTGAAGGACAGTATGTGTATGAAGCGTGACGTGACACACACTGTGTGTGTGTGTGTGTGTGTGTGTGTCATTTGTCATGATAGAAATGTTTTTGTGTAAGTGTCGTACGTTTCTTTTTGTGCATCAGTTTTTCAAGTTATTAGTCAGTAAGTAAACAGTTTACAGTAAGATAAAGAAATTCCTAGAATGCAGTGTAAGTCTCTTTGGATAAAGCATCTGATATATGATAAAAATGTATTGCAAAACACTGGTTAAGACAGGTTTGGTGGTATGGATTGGTTTAAGGAGGGGTTAAAGTGTAAGGTAAGGGTCAACAGTGGAATTATGGATATAATTACAGAATTTATTTATAGCTGCAGGTATTTTTAAAATAAAAGTACAAACATGTATGTACACACTAAGTGCATTATATCAAATTATTAATTTAAATGTTAGTTCACAGTAGTTAAAAACACTTAATATACCAGTTTTTTTAATTGTATAAATGCAGGGTTAGGGTTAGATTATAGTATTTATAACTATCAGTATATAAAGAGAAGTCTATGCAAAGTCCCCATTTAGATGGAAAGCGTGTGTGATACGTTTCGGGAAAAAACTGAAGGATTGTCTTTTACGCAGCTCAACACAAACATATTCCTGCTGTAATGACGGTTGACGATCACACACACACACACACACACATGTTCACCGGTTGCCATGGTGAGCGTGTGTTATCGTGCCCGTCTCTGCTGGATCTATTCTAACCTGATTTAGTTGCTCCAGCGTTGCAGCAGCGTAATGAAATTAGTGTGTGTCTAATGGTGCAGAGAGGCCCTGTCTCACTCTCCTTCTGTCTCTCTCTCTCCGTCATTCTGTCTTTCCTCAGTCTTTGTCTTTTTTTCCAGATCTGCTCTCGTCCGGTCTGTCATTACTGTCCGTCTGTCTGTCTAGAGTTAATTATTGTCTATTTTTCTCCGCAGCCATTAGGAGGAAGGAGAACGGCTGGTACGATGAAGAACATCCCCTCGTCTTCCTCTTCCTGGGCTCGTCCGGAATCGGTAACTTCTTCCTTTTCCCGGCAATATCAAGCATTGTTCTTTCATATTGAAGGGCGCTTTGGATAAAAGCATCTGCTAAATGTTAAACATTGTTTTTTTTGTTTTTTTGATGTTCATCCAGACGCCGTTTCGCTTTATAATAAAGTAATATGGGAGTTTCGTAAAACTCTCCAAAGTGATTTACAGTCTAATATGATAATCAGAGACGGGTTTATTCACCAGATCCGTGTCATCAGACATGATGAACATGCACACGTTCAGTCATGTGGAGTCAGACAGGCCTCTGGCATGATCTACGTCCTGCAGTCCTTGTGTATGATTATTTACCGCATTATTTATACGTCTGTGTCTCTTTTAAGGCAAGACACTACAGAAAACCAATGTTTTTTCATTCACTGGTCAGTTTTGTGGTCTCTTTTGCTTCCATAACATGTCTTCTTTCAGACAAATGGAAAGAATGTTTATTTTATTACACTTTATCTATGTGCATCCAATTTCAATGCATATCTTTAAAAGTTTTTTTTCCACTTCAGCAGAACTTACATACACCAAAACTTAGAGTTTTATTCACATCTATATTCTGAAGATTTTTACTGTGGGGTTTGTTCATAACATCATTTGCTTAATTTTTATAACATTTTATTCCTTAAAACATGGTTAAAATGTTTTTTTTTTTCAGTCTGTTTATGGTGTTTTCTGATTTATGGAGTGATAAAAAGAGATATCCAAAATCCCCTCTATAAAAACCTTTAACTCTAATGTGTCAACAAAATCAAAGAAGAATTTTGAACCTGACTTTATCCAATGTTCAGATTTAAACTTTATTTATTAAAAAAAAAAAAAAAAACGTTTCAAAAACTTGCAATACAAAACTTAAAATACTGTGATTAATCTACTAGGGAAAGTGTTTGTTTCGTGCACTTTGATTGATGAAGAGACGCTTCTCCTCTTGCCAGCGGCATGTCTGATCACACGCCATCAATATTCAACAAGTCCCTCCACTTACCATATATGCGTTTATTAAAATTCATAAGAGCGATATTTACTCTCATAGAGTACATTACCCTGAGAGAGGAATAAAAGGAGGGAGAGATGATGGACACACGTGCCACAAGACGCCAGCAAAATAAACACATCTCTCTTTTCCTGACAGGAAGTAGTCATCCTGTCTCCACAACGACCGTGACAGAGTCAAAACCGCTCTCACGTGACCATTGTGACATTTTATTGTTTGATGAAATTAATTGCATTGAACCAAGTAGATGTTTGGTGGCTGTTTGTGCAGGTAAAACTGAGCTGGCCAAGCAGGTGGCGCGATACATGCATAAAGACATTAAGAAGGTCAGTCAGTAAATAAACCTTTACTTGAAATGATGCTCATGAAGGGCAAATGACAAGATTCTGTCGCTCTTTTCCTCAGGGTTTCATCCGCATGGACATGTCTGAGTTTCAAGAGAAACATGAGGTGAGACTTGTACAAATACAGACACGTTTCATTGTTAGACAAGTTTTTTATTTCAGGTGTATTATAGGACAGAATTCGCAGTCAAAATCTCAGAATTCAGTCTCAGTCACTGAGATTTTAAGGCTGTTTGTGTTTGACCAGAAACAACACAAGTATGCAGATGTCATGTGTAAATCGCAAAATCTCAGCATTTTAACCTGAATATTTATTATTCAGGTTCTTATTTGTGTTGTTTTTATTATAATTATTTATTCATTTTAATTTGATATTTTTGTCATTTAACATCTTTTAGTAAGTGTTTTATGTGGATTTATTTATAAAAAATGTTTATTTTAATTGGCATTTTTATGAATTCTTTTTTAATAAGGTTTTTATTTGTGCTGTTTATATTTTAAAATTATTTATTTTAATTTGAAAATGTTATGATTTAATAAATTTTAGTAACCGTTTTATTTTATTTTTTTATATTAAAATAGTTTATTTTTATTTTGCATATTTATGATTCAATTCACTTTAGTAAGGTTGCTATTTTAAATGTTTTTATTACAATTATTTATTTATTTTGATTTGACATTTTTATGATTAAATACATTTTTATGGTTTAATACATTTTAGTAAGATTTAATTTTGAGTGTTTTTATTTTTAAATTGTATTAATTAATTTTATTAAGGTTTTAATTATTTAATTATTTTTATTAGGTTTTTATCTTGAATCTTTTAGTTCAATTATTTATTTACTTTTAGTAAGTGTTTCATATTAAAATTCCTTATTTTAATTTTGTATTTTTATGATTTAATAATATTTAGTAGGTGTTTTATTTTGAATGTTTTCATTTTTTTTATGTCAATTTTAAGTAACGAACCCCAGTTTTAACTTTGCATTTTTATGATTGAATTAATATTGAATAAGTGTTTTATTTTGATTTTGATTTTCAAATTATTTGTTTACTTTAAATGTACATTTTCATGATCTAAGTACCAAACCCTGATTTGCTCTAATATCTACTGTAGGAGCTTGTATCTTGTGGCGTCACTGATGCAGCATCATGTGCTTATTGTGTTATGAATTGCATACAGTAATACTGTGTATCTAGAAGTCTTTTTCTGGTTTAGTTGGATCTGATCTCTGTGATTCTCCTTCATAAGCCGTTTAGTCTTGCTGTTAGAACTGTGACCTTAGACTGAGGCTAAACACACAATTCAATCACACACACTTATTGTATTGATAGAGGACTGTCACTGTCACTCCGTTTGGCCGGATGAACAGAGTGTGTGTTTGATCGAATCATCGTGTTGATCTCCTCAGAGGTCAGATCTGCCCAATTCTCATCTTCTTTGTCTTTCATGTGTATTTTCCGTCTCTCTCTCTCTCTCTTTCTCTCAGGTGGCGAAGTTCATCGGTTCTCCTCCAGGGTACGTGGGTCATGAAGAAGGTGGTCAGCTGACCAAACAGCTCAAACAGTGTCCGAACGCCGTGGTTCTGTTTGACGAGGTGGATAAAGCTCATCCAGATGTGCTGACCATCATGTTACAGCTCTTTGACGAGGTACAGATTCAGAATCATCTGTGGGAAGAGAATGATTTAGTGTTAGTAAAGTCAAGTTCACACCACACATTGTTTCAAATCAGCTTTACAAAAAATCACAATATTAATATTTATAAAATCTTAAAATCCTAATATCTTCATATAGTCGCCTTCAGCAGATTAGAGCTGGACAATAATATAGTTTACATTTTGTGATGGTACAGGCAATTAAGCAGCTGAAATTTGCTTTGAATATTATTAAAATTATTTATTTTATATTATTTATACTCTTTTATTATTTATTTTTAGTAAGATTTTTATTTTAAAATTATTTATTTTAATTTGACATTTTTAGTATGGTTTATATTTTGATTGTTTTTATTTTTAAATGATTTATTTTAATTTCACATTTTTATTATTTTATTTTGATTGTTTTTATTAAAGTTATTTATTTATTTTAATTTGGCATTTTTTATGATTCAACTGATTTTTAGTAAGATTTTTATTTTGATTTGTTTTTATTTTAAAAAAAATTCTTTAAATTTTTTTTTATTTTTAGTGAATGTTTATTTATTTATTTTAATTTGATATTTTTATGATTCAATTTGTTTTTAGTAAGGTTTTCATTTTGATTGTTTTTATTTTAAAAATATTTTCTTTTGACATTTTTATGATTTTAATTTTTAGTAAATGTATAATTTTGATTAGAGATTAGAGCTGGGCGATAATATGAAGATGTGCTGTGTTTCTGTGTCACTGTTGTTCAGGGTCGATTGACTGATGGGAAGGGGAAGACGATTGAGTGTAAAGATGCCATCTTCATCATGACGTCCAATGTGGCTAGTGATGAAATTGCCCAACATGCATTGCAGCTGAGGCAGGAAGCTCAGGAACAAAGCCGCAGACGCCTCGCTGAAAATCTGGGTGAGGAATTACTCTTGACATTTAACTTTGTGTACGAGAAAGTTGTGTCTGATGATCTGCTCGTGTCCCTGCAGAAGACGTTCAGAAGAGCGAGAAGATCACCATCTCCAACACGTTCAAAGAGCAGGTGATCCGCCCCATCCTGAAGGTAACTGATGATCCTCGCGCGCTTCTCACTGGAGGTCAGTGATTGGTTGCTGGTGTGTCACCGGTCGATCTGATTGGTGTGTTTCAGGCTCATTTCAGACGGGATGAGTTTCTGGGGAGGATCAACGAGATTGTTTACTTCCTGCCGTTCTGTCACTCTGAACGCATCCAGCTGGTCAGCAAAGAGCTCAACTACTGGGCCAAGAAGGTGAAGACACACAGAAATGAACTAGCATCTGACTTTAAATACTGTTCACACACACACACACACACTCTCACACTAGGATCAATAGCAGCTGCTGCTGTGACGACTGTAATCATATTAGTGAAGTTAACATGTGGTCTATTCATAAATATTTAAATATGTATAAAACTTCATATCTGTCAGATGTTTGCCTGCAGGGACAAACACGCTCATTCAAGGCCTTTAGTCATACATCAGTGTGTGTGTGTGTGTGTGTGTGTGTGTGTGTGTGTGTGGTTTGAAATATGTTTATACCAGCATTTAAAAAAACAAAATGATCTGATGTTGTACAGTGAGAAAAATAACAAGCTTTGATGTTAAATAACTAAATAAATAAATAAATAATATTATTTAATATCTATATCTATATCTATATATATATATATATATATATTCAAATTATTAAAATGTTATATCAAATTTTTAAATTTTTTTATGTATTACAAATACTAATATTCATGTAATAAGAGATATTTAGTGGTGATGTATGGATGTCGTTCCCGCAGGCCAAGCAGAGGCACAACATCACGCTGCAGTGGGAGCGTCCCGTCCTGGAGCTGCTGGCGGGAGGATATAACCTGCACTACGGCGCGCGCTCCATCAAACACGAGGTGCTGATCAATACCTGATAATCACCGATCAGAACAATCGTCAATATTCAACATCAGTCAATATCAGATTGCTGCTTCATATTTTTGTGGAAACCGTGATACATTTTATTTTTCAGAATTATTTGATTAATAGAAAGTTCAAAAGAACAGCATTTATTTGAAATAGAATCTTTTGTAACATTATAAATGTCTTTACTGTCACTTTTTGTAAATAAAAGTATTAATTTCTTTCTTTTTTTTTTACTTTCCCCAAACTTTTGAATGGTTTCCACACACATCTGAAGCAGCACAACTGTTTTCAACAATGGATCACAGGAATAAATTACACTTTACTATATATTCACATAGAAAACAGCTGTTTTACATTGGAATAATATTTCAGATTTTTACTGTATTTTTGATCAAATAAATGCAGCCTTGATGAGCAGAAAAGACTCAAAAAAACATTAAAAATTGCAGTTATTCCAAACTTTTGACTGATAGTGTATATAGTTATTTATATATAGCATGTGTTTATTGTGTGTGTGCAGGTGGAGCGGCGGGTGGTGAATCAGTTGGCCGCTGCGTACGAGCAGGAGCTTCTGCCGAAGGGCTGTACTCTGCGTCTCTGTGTTGACGGAGGACCGGAGGAGAAGGACGGAGCTGCAGTTCTGCGTCTAGAGCTGGTGGGTGACGATAGCACAGCCCGAAAACTGGACATCCGCCCACCGCTGAACCCCGACGACGTGGCCTACGCCCACCGATACCACTGAATCAGAGAAGCGTAAGACTGAATCACATCCACTGACCAACTGGAGCGTTTGTTCCATTCTGTTCCATCACAATAAAAATAAGAATCACGAGCTGGAGTCTGGTTAGTACGTGTTGTTTTTAGTGTTCATCAGATTATTGGCAGAAATGTAAAAAAATATGGTGTTTGTAATGCTGCGTTCAATGTTTCATCACAGCTGAGCTCGTAACTTTAATAACTCACATAAATCACAGCAGCTTTATGATGTTGGTAATAATGAAGATCTTCCAGAATCAAACGCCAGAGCGTCTGTCATGTACAGAAAATATGAAGATGTCTATATTTATGGAAGTTAAAGTTATGTATGATAAAGTCTTTATGTGATCCAGGACACGTTAAAATTAAAGTGTGTTATTACTCTAGAACACTAATGTTTAACATGAAATATGAATGAATCATCAGGTTTATTACAAAGAAAAAATGTGACATTTTACAACAAGGTTTCGATTGTTAACATGAAGTGATGATGAACAGCAGATCATAGTTAAAGCATTAACTGACGTTAACAAATGACATACCAAAAAAATGTAATCATAATTCATAATTCATCAACCTGCTTCATATAGACACACTTTCAGCATGTTTCCTCGTGGATAAAATCACGTCCTGCGCTGCAATTGCTCCTAAATATGTAAAACTGTTTGCCAAAATAGTTCTTATAGTTATTAAATGTTTAGAAGAGAAAGTGTTTTGATAAAATCCCGCAGCAGAAACATCACGAGAACGTCTGAATGTGAAGATATTTATGTGCTTTTGTGAAAACATTAATGTTTATTGCAGGTTATCTCAGGATGATACTGAAGCTTGTTTCTGACACGGGATACAAAATAAAGAAAATTGTGACTTTTTATCTCACAGTTCAGAGTTCTTAGAATTGTGAGTTATAAAGTACAAACTGCAAGATATAAACTCAGAATTTTGGGAAAAAATCTGAATTATGAGAAAAAGTCTTCCATAGGATGAGCGTTTAACCACATTTACATGTTTAACTGTGAATCAAGCTTTTTTTTTTATTGAACACAAATATTAATAAAGTTCAGAAGTCTCTTCACTGACTCTGGGTGTTTCGTGAGCCGGTAACGGGTTTGTTCAGGAATGTCGTGGTGTCTGTGGTTCGTAATCCAACGGCAAGAAACATGCGACAGGAATGTGTTTGGGAATGTGGAACGTGTGTGTGTGTGTGTGTGTGTGTGTGTGTGTCAGTACAGAAGGATGGAATGTATGAGGAACATTCCTTCTTTTCTCTGCATCCTTCTTTACACATGTAGGGATTCACTCACTTCCTGTGGGGATGAAATTAGCATCGAAAAACAGAGACAGCATGAGGAGCCTGAGAGTCCTGCTGACCGCCTGGACCTCCCACAACACACACACACACACACACACACACACACTCATATACATACACACACACACACACACACGCACTCGTTTACTCTCTAAATGGGGACATTGCATTGACTTCTATTGTTTTTATATACAGCTAGTTATAAATACTAAATACTAAAACTGACTGCATTTTTAAAATAATAAAAAAAAATATATACAAACGAGGACGACCCTAAAAGGACTTTTTGAGAGTTTTTGTCTGGTTTAAACTTCTGGACACAAATTTGTCCTGAAAATATGGTTAAGTAGGTACACTAACACACACACACACACACACACACACACACACAGAGGAAGAACTGCTTTACAGACTGTGTGTGTGTGAGAGAGAGAGAGAGAGTGTGTGTGTGTGTGTGTGTGCTTGTTTTCATGAATTATGAGGACACAAATGTGTATAATCTCATGGGTATTACACTGGTATTACGATGTAAACATGAAATACGAGGACATTTCATGAGTCCTCATATTTAAAATAGCTTTAAAAACATGCTAAACAATGTTTTATTAAAAATGTAAAAATGCAGACAGTTTCCTGTGATGGATAGGTTTAGGGGTAGAGGTAGTGTAGGGGAGAGAATGTACAGTTTGTACAGTATAAAAACCATTACGCCTATGGAGAGTCCCCGTAAACCATATATACAAGTGTCTGTGTGTGTTGCATTTAGCACAGTTTTGGTCTGTCCTTTCAATGATTGCAAACTTGAGCAATTTTAGCATTTTTTCCTGTATTTTGGATGTAAACGTCTCATTAATGTCTGGCCCGTTCAACAGTCACTTGTGTTTTTTATTACTTATTTTGTTTTAGTTTTTAGTTTTTTAGTAAATTTAGACTGAGTCAAACTGAAAACGTTTACATGAAAGCATTAATTAAAGTGAAAAAAAACAAGTGTGATATTTCGAAGTGTGCGGTGATACTGAGCAGTGAATCAGAGCTGGAGATGAGGAGTGTTGGAGAAGATGCTGTTCCAGCAGATCTCATGTTACTGAGAGAATCTCCTTCAGCCTCGAAAACAGTCAAATTCAATTATAAACCGAGAGAGAGAGAGAGAGAGAGAGACAGCTTTCATTACCACAGACGAGCTCTGTCTCACACACACTCATGGTAGTGTGTGTGTGTGTGTGTGTGTGTGTGTGTGTGTGTAATGATGATCCTCTATCAGTCTGAACTGATCCGGCCTACACACACACACACACACACAGCCGTGAACGTCTCTCGTCCATTATCGTGTGTGTCCGTGTCTTTTATCGGCTGCTGGTCTCTCGTCTCTCTCTTCTGCTGGAGTCCCACCGGACAAACCTGCAGGAACACAGAGAATTATTGATTTACCATTTACAGTCCTGTAGCTCTGCATCTGAGAGATGACAAATTACACTGAGAGAGAGAGAGAGAGTGCTGCTTCTGTCTCCATCACTAAACTTGTGCTGTTGCACTTAGTCTGTTTTTCATTTTCATTTATATTTATTGACATGATACACAAATTACTAAGATTAAACAATCTGACAGGTTTATCTCTATCTCTATTATAAAAATATGTATTCTTTGTGTAATTACTGCATGTTGCTTTATGTGTGTGAATGATTATCATGCCAGTGAAACACTAGTGTAAACACTGTGTTTACAGCACGAGCTGTGACTTTGTATCAGAAGTGATCAATGTAACTTGTTGAAAGTTCTGCTGATGACGTAAGCGTTCCATTTTGTAGCGGTGACTCCCGCGGATGATGTCAGCGTTCTGTTTTGTGTGTCGTTGCTCTGTATTGTCGTTCGCGGTGTTTGGTTGCTTTTTAATGGCAGCGTTTACTGTTTTATTGATTTTAACGGGCATGTTCTGGATACATCGCTGTTTGTACATCGCTATCTTGTGATATTTTAGGACGCGTGCACTTCACGCATTCCGTTAGTTTTTATATCATTATTATATTTACGCCGAAGATAAATCGCAGCCTGTCTGAGCACATATGTGCAGTTCTAATATCAGGTGTCTGTTACCTGCTGTTAAACTCAGAGGTGTAATATAACTCTACTGTTCCCATCATTCACCGTTATATCTCAACAAGAACATCTGTGCGCCACACATGTCCACAACAGAGAGTTCCTCGCGTGACACACACAGTCTTTTCCTCTCAGACGAACATAAGAGGGAAATAAAAGAGCCTAAAAGCGCAAGCAGCTTCTCTTCTGTCTCGTGTCTCTTTCTGAAAGACTAGGGGAAAAATCCATTCTGCCTAATTCAAAGCTTGCTCTGGGACAGCTCGCGTGGCAGATTGCCGGCTAATTAGTTTAGAGGAGGGTTTAATTTGATTAAGTTTGCACAGGTCCCGCGCAGCGCCGGTTGTGTCGGGCTCTGAGCGCGCGGGGCCCCGGAGCCCTGATCTGATTAACGCTTCTGCCCATTACAGCCTCTCCAGCTGCTGCCACAACACACACACACACACACACAACACACACACAACTGCTCGAGAGAATCGCTACATCTGATGCTGCTTTTGTTTTTGCATTAATAAAATGACGTCAGTAGGAAACTGCTTCTTTTTCTTCTACTTTAGAATTTTCTGACGTCAAATTGTTGATTTAACAGATACTTAAACCGCAATGAAGTCCTGTTTATTTTGTCTAACATTTGCTATATTTCATAATATAGGTCCATATTTAGACATTTCAATTAATCGATTCGTTTAAAGCATTCGACAAAAATGGATCGCACGTTTGAAAGTATTTTATAGGCTATATTAGAATTCCAGGAGGTTAATTTCTATATTATGAATATAAAAATGCATTAGTGTCACTAGAAGCCTGTCTGGAGATTATTTTCTTAATAACAAACCATAAAATAATTAAATGCATAGGCAATCAATCTTTTTCGGGGCTGTGCGATTTTTTTTAATAGAGCCTACTAATTTAATTATTATTATTATTAGTTATTTTGACAGACCAAATTGTATTGCTAGTTTTATTGCCAGTCTTAAAGAGTTAGTCACCAAAAAATGAAAATTCTGTCATTAATTACTCACCCTCATGTCGTTGCACACCCGTAAGACCTTTGTTCATCTTCTGAACACAAATTAAGATATTTTTGATGAAATCCAAGAGGTTTTTTTTTATATCCTCAATAGAAAGCAAGGAAATTTACACAACGAAATCCAGAAAAGTAGTAAAAACATAGTTAAAATAGTCAACGTGACTACAGTGGTTCAACCTTAATTTTATGAAGCGATGAGAATACTTTTTTTGTGCAAAAACAAAACAAAAATAACGACTTTATTCAACAAATTCCTGTCATTCTGCTACACTATTTACATTCAGCGTTTCCGTGTTCTACTTCAGAATGCTGACTCATTCTTGGCCAACGCCTGTTCACGTGAGCAGCACGACGCATGCGTGTGATGTTGACGCAGGAGCTGGCTAATACTGAGTTGGCGTTCGGACGTAAACACTGAAGCGCTGCACTGTGTTCACTATAGCTGTGTCCGAAATCAAATACTTCTCTACCATATAGTACGTGAAAAACAGTATGTGAACAGAGTAGTTCATAGTATTCGAAAAACAGTAGGTGAAAAGTACCCAGATGACTTACTACTACCGGCGAGATTCTGAAGTGCGCATATGATGGACACTTTACTATCCCATGAGGCCACGGGAGAGGATTTGCGAAGGGACGTAACTGACGCTGGTAGGTCATGTGACAGTAACAACATGGCGGATGTAGTACATCCGAATTCATTCATACTACACACATTCGTATATTGAACGTACTTTTTCAACGGTCGTGAAGTAAATTTAAACTCAAATGTAGTACGTACTCAACAGTACGCGATTTCGGACGCAGCTTAGCCTTTTTCACACTTCCGAGTGTTTCCGGCGCTCGGCATCGCAGGGTAAATGTACTTCCGGCGATGTCTAAATGTAAGTGTTGTTGTAAGACACTACATTAAATATATTTTTTGTGCTCCCATTTGTTCAAATAGCAAAAGGAAAAACTTCACAATAGTGTTTTCACAACTTTCAAAAGAGGAAAAAAAAAAGAGAGCGATTGATAATGGCAGTCAGAAGAGAGAAAGAAGTCAATTTGGCATCACTCCCACAGCTGCTGAAAACACCCTCACAGCAGCGGTAACTAGTTTTTTGTAATTTGATGCAAAGATAATATAATACAAAGTATAATGTTATAAATGTACATAAAAAAAAATGAAAATATAAAAAACTTTGCAGGATTTACCATGCTGATGACTGTTAAAACGCGTCATCACAGTCTGTGAAAAGGGTACGAGTCTGACACAATTTGTAAACACGAAAAGTATTCTCGTCGCTTCATAACATTAAAGTTGAACCACTGTAGTCACGTTGACTATTTTAACGATGTTTTTACTACTTTTTCTGGACTGAATGAATGTGGTAGGCTAATTTCGTTGCTTTCTATTGAGGATTAAAAAAAAAAAACTCAATCAAATCAAAAATAGTCTTTCACAATCTTTTTTTTTTTTTAACTATTTGCATTTTAGACGCAACAATTCGGTTGATCTCAATGTGTTCTGAAAGTGTTTCTCCTCTTTATTTGCAGAATCAGTTCTGGATCAGGAGTCACACCCGGAGACACGGGGCCCGTCTGCCCGGTGTCAGGGGTGAGTTTGCCGGGGAAGTTAACCTGCCTCACCCGTGTTAACCAGCGCACACATTTGCCCGCTAATCTCTTCAAAGCCTCTCGCGCACATCTGACTTTCAAATCCGAGTGTTTGTCTTGAAAATGGGCTCTAATCCCGATCCAACCCGACCCGACCCAGCCACACCAGCACCTTTAAAATTCATTGGCGATTAGCGGAAACAGTAACGAGGCTCTTTCTCATTCATGGCGCTTGTGTAAACAACAGGCTGTGATTGACAGGTGAGGTCTGTGATTGACAGCTCTCAAACAGGTCAGGCCGAGCGCGGCGGTTCTCATTTTTTAAAGCGCGCGGTGGATTCTGGCATGCCGCTGTTGATCGATAGTTACACTAACCAGCGTTTAACATTAGTGCACTTACTGTCCGAGAGGCTCCATTAATTTCTCCTGTAGTTCTGAAACACTCATATTTTGCTTTGCCATCACAAAAAAAAAAGGCATTTTCCCGAGCACAAAATAAATATATAAATGAAAAGCGCAGGGTCTCGTGCTCTCAGGGACTAATTGAATTGTGTTTGGGTTGGTTTGGGTTGGCTGACAGTAATCGCATCCGATGGTCGGGCCATTAAAGCGAGGCGCGCTCGTCTCCCGGTGACCGATCACTGCTGAATGCAGATTGAGCTAATGAGAGAGAGAGATTGATGAGAGAGAGAGAGAGAGGGGATGAAGGATCAGGAAAGGATGAGACGCGACCCGTCTGCGTCACGCACGAAAACAGGAGCTGGTGACCCGTGTGAAACCCGCCGGGCGTGCAGCGGGTGCGCCAGAGAAGACGCGATTCAAGCGCTCTATGTTTGCGATTTAGTACAAACAAAACTTTGTTTGACCATTTATGTAGGCTCATTTTAAGATAAAGTCTTAAAATCAGCAGTTATATAAAAAATATCCATATAAGCAAAATAAAATAAATAAATAAAATAAAATAAAATACTGGATTTTATGAAGTTAAATAACGCTAAATCTGTCTCGTCAACATTTATTTTCCATTACATATGCATGATGTAAAATATCAAATTAACGGTGAGTTGAATTAGACAGTTCATTTAATTTTACTTTGTTTTATTTCGTTAATGTTTCATATTAATTATTGGCATCGATGTTTCCATAAACATCCATATAATATTTCCATTGCACAGAAAGTTCTTTATAGAGGAAAAACGATTAAAATCTTCTAGAAAAAAAATGTTATTTTCTTTAACCCAGAATGATTCTTTTATGACATCACTGCATTAAAAACCCTATATTTTTAATTACTTTGGTATATTTCCTTAGTAATTTGCATATTAATAATGTCATATTTCATGTTTGCTATTTAGCTAACAATTACAGAACAAGCCAACACTCGTTCTGAATCTCACGCGCGCGCGCACACAGGTGACTCCGGAGCTCTTCTCAGGTGTTCACGGAGATGAACACGTGCTGAAAGGTTTCATTCAAACCGTCCCGGTGTCCGCGGCGACTTGTTGCTGTCGTGTGTATATCGTCACGTCCCGGTACAGACGTTAATGCGCGCGGGTGATGCGGATGATGCGGCCGCTGACGGATGGAGTTTGAGAGGCGCGTCAGCTCCGCCGCCGCTCACCCTAAATCAGCCAAATGCGCCGTGACGCGCCCGCCCGGGGCCGCGCCGGGATAACCAGGTTACACGCGCACGGAGAGAGAGCGGGTTACAGGGTCAGAAGTCAAAAGTCAAATGAATCCATATGCCTAAAAATGACATATTTAGCTGCATAAAAATACATTTTGTCCCTGATATGCGCTTTATTTTGAAATGTGAGCTTTATTGTTTGGTTAAATATGCTTATTTAATGTATAACGTGCTTTTTATTATTTTTGAAAGAGTTTGTTTGGATTCATCGCATTTAACATTCTTATAAAATCGTTTGAAATGTGTGTAATAGTGACTGACAGCAAACAGATGCGCGTGACCGTGAGCAGCAGGTTTCCGTCAAGTCATTTCTGATGAATAAACGAACGCAATTAAGTCAACATTAATTAGTATTTCATCGTTTATTTTACGATCATTTTACTTTATTTAAACGCAGTGTTGGTCCTTCTGACAACTCGAGGGGGTTTAAATAAAGGCCATTATTCGCGAAATCAAATTAAACTTCATCTCACACTACCACCAGAGCCACATTAAAGCTAAAACAATCCCACAATTCATTTAGCACGAGCTAGAACGGACCCATTTACCCGCTCTTGAAAACTTGCCCATTCTCGCCTTAATGGCATTAGTCTTAATAGCCATTAATAGTCATTTATTTAGAATTATATTTGCGTGCGCGCACTCGCGAGGGTGATGCCCGCTTCAGCTCTGTTCGAGAAAGGAATAAAACGGCTATATGTAAAAAAGAAGGAGCGAAAGATGAAATAGTTGAGAGAAGAAGAGCAGGGTCGTGCTGGAAAGGGTTAACGCGGAGGTGCATTAGAGATGCATGGAGGAGCAGAGGGGAGGAGGCGTTCAGCACTGAGACATTGTCATGCAAACAGAGACCACCGCCTCGCCATTGTCTCCCGGACACCAACTTTATTATAAACACACCGCGAGCCGCCCGGCGCAGCAGAGCACCGGAACACCGGCACCGACAGACTCCCGCGAGGACACTCCAGCGCAGACAACGACTCCTTCTCTACACCGCGTTCCGCTGGACTTCTAGCGGACATCCCGACCCACCTGCGCGAGCGAGATTCACCCACACCTGCGTCTCCATCCGCCCTCCACATGTACAAAATGGATTACTCGTATCTGAACACGTACGACTCGTGCATGGCGGCGATGGAGGCGTCGGCGTACGCGGACTTTAACTCGTGCAGTCAGACCAACACGTTCCAGTACAACCCCATCCGGACCGGCTTCAGCTCCAACCCGGGCTGCGCGCCGCTCGGTTCGGCCAGCTGCACTCTGGGCGCGCTGAGAGAGCACCAGCCCGCGCCCTACTCCACAGGTAACGCGCGCGAGCGCACACACACATGTGCTTTATAAATATAGAACTAAAACATTTCAGTGTGATTTATATTGAAAATAACAGGTGTCAAATGTTAAACGCGTAGATATTCGTCAAAAATATATCCAATTTCCATTTTTCTTATTGTAATATTCGTTTTGAATGAACGTCGCGAAACACTCTTAAGAAAATAAACGTTCCAAAAGTGTTTTTAATGCCATTTCTGGTTCATAAAAAAACCTTTCAGCGATCAGTTCACAAAATAACATTTTTTTTTTTTTTTAAGTTAGTGTGAAGAACATTTGAATCTTTTTCCATTATAAAGAACCTTTTGTGCATCTTAAAGTTTCTTCATGGAACCATCGATGCCGATTAAGAAGCTTTATTTTTAAGTGTATGTAATAAATAAAAAATATTTCTTTAATTTGGATAATAATCCCAGTTGCAAAATCAAACGAGAATCCTATAGTTTTCAGAGTTAAATCTGACTGCAGGTTTAATTTAATTCAACTAAAATTAATTTCATATATAATTTGAGGCGCAAATCAATTTAAAGTAATTAATTTAATTATGTCTTACAGATCTATGATTAAAAAGCGCGTTTATTGGACAAGATTTCATCCTGTCTCGACTGATATTTCTGTGCTGTAAATGTAAATTATAGGCCTAATTATTATTACATTTTCACATAATTCTTCACAGAAAACGTGTAACTTATATATATATATAATTTTAAAATAAAATATAGAATTTAATAATAATAATAACAAGTCTATAAATTGACGCAGTGCGCAAATATATTTTTATGGCACTGATTTTCTACCGAATGAAACGCAAAAAACAAATCTAAAAAAAAATAATCTAATAAATTTACAAAATAGGAATTCATTAGTTTCTTTGAACTCTTTACTCTTAAATTTAAACTCACTGATCTTCCTTCATCTTTCAGTTCCGTACAAGTTCTTCTCGGATCCGTCCGGACTGAACGAGAAGCGGAAGCAGCGGCGGATCCGCACGACCTTCACAAGCTCTCAGCTGAAGGAGCTCGAGCGCGTGTTCGCGGAGACGCATTACCCGGATATTTACACGCGCGAGGAGCTCGCGCTGAAGATCGACCTGACCGAGGCGCGCGTGCAGGTGAGTCTTCATCATGAACATACACTCATATTATTTACCAAAGAAACTGATTTTCGGAAGCTTTTTTTTTTTTTTTTTTCACTTTTATGAGTGCGTAGTTTTGAAATATGGGATTTTTAATGGCTGGTTTTAATATTTTTTGGGCCTCTTAATTAATTTAGTTGATTTTATTAGAGTGATTTATATGGGTGTGGTGTGTTGGAAACACTTTACAATGAAAAATACGTATAAAGCATTTATTCATCTTAGTTATTGTCAATTTCAGCATCTTAAAAATAAAACCTTCCAGAAGGGCTTTATTTTTGATTCCCCAAAGAGCCTTCTTAGAACCATTTATTCTTAGTGAGAAGAACATTTTAAATAACTTTTAGTGCAATGCAAGTTTCCATGGATGTTAAAGGTTTTTCATTGAACCATCAATGCCAATAAAGAACATTTATTTTGGGAGGAAATTAAAGAAATGAATACTTTTATTCAGCAAGGATGCATTAAACTGATCAAAAGTGACAGTAAGACATTTATAATGTTTCTATTTCAAATAAATGCTGTTCTTTTGAACTTTCTATTCATCAAAGAATCCTGAAAAAAAAACTGTTTTCAACATTGATAATAATCATAAATGTTTCTTGAGCAGCAAATCATCATATTAGAATGATTTCTGAAGGATCATGTGACACTGAAGACTGGAGTAATGATGCTGAAAATTCAGGAATAAATTACACTTTACTATATATTCACATAGAAAACAGCTGTTTTAAATTTTAATAATATTTCACATTTTTTACTGTATTTTGATTAAATAAATGCAGCCTTGGTGAGCAGAAGAGACTTCTTTTAAAAACATTAAAAAATCTTACCGTCCAAAAACTAATGTTGCATCTGTATGTGGGTCAAAGACATTTAGATGTCCGCATCAATAGAAATTGTAATTTTTGACTTTTGTAGTGATTTTACATACATAGAAAGCACATTAAATTTAAGTAAAACATATACTTTTAAAGTTTCAAATATGTTTTGGGAGAATAAAATGTCAAAATGTGGGTGAGATAATGTTCATTGTCATTCAGTGTAACACTTATATTTATGTAAAAACTGAAACAACATACTTATTCTGACCTGTACGTATTAAAATATATAAAAGAATAAGTGAGCATACTAAATTTTATTGCATTTTAAATAAGTAAAAAATTCTTGTTGACAAATGGACAAAACCTAGGATAGTGGCAAAGTTTAAAAATGTAAAATTACAAGTAATTAGTCTTTAAAATGGCATAAATAGATTTTTGTTGTAAATATCCCTGAAAAGGTTGTCACACTGAATGACATGGTAAAATGTATATTTTATTTTTGCTCAGAAAAAAACAATCAAATTAATCAGGACCCATTCTGATGTACTGAAGAACAATTCAAAGCTGTATTACACTTATTGTTTTGATGCTTGAAAACCCTTTTTCGTCTTTGACCCATAAACACACGCGTCACTCGTCCTCAGGTCTGGTTCCAGAACCGACGGGCCAAGTTCCGTAAACAAGAGCGCGCCGCCAACTCTAAAGGAGCGACCGGCAGCAGCTCCAGCACCAAGAAGCCCGGAGAGAATCGCTCTTCATCTGAGGACGACGAGTCCAAAGAGTCCACGTGCAGCCCGACGCCCGACAGCACGGCATCCCTGCCCGGCTCCGGGAACATGGGCAGTCCCGGGGCGAGCAGCCTCAGTCCCAGCCCCGTCTCCGGCTCCTCCTTCAGCAACACCTCCATCTCGCCCTCCATCCACCAGGGCCTGAAGAGCTCGCCGTGGCCCAGCATCGGCTCCGGCGCGGCGGCCGGCGTCCAGACGCAGGACCTGCTGAAGGCCTGGCAGCCCGCGGACAGTATGGCGACCGGTCCGTTCGCCGGCGTTCTGTCCTCCTTCCACCGGAAACCAAACACAATCAAGACCAACCTCTTCTAGTGCGTCTCGTCACTCCGTCTGCTGCTGGTTTATTTGCGTATAGAGCTCCTGATGTTCAACGGCTCACACTTCAGTAAGGTCTCGTGTGTTGACGTTAGTTAATGAGCAACTAAAAACCCAGTGTTGGGCACTTGAAATTATTGAGTTGAGTCAAAGTAAATGATCGAAAATGTGTTCGTACAACATACTGAGAAGAAAAGGTTCTATATGGGATAATTTTATGGATTTATTTTTAATTAATTAATTTAGTTTTAATTTTAATTCAGTTGTATGAATTAAGCAACTCAAACATACTTTATCACTAGAAAAAAATGAAATAACCCATTAAACATTGAAGTATTAAGATGTTTCTCCTTATATAGAAACTTTTTGGCATAAAATTGAGTCGAGAACCCTACACTGTAAAAAAATATTTTCGTGATTTGTTATCACAACATTTTTTCTTTTGTCAAATCAACTTAAATAATGTGGTTCAGATAACATAATATTTTAAGTTTCTGTTGATTAAATCAATCTCCTTCATTGTATTAATTTCAATGAACTCAAAATTTTAAGGCAGCCAGATAACAGTTTTTTAAGTTAAACCAACAATTATTTTTTACAGTGTGTATATATATATACACACACACATATTTTTTTATTATTGTATGTATATATATATTAGGGCTGTCAAGCAATTAAAAATTTTAATCTAATTACACAATGTGGCAATTAATTTATCTAATTAATCGCAAATGAATTGCACATCAAATTTGGCTGAGAAATTACCCCCATAAGATAATTTGAAATGATTATTGTGTTAAAAAAGGAAGATGAAATTAAAAATTTGAGTTAATACAATGATGGTTTAATCAACAGAAACTCAAAATATGTTATCTGAACCACATCAATTATTGAAGTTGATTTGACAAAAGAAAAAATGTTAACAAATCATGAAAATATATATTTTTTTTACAGTGTAAGAATGTATTTTTGAATTTAGTTTTTATAAGGCAATCAGTTTGCATGCTTTTTTTTAAAGTAAGGTTAACTAATTAGAATTTACAGTAAATTAATACTTCTACAGTATTTAATAATCTTAGTTAACATCATTTTTAACATCAGAAGTTGTATTTGTTAACTTATGTTAAAAATGAACAACCTTTAACATCCACAGAACTTTTCTGTTCCACAAAAGGTTCTTTAGATTATTAAAATAGTTTCTTTTGAGCTTTTGAACCAATGAAACAATGAGCAACTGACATTAAGAACGGTTAATAAATGATGTAATAATATATTTCTGGTTATTAGCTCATGTTAAGTAATGCTTTAACTAAAGTTAACAAATGAGACCTTATTGTAAAGTGTTTAATTTATTGTCATGTTGAACTCGTGAGCGCTTCTGTTGTGTGTGTGAGAGAGTGTGTGAGTGTGTGTTTGTTCTACAGCTGCGATCTTTTCCTCTTTATGGTCACGAGAGGATCTTTAACCCTGAAGATCTGCATCAACAGCGCTTGAATGAATTGTAATTGTCAGTAAATTAGATCTTCATTTCCTCGTAAATGAAGGTCCAGAAACATTCAGTCCAGCAGGAGCTTCAGAACAACAAATCAATTCTTACATGTTGAACCCGCATAGAAACGTCTGTCCTCTGTCTTACTGATGAATCTATCACTGAAGACACTGTGTGTGTGTGTGTGTGTGTGTGAGTGTGTGTGTGTGTGTGTGTGTGTGTGACCCCAGAAACAAGCATAGTTAAGCCACTTGTAGTTAATTTATTGAAGGGAAAAAAAGAAAAAAAAAAATTGTTGGGATGGTTTTTTTAAGCTAGGCTTTTATTGAGAAATATTTTGTAAATATTAATATAAATACAATGTAGTTTCTTCTTTTTTTAATGTTTCAGTGCACGCCATGTGTTTCATGAATGATCTGCTGTATATAATCCATAAAAATGACAAAATAAAGAGTTAAAATGAACATCTCCAGTCTGAGCTCGTTCACTTCATCAGATTTCAGATGCAGGAACTCACAGGATATGACAGCATTGTGTGATGAGGAATTATTTTACAATTTTTTATTCTGTTTTTGAGTAGAACAAGAAAAGGCAAAAACTAGCAGATGTTTTAATGTCATGAAAAATCAAAGCAAGTGTCATTTGCACACAATGTTTGAAATTTTAATGCTTGAATTAAATTCAAGTATGTTCTGAAAAATTAGCTTCTGCTGATCGTTTATTTGTGAATAAAAGCCTAAATTTAATCTTGATAACTTTTTCATGTTTGGGGAAACAAACTCTTTAAGATTTATTGTAATGTTGAATTTGTTAGACAAGGACAACTTCAGAAGTAGCATGTCATTTTATTCTCAAGGAAACAACAATGTTCTTAAGAAAATATCTGAGATGCTTTTAGGAATTACATTTAGGAACATTCTTACAAACTTAGAATTTGTCTTAAGAACTCAACTTTTTTTCCTTTACGATTTTTGTACATCCAGATCCAGTTGATTAAAAGACGTTGAGACTTTAAAAATGACAGTGGAAAATCTATATAATAATATATATTTTATACTATATAATAATGTTACTAAATATTATATATGAAAATGACTCTTTTTTTTTTTTTTTTTTGACAAGTCTCAAAAAACAACAGCAGGTAATCACTTTATTTTATTTAATATTCCTGGGTTGTAATGTATTGAATGATAATCTATAAACCATATATGTGCCATTCTACAGAATTGGTTCAAAGTTGGAAACGTCTTGAAAAAAATGTCTTTTTCCAGAAATTTTGTATGTACGCAAATTGTATAATATCCGAGGTACACATTTCTAGTAATTGTACAGTTAATTCTCATATTGTATTTTCAGAAAGTTTTGGAATATTTTTCTTCTCCCCAAATTTGTCACTACCGAAACACAATAATAAATAATTTAATAAGAAGGGTCACATTGACCAATTAAGATTTTGTTTACATCTACCTTGTAAATATATTTTTTTGCTATTTTTAAAAAATGTTTTCACAGGTAAATCAATAAAAATTACAATTTTAACAATATTTCAAGTGTAATTTATGAGATTTGTTGTATTTTGAATCCAATCTTTCTTTGTAAAAGTCATAAAGTTTATCATACTGATTTCAAAGTGAAGGATTCATTAGTTTGAATATACACTGAACCAAACACTATAATAACATCTTAGTTGATCATTCAATAAACTTTATTTTTGACAGAACATCCCATGTTTCGGTCGTGACTGCACAGTTTCGGTAGTGACAGTAATGTGTTGGTAGTGACCACATCACATTACACAATTTTAACTCGCATACTAAAACATATTAAAATACTAATGATTTGCATAACTGTATTAAAAAAAAAATTCCCCCCAAATAAATGATTATATGTTCCCTTTTGTCACAACCAAAACGTGGTGAAGTTTCGGTAGTGACAATTTTAAATGCTTTTGAGCCGCTCAAAGATGCTAATCAGCACATGGTTAGCTAGCACAGTTCTGAACAGTTGTACACACATAAAAACTACATTTTATGGAATAACACCCAAAAAAGTTTGATTAATTGCAGAAAAAGGTGTTTGTTAGTGACGATCCTTAAAGTTACACACAGATTTTCAGACTTTTGAACACATTTAACTCAAAATGATGGACTTATCTACTCTGAAAGAGAGGCTATGAGAGGGAGGGACACAGGAATATTTCCTGATCAGAAATGTAGAAGTGTGTGAAAATCACTCTCAGCCAATGGACTCAAACATGCACTGTTTCGGTAGAGATAAAAATGAGGGACACTTTTTTTTTTTTTTACAAAGTTCATTATTTAAAAATAAAATATATATATATAAAAAAATTCAAAAATATATTTTTAAAAACAATGGAAAAAAAAAAAATGCAAAAATTATTTCAATATCATTTTCACAAGTTGAAATTTATGGGTTAGGGTTCGGGACAGACTCCTCCCAATTGAAAGGACCCAATAAATGATTTTATTTATATTAAGCTTATGGATATTTTAAATATTATTGTAGGATTCAATAGATTGAAAGAATCTTAGTAAACATCTAAAATTTGAATACTTAAATGCTTTTAAATGTTTTTTGCTTGTGGGACAGCAGTTTGCACCAGTTGTATATATATATATATATATAATTACATTTGTTCATATAAATATAATTCCAAATGTAATTACAAATTCCACAAAATGTTTATTTATGCTCAATGAGACACTTTCTTTTACTGAATGTGATTTTAGTTTTTATTAAACTGAAAAAAGAAAAAAACATTAAAAAGGACAGTCATTTAGCAGTCGAACACAAATATTAACTTACAACAACAGAGTTAAAATGATTATACAGCAAAGAAATGAATGAAGGGTGAAAGACTTCTTAAGTTAAAACTTAATACACAAAGAAATAATATCTAGAATAATTCTGCTAGAACATATACATGCATTTTAGGAGAAACACCCCAAAATTATAACATTAAAGACTGTTAAATAAAACAAACAAAGCTATTGTGATGAAAACACAGAAAACATGGAGCGCTTCATTTAAAAAGAACGAGGTAAAACTCAAGCTTTCCCACACTGAACCTCATGTGACGTCTGTGGTTTGACAAACAAACACTGGATCTGAATTCTGTTAGAAATGAATCAGCATTTGAATCTCACATCAGAATGAACGAACAAATAGAAAAAGATTCACATGTAAAATATGAATTTAACTGTTTCCTCTCAAATGATCATGATGATGGTGCAGCGCCACCTGCTGAGGGGACAGTGTTATAACGTCCCCTGATCTTTCAGGCAAACCAAACATCTGTGCCAGATGATCCTCTGAACGAAGAGAAACGAACGTCCCTTGTGTTGACAAACACACACGAACACACGAACACAAACTGCTTCAAGTCACGGCTGGTTTTGGCTTATTTCCCTTTCCTTTAAAGTCATGAAACATGCACAAAAAACAAACACTTCAGTCACCTTCAGCTCAAAGGTGAGGAATGTTCTGATGATGTCACTTCCTCCGGATGCAGACGACAGGAAGTGGAGGGCGGGGCTGTAGTGAAACATCCTTTTTGACACGTCGACTTGTTTAAATAATATCGCAAACTATAATGACATGAGATTAAATTAAACCAGGTCAAATTCTACCAGTGCAAAGTTCAGGCCGGATTCTGCGGCTCGGTCCGGTCTGGATCAGGATCGGCTCACTTTTGCTGCTGCTGTTTTAAGCTGGCCAACAGGATCTTCTTATGGGCGGGGTCATGAACGCCCGCCTCTTCCAGATCCTCCTCTGTGATGTCACTGCAGGAAAGAGACGTGATTGGATGATGTGTTCATCTGAAAATCTCAATCACAATCAACTATGATTGGCTCTTGCTGAGCAGCACTGAGAAAAGTAACAGGCATCATGTGACATTTTACACCTGAATAATGACACTGATGAACTTTAATAGACATTAAGTTAAAAAAGCATGGGAAACCTTCTGAAAATAGAATAAATTACTCACTACATTTGTAAAGAGCTATATTTTATGGTGCTTTTGCAGCTTTTTGAAGCTTGAAGACTTGAGTTCACTGTGATTTGATGAAAAGCAGCGAGCGGCAGAAGTTTGAACCGTCACAAGGCTGAAGTATGAGTGAGTGTGACAGAGACTCGTACCTGAGGAACTCCAGATCGTCCCAGCCGTTGTGCAGCAGTCCTTCCTCATAATGCTGCAGACCGAGCTTCTGCAGCCACTCGCCCACACTGACCTCCACCGACAGACTGCTGCTGCTGCTCTCGTCATGCCACATGCCCTGCGCGCACACACACACACACACACACACACACACACACACACACACACACACACACACACACACACGTCAGTTCAGTTGTGAGATAGAGCAGGTTAATGCAGCAGGATCTTCCCTGTCGCTGAAGCTCCTGTTATTTGCTGCTAAAAGAGTGTCAGAAAAGCTTCATATTGACCAGGGATTTTCATCAGGGGTCAAAGGTGAAAGACGTGTCCACCCATATGGAGAATATTTTCAAATATCAGCTTTAAAATGATTTAAAGTCCATTTTAGCACGAGGATATAGTATATAATATTAATAATAATAACTATTATTATTATTAACAACAACAACAATATAATAACAATAATAATTTACTATTATTCAAATATTTTTATTTTAATAAATCTTACAATTAATAAAATGCTAAATATAATATTTATTTATTTATTATACAAATTAAATAAAGAATTAACCCTAAAGTACAGTAAAATATAATAACAATAATTATTATTTATCATTATTATTTAAATATTTTTATTTTATTATATTATAAAATTAATACAATTATAAAATATCATATTTATTTTATTATTTATTTATTTAATAATTATACAAATTCAAGAAATATTAACCCTAAAGTATAGTAAAATAATAATAAAAATAATTATTATTTATTATTATTATTTAAATATTTTATTTTATTAAATTGTAAAATTAATACAATTATAAAATATCATATTTATTTATTTATTTAATAATTATATAAATTAAATAAAGAAATACTAACCCTAAAGCACTGTAAAAAAAAAATTATTAAATTATACAATTAATACAATAATTTTTCATTAATTATTAATTATAAAATAATAATGATGAAATATTTCTATACAAAAATACTAACCCTAATGTACTGTAAAATAATAAAAAACAATAATCATCATTTTGTTTTATAGTACAACTATAAAATTACAATACTAACACTGATGGCTGTCTTAGTTTCTTTGCTTTCAAACAATAATTTTGTTTTTGGTGCAAAACCGCAGGAAACTCTTAAAGATTCTCTTTTGTTGATTTATAAATGATTCTCATTACAAATTTGGGAAAATGGTGTGTTTTTAAATGCACATTATACAGGTGCTGGTCATATAATTAGAATATCATCAAAAAGTTGATTTATTTCACTAATTCCATTCAAAAAGTGAAACTTGTATATTATATTCATTCATTACACACAGACTGATATATTTCAAATGTTTATTTCTTTTAATTTATTAATTGATTAATTGATTATATCTGACAACTAAGGAAAATCCCAAATTCAGTATCTCAGAAAATTAGAATATTACTTAAGACCAATACAAAGGAAGGATTTTTAGAAATCTTGGCCAACTGAAAAGTATGAACATGAAAAGTATGAGCATGTACAGCACTCAATACTTAGTTGGGGCTCCTTTTGCCTGAATTACTGCAGCAATGCGGCGTGGCATGGAGTCGATCAGTCTGTGGCACTGCTCAGGTGTTATAAGAGCCCAGGTTGCTCTGATAGTGGCCTTCAGCTCTTCTGCATTGTTGGGTCTGGCATATCGCATCTTCCTCTTCACAATACCCCATAGATTTTCTATGGGGTTAAGGTCAGGCGAGTTTGCTGGCCAATTAAGAACAGGGATACCATGGTCCTTAAACCAGGTACTGGTAGCTTTGGCACTGTGTGCAGGTGCCAAGTCCTGTTGGAAAATGAAATCTGCATCTCCATAAAGTTGGTCAGCAGCAGGAAGCATGAAGTGCTCTAAAACTTCCTGGTATACGGCTGCGTTGACCTTGGACCTCAGAAAACACAGTGGACCAACACCAGCAGATGACATGGCACCCCAAACCATCACTGACTGTGGAAACTTTACACTGGACCTCAAGCAACATGGATTGTGTGCCTCTCCTCTCTTCCTCCAGACTCTGGGACCCTGATTTCCAAAGGAAATGCAAAATTTACTTTCATCAGAGAACATAACTTTGGACCACTCAGCAGCAGTCCAGTCCTTTTTGTCTTTAGCCCAGGCGAGACGCTTCTGACGCTGTCTGTTGTTCAAGAGTGGCTTGACACAAGGAGTGCGACAGCTGAAACCCATGTCTTGCATACGTCTGTGCGTAGTGGTTCTTGAAGCACTGACTCCAGCTGCAGTCCACTCTTTGTGAATCTCCCCCACATTTTTGAATGGGTTTTGTTTCACAATCCTCTCCAGGGTGCGGTTATCCCTATTGCTTGTACACTTTTTTCTACCACATCTTTTCCTTCCCTTCGCCTCTCTATTAATGTGCTTGGACACAGAGCTCTGTGAACAGCCAGCCTCTTTTGCAATGACCTTTTGTGTCTTGCCCTCCTTGTGCAAGGTGTCAATGGTCGTCTTTTGGACAGCTGTCAAGTCAGCAGTCTTCCCCATGATTGTGTAGCCTACAGAACTAGACTGAGAGACCATTTAAAGGCCTTTGCAGGTGTTTTGAGTTAATTAGCTGATTAGAGTGTGGCACCAGGTGTCTTCAGTATTGAACCTTTTCACAATATTCTAATTTTCTGAGATACTGAATTTGGGATTTTCCTTAGTTGTCAGTTATAATCATCAAAATTAAAAGAAATAAACATTTGAAATATATCAGTCTGTGTGTAATGAATGAATATAATATACAAGTTTCACTTTTTGAATGGAATTAGTCAAATAAATCAACTTTTTGATGATATTCTAATTATATGACCAGCACCTGTAATCGACTCAAATTCATAGCGTTTAGTTAATGCATTAGATAACATGAACTATAAGCAATATATTTTACAGCATTTATTAATCTTTGTTAATGTTGTCATAAAAATACAACTGTTCATTGTTAAGTCCATTATATAATATTAACAGATACTTTTGAGTTTGATAATGTAATAGTGAATGTTGAAATTAAACCTGCAGTCCGTAAGTTTTGCCTCTTTGTCTCCATCTCTGTTGGAAACCTGCAATTGCAGTTATTTGCGGAATTATCATCTTTATGTGGGTTGTGCGTCGCGGATGAATCTAATGTTTGCTGTCAGTCACCGCACTGGTGTGGATACTGTACTATGACTAAAATCATAGATTGTAGTCTTGGAAGTATGACCAAAATAAGAATTTTCACTGGAAAATGTCATCTGAACAAGTAAGTAACATGTCTGCCACTTTTGTTCTGACTAACTGAGATGTACTGGTTATGTACTTGCTCAAAAATTGATTTTGGATAATTTTTTACCAAAAAAAGTTACGGACTGCAGCTTTAACAAACTAAGATTAATGAATGCTGTAGAAGTATTTTTCATTGTCAGTTCATGATGACTAATGCAGTTAGTGTGGGTGTTTGTCTGTTTGTCCTCACCTCCTCAGGCAGGTCTTCAGCGATGCTCTCCTCCTGTATGGAGCGCGGCGGGAAGGTCAGGCCTCTCATGTGAGGAGCCGCCGGCCCCTTCACAACCCCGCCTCGCTCTCTCCCCGACGGATACTCCACCTCGCTCAGCGTTTTGGCCATCTGCAGCACCGAACACGACTGGTCGTCCAGTCCAGAGGCTCCGCCTCCTCGACGGAAAGGGGCGGGGGTCGGGTTTAGCATGGGCGGAGTCTCCAGGCAGAAGGCCACGCCTCCTCCAGGGGGCGATACAAAGCTGGGAGACGACAGCGGTTTGGACGGAACGGCAGACGGAGGCGGTATCTTGACGTCGGCGAGGTCCGGAAACATCCGCGGTTTTCCGAACGAGTTCTCTGCCATCTCCAGAGCTCCTTTGGGCAGCGGTGGAGGAGGGAAATCAGGCGGAGGGCGATTCAGTGACCCGACGTGAGGCCCAATGTTCCCGTCATCCTCCGAAGACCCCTCCTCGCTGATGGGGCGAACCGGGCGTCCACCCGTCTGCCAGCGGCCCTGCGCCGAACTCCCACTGGGCGGCTTGTTTTTCCCCACGCCTCCCACAGGAGCAGCCGTTTTATTGGCTAGTGGAGGGAGGGCGGAGCCTGGGAGGAGGTCAGAGGCCAGAGCGGATTGGTTGGGAACGCCTTCTAGAATGTAGTAGGCGGGGTTATTGAAGCTGTTTTTGCACGTTGTGGCGTCACCATCAAACGGATCCTGTTTGCCTCTGACAAACCAAAACAACAGACAGTCAGGGTTATTATCGTTGACAAACTAAAAGCATAAAAAACATTTTTGTTATTTGAAAAAAAAAAAAAGTAACTAAAATTAAATAAAATAATAATAGCATAAAGTCATATACTAGTAATAATTATTATTATTTAATAAAATAAATGTAACAAATAACATACAATAATGTAATAAAAATAAAAATATTTTTATTTAATAAAATAATAATGTGTAATGTGTGTGTGTAATGTGTATGTGTAACGTGTGCTTGTATGTAACGTTTGAAGCATGTGTGTAACGTGTGTGAGTGTAACGTGTGAGTGTGTATAACGTGTGCATGTAACGTGTGCATGTAATGTGTGAAGCGTGTGTTTGTAACGTGTGTAACATTTGTGTAACGTGTGTGTAATGTGTGCGAGTATGTGTGCGTAACAAGCGTGTGTGTAACGTGTATGTGTGTAACGTATGAAGCGTGTATGTAACGTGTAACTTGTGTGTATGTAACATGTGAAGCATGTGTGTAACGTGTGAGTGTGTATAACGTGTGCATGTAACGTGTGCATGTAATGTGTGAAGCGTGTGTTTGTAACGTGTGTGTAACATTTGTGTAACGTGTGTGTGTAATGTGTGCGAGTACGTGTGCGTAACAAGCGTGTGTGTAACGTGTATGTGTGTAACGTGTGAAGCGTGTATGTAACGTGTAACTTGTGTGTATGTAACATGTGAAGCATGTGTGCAACGTATGTGTGTGTGTAACGTGTGTGTGTTTGAACGTGTGTAATGCGTGCTTGTAACACGTGTGTAACGTGCGTGTGTGTAATGTGTGTGAGTGCATGTGTTAGTGAGTTTGTGTGTGCGAGTGTGTGTGTATGTGTTTGTGTCCACCTGTTCTGTGCGCTGTCTTCTTTAGAAGAGTGTGTGTGTGGATGTCGCCCCGTGATGCTCTTATCTCCCTCCTCCGATACCTTACCGAGGTCAGCTGACCCCAACTTCCTGCTGGTGGACGGTCTAAAAGGAACAGAATGAAAGCTGTCATCACTCAGTGTGTGTCTGACACTTCACTGGACCAAAAACACACTTGCAGAAACAAGGTGATCATGTCAAGTCATGTTTTTGACTCACTTGACATAATCGTGTCCGGCTCTCGGAGGAAGAGTTCTGCCTTTGGGTCCGCCCGTCTCGTCCTTGTCAACGCTGATCCACTCTGAGAGAAACGACAAACAGATGACAACAATGAAGGGGTAAAACAGGTAGAGTAAAAATGAATATGTAGGGCTCATGATGTCCACACACACACACACACTCTCAGTACCGTAGAGTCGTTCTCTTGTGCCCATGCGCTCTGACGGGACTCGGACCCTCATGGAGCCACGGATGTTTCCCGTCTCCTCACCACGGTGGGACAGATACGTGTGAAACTGCTGCGCTGTACTGCCAATCATCGACTTCAGAGCCAAAACACACTCACCTACACACACACACACACACACACACACACACACACACACACACACACACAGAGAGAGAACTCAGTCCATTACAAATGCATGCAAAACAAAACACATAAATCCTCTTCTAAACTAGAAAAATCTCTCGGTTTTTGTTGCAAGAAATCTTGACTCACATAAGTGACTTACAAAATGCTACGAAAGCAACAATTTGACTTAATTTAATAATGTAATTTAATTTAAAAACCCCAAAAGTGCTCTACAAAAGGCACAAGAATGCAGTGCTTCAGTCTATCAGAATGATGATCAATTCAGCAGGAGTTTAGACTGTATTCTCAGCACGACCACAAGGTGGAGCTGCAGCAGACATCAGTGTAGCTCAAGATCATCTATCTGAGCAAGATAGTTAAACACGTTCATGTCAGGGACCTGAACAACAACACGAGGTTAACGAGGTTCATTACAGCCAGAACGATCCTGAACATTCCCATCAGACGCTCACGCACCGTATGATTCGTATCCGTCCAGAGATTTGACCGTCAGCAGAAGATGTTGGTCCTGTAGATACTCGATGTCGGATAAGATGGGCTTGAGTGTCGTCAGCTGTTTGGAGGACCAGCCCACACGCAGGAAGTTCACGTTATCACTGCTCTGAGTGTCATTTTCATAACTCTTCTTAAACTCTAAACACACACACACACACAGGTTACACGTCACTCAACTATAAGCAGTAATAACAGTGATTTATGCCAATAATGCGGCAGACTAACATCTTTGACCCTCAGTCAAGTCCCAGTCCACATTATTTCCTGCTGCACATTCGGTTTAACCCAGAAACAAGGAAGTTCAATGCATGTGAATGCTTGTCATATTCTTTTTATCATATTCTTTTATCAGTTGTTTATCAGTCTGTATGGAGTTCAACTTTCATCACTATTGCTGCCAGAAATCTGATCTAGCAAAGTCTGAGACAGGTGGATTCAACAAGATGATTCTTAATGTTTAATGCAAGAAGTAAAAATCTAGTTAAAACACTCAAGGCATGTTTTCTGACTAATGAACTCAAGGAAGAATATTTCATTTTTTATGCAACAATAAAACAATGCATAGTAATAAACACCAATAATTGCATTTTAATGCATTATTTAATTATTTTATATTTTAACATGTATAGAATGACTTCTGTCAATATTTCTCAGTGATGGCATGAATAAACATTAAAAATATTTAATTCTATTGATTTATATGCACAAATATAACAATGCATAGCAATAAACATCAATATTTGCATATTTAATCATATTTTTACTGAAACATTTTAATATACACTAATATATCAATGCATAGTAATAATATATTTAATGCAATATTTATTTGCATATTTTTACTAAAACATTTTAATGTATTTAGAATGACATTTTAAAGTGACGACATGAATTAATAAATAAGAATATTTAATTCCATTCATTTGTATGCACTAAAACAACAATGCATAGTAATAAACATCAATATTTGCATATTTAATGCAATATTTAATTATTTTATAATTTAATATATTTAGAATGACTTCTGTCAACATTTTTTAAGGATATATTTTTAATGAAACATTTGAATATTTTTACAAAGACTTCAGTCAACATTTTTTTCAGTGATGACATGAATAAATAATAATAATAATATCTAATTGTATTCATTTATATGCACTAATATAACAATGCATAGTAATAATCATCAATATTTGCATATGTAATCCCATGTTTTTACTGAAACATTTTAATATATTTAGAAAGGCTTCAGTCAACATTTCTCGATGATGACATGAATAAATATGAAAATTTAAATGTATTCATTTATATGCATTAATATAACAATGCATAGTAATAAACATCATTAATTGCATATTTAATGCAATATTTATTTGCATATTTTTACTAAAACATTTTAATATATTTAGAATGACATTTTAAAGTGACAACATGAATAAATAAAAAATAATAATATTTAATTAATTTATATAATAATGCACAGCAATAAACATCAATATTTGCATATTTAATGCAATATTTAATCAGATATTTCTACTAAAATATTTTAATATTTTTAGAATGAATTCTGTCACCATTTTTCAGTGATGATGCTAACAAATTGGTGAATCAATTTTGAATCAATCAATCAGTTTGAACTGATTCACAGAAACTATTATTACACAATTACTATGTATAATTATCATTAGCATATATAATTATAATTGATCGATCAGATTTCAGGCAGTGATAATGATCAATGTTGAACTCCGATTGCTCGATTATTATCTTATAAAGATTCTCTCATAATTTTCCTCGTTGGTGTAACTCGTTTAATGATCCTGACTGAGTTTCTTACCCTCCAGACACGTCGAATAAAACTCGATGAAGAATTTGGTTCTGCTGGCCGTCTTCACGATGGCTTCGATGTTCTCGAACTCAATATACGCCTGTTCTGAAGACTTGGGCAGACCTGCGGAGGAAGAGCAGCTCAAAACGGACGTTCACCGGAAACACAAAACAGAGCGATGACATCACGCGCCGTACCTTTCTTGGAGACAAACTGTGAGGTCACGCCCACCTCAAACGTGCCGAAGACGGGCGAGTGATCGCTGGTGACGATGTCATCCGTACAGCCTGACAGAAACACAGTCAACACAAATATCATTTGCATATTTATCTGAGTGGGTGGCATATGCAAATCAGCCTCAATAACCAACAAAACTTCACATGCTTTCATAACACACTTTTGTCAGCCTGGTATTTGTCATATATTTTGAGAGCAGAGCTGGATGATAGAGACTGAATCATTTAACATTAGTGCTGTCAAAACGATTAATCACATCTAACATAAAAGTTAGTGTTTACATAATATCATAATTTCTTCATTCAACGCAGAAGATATTGATTACAACTTCAACACCACTGGACCGAACCATCAAGAATTTCTCCCAAGACTCTTCAACAGCTCAGGCATTTGCAAATATCATACATTTGAACACTAAATGGCGATTTAGTATTAAGTTGTGAAACCCTTTGTTACCAAAGGTGCTTTATAGAGAGAAACTGATGGTTCTTTCAGCTTGTTAAATGACTCTTTTCATAGCTCTGTTATGCTACGGTTTAATTCACTTCCACTTTCTCATTTCCCAATGTCAGTTCAACGATTATGATCACAGCTACATGCTAGAAAGAGTTATTTTTCTGTGGCCACGGAAAATATCCTTTCTGAAGAGTTGACATACGATTGGCTGGACGAACAGACTGATTAATTGTAATATTAATTCAGCTACATGAAGTTAACTGATTCGATTAACTGATCCAAATATTTATAATTAATTATAACAAGTTGATTAGATGATTAATTATTCATATTATGTGATTAATCGATTTGACAGCACTAATTAATATATATCATTATGGTTTTTATTTTGACCACAAGCTGATCCACCATGTTGATGTTTAATGCAAGAAGTAAAAAATCTAGTTAAAATAAGCAAGGCACATTTTTTGATAAATGAACCCAAGGATGAAAATTTAAGCCTATTTGCAACGATAAAACTGCTGAAAAAATCTGCATGTTTAATGCAATATTTAATCAAATATTTCTACTAAAACATTTTAATATATTTCGAATGACTTCTGTCAACATTTTTCAGTGATGATACGAACAAATCAGTGAATCAGTTTTGAATCAATTCATTAGAATGGACAGTTTGAACTGATTCACAGAAATTTTTCTACTTTATGGAAAACTAAAATAGTAAGTGTGTTATAATTACATAAATTAATGATGATATAAATTATACATAAAGCAATATAAATTAATTTTACACCCCTAGTCAAAAGTTTGAAATAATTAAGATTTTTTTAATGTTTTTGAGACTGCATTTATTTGATCAAAAATACATTAAAAATTGTGAAATATTATTGTAAGTTAAAATATATTTTCCATGTGAATATATAGTAAAGTGTAATTTATTCCTGTGATCAAAGCTGACTTTTCAGCATCATTACTCCAGTCTTCAGTGTCACATGATCTTGATTTGCAACATTTCTGATTGTTATCAATGTTGAAATCAGTTGTGCTGCTTCGGATTTGTGTGGAAACCGTCATACTTACAAGAAAGATTTCTAATAAACGTAGTTGACGTCATACCGTAAGAGTTGCAAACGATGTGTGTCTCAGGATACGATTTCCAGAGAATTCTGTCGCACCATGAAGGAACGTTGGTCCGCATCTAGGAGACGAGAGGGAACAGAGGAGGAATTTAAAGAATGCAGGACGCTTCACTTCCTTTGGCAAAGGTCGGATCACAGGAAGTAGCTTCTTTAGAACCGTAAACATGTTAGCACGGGATTCTATCTTTATACTCAATAATGTGAACTTCTTCAAGACAATTTGAGAGTAATTTTAGGGTGATGTGAAGCATCTGAGGTGACGCACCCCTGTGGCTTTCTGCTTCTGCCAGACGTACGTGTCTCGGGAGCCGCGCTCATAGCGGTACGTGGGCGGGTAGGTTATCTCCTCCTCCGCTGGACACACACACACAGGAAATGATGCGGCAGGGAAAGGAAGTATTGCTGAGCCAAGAAACTCAAATCTCAAAAGGCACATTTAGATAATCTAGAGAAAAACTCTAGAACAAACATGCATTTAAAAAACGAAATAAAACTGTCAATAAAAACTGTAAATCCTTGTACATGAAGGTAGATTTCTCACAGAACGTGTCCAGGTTTTTTGTAATTAATAAATATATATAGTAATTAATATAATATACTAAGTTATAATATTGTAATCTCATTGGAATCTCATTATTGCAATGTTTTGTTGACACTTTACATTAAGGTCCCATTAATGAATGCATTAATTAACATTAACAATGGACAGTACATGTGTTACAGTATTTATTCATCTTTGTTAACATTAGTTAATAAAAATGCAACTGTCCAGACACACAGACGGACAGATGGACACACACACAGATGGACAGACAGAGGTGAGCCGCACCGAACCGAAGGAAGACCTTGTTCTTCTCCCTCTCCAGATTTAGCTGGTCTACCTTCAACAATGGCTCAAATTCCTTCCTGTTGATGTAGTTGAGGATTTCCTGTGAGAAAGAGAGAGAGAGTCATAAACACGCCAGTGTTCAGACGCCCCAGCTGTGCAGGTTACAGCGCTGTACTCCTGCAGGTACTAGTGTACTGCGCAGTGGAATTGTGGGATACAGATCAATGAAACAGATCATCCAGGTCTTCCATGCACACAGACCCTTCATATGCTGTGCACAGTAAACACACTGCAATCATATGTGAGGCTTGTTACAGCCACAGAATCAAAAAAAAAAAAAAAAAGGTAATTGCGACTTTCTCACAATTCTGACTTTATTTCTCGCAATTGTGATTTTTTTCCACAATTCTGACTTTTTTCCTCAATTCCAAGTTTATATCTCACAATTTTGACTTTATTTCTTTCTCGCAATTGCGACTTTTCCCCAGAATTCCGACTTTTCCTGAATTCCGAGTGTATATCTCGCAATTCCAACTTTATTTTTTTGCAATTGCGATTTTTTCCCCACAATTCTGAGTTTTTATCTCGCAATTCTGACTTTTCTTCAATTCCGAATTTATAACTTTATTTCTCGCAATTGCGACTTTTCCCCAGAATTCCGACTTTTCCTGAATTCCGAGTTTATATCTAGCAATTCCAACTTTATTTCTCGCTATTGCGACTTTTTTCCCATATTTCTGACTTTTCCTGAATTCCAAGTTTATATCTCGCTATTCTGACTTTATTTCTCACAATTGCAACTTTTTTCAGCACAATTCTGACTTTACCTCAATTCCGAGTTTACATCTTGCAACTTTATTTCTCGTAATTGCGATTTTTTCCCCCACAATTCTGACTTTATATCTTGCAATTCTGACTTTTCCTCAATTCCAAATTTATATCTCGCAATTCTGACTTTATTTCTCACTATTGCGACTTTTCCCCCATATTTCTAACTTTTCCTGAATTCCAAGTTTATATATCACAATTCTGACTTTATTTCTTGCAATTGCAATTTTTTTTCCAACACAATTTTGACTTTTCCTCAATTTCGAGTTTATATCTCACAACTTTATTTATCGCAACTGCAACTTTTTCCCCCAACATTTCTGACTTTTTGTCAATTCCGACTTTATATCTCGCAATTCTGACTTTTTTTCCTCTCAGTTCCAAGTTTATAATTGCAGCTTTGACTTTTTTCTCATAATTGCAGGTTTTTATCTCACAAATCAGACTTTATAACTTGCAATTTAAAAGTTTATAACTTGCAATTCTGACTTTATTTTTTGCAATTGCAAGTTTACATCTCACATTTCTGATTTTTTTCTCACAATTGTGAGTTTTTTCACACAATTTGGACTTTATAACTGGCAATTTAAAAGTTTATTACTCACAATTCTAACTTTTTTCTCAGAATTGCGAGTTTATATCACAATTCTGACTTTATTTCTCGCAATTGCAACTTTTTCTCACAATTCTAACTTTATTTCTTGCAATTACGATTTTAAACTCTGACTTTTTTTCTCGCAATTGAGTGTTTTTTCACACAATTTGGACTTTATAACGCACAACTGAGACCCAAGTCGGCTACAGATATAATATTGCAATATCTCATTAGATTCTCATGATAAGGTTTTACAACAACTAATGCTGTACACACAGAAGACCTTTACATTCTGAGAACACCAGAATAATTTTATCAAAAGCGTTTAGTTTACGTGTTTCATGGCTCTTTACCTGAATGTCCATGTCCAGACGGTAGTTGAGATCGCCGAACCAGAACAGATGCGTGAATCTCAGCGAGATGTCGAAGGAGTTCAGCTGTTTATCGCCCAACGACAGCTGACGCAGGATGTCCAGATAGTTCTGGTTGCGTCTGCCAGGGGTCAAAGGTCATTAGTACTCATTGGTACTGCCGCAAAACAAACCATGAATTGAGTATTTGCTGGTCGAGTCAGTGTTGAGTCACACCTGTGGATTTTTTCATTGCCGGACGTCAGGTGACAGTTAACGAAACCAAATGATGTTCCATTAAACATGAATGACACGCCCACTGCTCCTTTGTTTCCTAGGAAACAGACAATAACAAATAAATAAATGCATATAACCGAATCAAAAACATAGTGATGAACAGCTGAGCTATTTTCACATGGTGGTTCAGTAACTTCACTGGTCTTAAATCAAGATACATTTAACAATAAGACAAAAACAGAGGAAGTGTTTGAGTCAGTTGCTCTGACCGAGTGTATTGGCGATTCCCGTTTTGACGCTGGACATTCCCACGTGACTGATGCGGTTCTCGTGTTCTGCCTTCACTAAGACCACGATCTTAATGTTCCACAGCGTCTGCACTGCAATCTACAACACAGAAATCAACCATCCATTCCTCCTACTCATGCTTTTCACTCATTAAGTTACAGTGGAAAGATCAACCGCCAGATGAGAAACACAGACGGCTGACACGGCAGACAAAAACACATAAAACTCTAAATAAAGCCACAGTCATAACAGTCGTGGCGTCATTAAAACTGCACATGCACAGAATGACTACAGAAGCTCTTCATGACATAGATTTTAGTCTCCATCTCTCACCGGTTTATAGTCGATCTCTGTGTATTCTTTGAGGGCGCAGCGGAGCGTTTCCACCCATTCCTTATCACACACAGAGTTCTCCTGCGTACCGAACACATAGATGTCATTAGGGATCGTGACAGCCATTTCATCCAGAGTTTTCCCCAAGCCTCGAGATAAAATCCACGATCCCATCGATTTAGGAGCAGGAACGCTGCCTGCAGAGAGAGACAAAGACTATGACACAAAGACGACATGATTTTTATGAGAAATGTTTTGGCCCACCACCATGATGGTGTTGTGGTCAATCATCAGGGTGTTGCTATGCTAATTTTGGGGGCAGTCATTAGAAGGAACATGCACAAAATGGCATCGTGCAAGGTTGGAATTGCCACCAAAATTAATAAAAATGCCACCAACATTCAAGATATGAATTGCCCTTGTATGAGTTCTTGTATTTTGTGTTTATAACATAATGTAGTTACGCAATATCACACGAGCAAGAGTGCTATTTTCTCGAATATCATCAATATTCATTTTATACAACAGTTCAATAAACAATAAGTTGATTATATGAACTGACAATTTTTAGACACAACGTTGTCAATTTTGACTATTTTGCCAACGAAAATAGTTCCAAACAAAGCAGAAAAGTTGCATCTCCCAGCAGCACACAGTCATGTTTCGTTCTTGAATGATTCACCATTTCTGAACGAACCGGGTGAGTCAATGATTCAATGACTTATTCATAAAGTCAATGGACACTTGCTTCTTTCATGAATGAATCAGCCAGTTTGAACGAACGAGTGAATGATTCTATGATTAAACTGCAATTGCAACTTTTTTTAACAATTCAGACTGTTCCTAAATTCTGAGTTTATATCTCACAATTCTGAATTTACTTCTCGCGATTGCGACTTCTTTCCATAATTCTGACTTTTCCACAATGCCGAGTTTATATCTCACAATTCTGACTTCATTTCTTGCGATTGCGACTTTTTTCCACAATTCTGACTATTCCTCAGTTCCAAGTTTATATCTCGTAATTCTGACTTTATTTCTTGCGACCCCCCCCACAATTCTGACTTTTCCTTAATTCCGAGTTTATATCTTGCAATTCTGACTTTATTTCTTGCAATTGTGACTTTTTTCCACAATTCTGACTGTTCCTAAATTCTGAGTTTATATCTAACAATTCTGACATTACTTCTGGCAATTGCGACTTTTTTCCACAATTCTGACTTTTCTTTAATTCCGAATTTACTTATTTGCAATTCTGACTTTATTTCTTGTGATTGCGACTTCTTTACACAATTCTGACTTTTCCTCAATTTCGAGTCTATATCTCATAATTCTGACTTTATTTCTCGCAATTGCGACTTTTTTCCACAATTCTGACTTTCCCTCAGTTCCGACTTTTCCTCAATTCCAAGTATATATCTTGCAATTCTGACTTTATTTCTCCCAACTGCGACTTTTTACCACAATTCTGACTTTCCCTCAATTCCGACTTTTCCTCAATTCCAAGTTTATATTTCGCAATTCTGACTTTATTTCTCGCAATTGCGACTTTTTTCCAAAATTCTGACTTTCCCTCAGTTCCGACTTTTCCCTAATTCCAAGTTTATATCTCGCAATTCTGACTTTATTTCTCGCAATTGCGACTTTTTTACACAGTTCTGACTTTCCCTCAATTCCGACTTTTCCTCAATTCCAAGTTTATATCTCGCAATTCTGACTTTATTTCTTGCAATTGCAACTTTTTTCCTCAATTCCGAGTTTATATTTCGCAATTTTGACTTTATTTCTCGCAATTGCTACTTTTTTCCACAATTTTGACTCTTCCTCAATTCCAACTTATCCTCAATTACAAGTTTATATCTCACAATTCTGACTTTATTTCTTGCATTTGCAACTTTTTCCCCACAATTCTGACTTTTCCTGAATTACGAGTTTATATCTTGCAATTCTGACTTTATTTTTTGCAATTGTGACTTTTCACAATTCTCACAATTCAGACGTTATAACTCGCAGTTTAAAAGTTTATATCTCACAATTCTGACTTTATTTCTTGCAATTACGAGTTTAAAACTCGCAACTTAGAATTTTTTCTCACAATTGTGAGTTTTTATCTTGCAATTATCATTTTGACTTGCCGCCACCTACTGGCATTTTTAATTTTTATATATAATGGTATCATTTCAGTTTTCCCAACATTTCATATTTCAATATTCAAACTGTTATATTTAGAACATTAATCTTATAAAATTATTTAGGCAATTATAATTGCAATCTCTGTGATATTCTGGTATTTAGAGGTCTGGTGTGTGTGTGTGTCTCACCCATGTTCCATGTTCCGATGAAGATGGAGATCATATCTGGCTCATCCTGATTGGAATGCTTGTTCTTCATGAGTTGCAGCAGCTGGCAGAATGCTTCCCTTTTCTACAGGACGAGAAACAACCGATTAATCTGCGGCTTCATTGTAAATACAGGTAACACACAGTGAGTATCTGTAAACGTCTGACTTCAGAAATGCCAGTATAAATCTGTGTGACTCACTTTTGCGCTGGCAAAGATGAAATCTTTCCTCTGGCTTTTATCTTTTTCCTTCTCAAAGACGATTCCGAGTTTATTCTGAACACGCTGAGACTTAATCAGCTGCCGAACTACAAACACACACAAGTCATTTCTGTAGTGCATTAAAGGGTCCATTTTCTACACTTTCGCAGCCCTTTACTGCTAATAATTTAAGAATAACACTATCATCATCATCACCGACTCACTCTTGTCGTGAGTGAACGTGTTCCAGTCCTCCTGTGCATCCTTCATTTTCTTCATCACCACCAGTTTTCCTCCCTCCACATCCACACTCAGCGAGTACTTCTGACTCTTCCCGATCTTCGTCAGGTCAGCCAGATACACGTCCAGTTTCACCTGACACCACAACACACACACGAGTCAAAACACACAAACACTGGTGGGACAGTACTGTGAAGTAGCGTTTTACCTCGAAGGTTTGCACAGGAATAGCTTTGTGTCTGATGGACAGCAGCGGTGAGATGGCCGGAGTAGATGAGCTCATGTCCTGAAGCGCCTTCAGAGCCTGATGTACACATATTAATGCATGATTAGTTTACACACCTTAAAAGAGCCAGACTTAACTGTGCTGTTAGTGATTTCAGCTGTTTTGCAAACATCTGCCACTGAATTAGACCTGTTCATAGTATACAATGACAGGTTTATTAGAAAGCTAGACTAGGAAACAAGTTAGAGCAGAGGTAAATAAATAAATAAATAAATAAAGTGTGCCTTTCTAATACCCAAAGTGCTACAACATTTACATTTATGCATTTAGCAGACGCTCCCACCATCACGCAGTGCACACACACCAGGGTCGGAAATTAACAGGGGCTTGGGGCAAAAATGCCACCAAGATATGGTGCAAAAAAGTGTCTGTATAAGTTCTTGTTTTTAATATTTATAAGCAATATCACACGAGCAAAAGTGCTGTTTTCCCGAATATCAGCACGTTTGCAAATGTGATATTGATTTTATACAATTCAATAAACAATAAGTTAATTGGCTATTAGGTGACTTACATTTAAGACACAATATTGTCTGTTTTTCCTCTACTTTGCCAACGAAAATAGTTCCAAACAGTAGAGCCATTGCGTGTATCTGAACAACAGTTTCAGTTTCATTACTGAACGAATCCTCGTTTTTGAACAAATCGTTCTAATGAATGACTCCACGACTCACTCAGTCACTTCTGCTTTGACCCTGAATGAATTAGGCGTTTTGAACGAATCGTTTGACTAAATGATTCAATGACTCACTCGTTAAGACAATGATTTGTCGCCACCTACTGGCGGTTTTAGTTTCATTTCATTTTAGCTAATAATAATAATAATAAACAAATAAATAATAATACATTTTATTTATAATGTACATAAATAATAATAAAATAATAAAATATAAATAATAACATTTATATTTATGCATTTAGCAGAAGCTTTTATCCAAAGGGACTTAGAATAGAGGAACAAAAGCAATCCGACAAAGAGCCAACAATATTCATAGTGTACACTGCTAGGTTTATTAGAAAGCTAGACTAGGAAACAAGTTAGAGCAGAGGTGAAATACAAAAAAGAGGAAGATTTTTTATAATAACAATAAATAAATAATAACACAAAAAGGAAAGTAAAACACACAAAATAAATTTATGGTATACTCAAACACATGATATTCATAAGATAGTTAGTGAATAATTATCAGATGACATCAAGAAGTGAGTTTTTAATCAAATTAAGTGCATACTCTAAAAGCACAGGATCAATTGACCATATGCACGGTTACTTCCTGGTTTTCGATAAGCCAGCTTGGGCATTTCCAGTGAACTGTCATTCTGTACTCGCTGTACATCAACACTAAACCATCAATGGTTGACTTTTCAATGTTGTATTTATATTTTAATGCAGTTATCACACTTGCCTAATTTGCCCATAAACCAGTTTTATTGATTTCAATAAAGACGAAGCTAATGGGAACGTTTGAATAAGAAACGCGGTGTCTGTAGTTAGACACGCTCACGCAACATTTCTCCAGCACTTCAAATGTTATTTTTAATGTGATGACCTCAAACATTATTTGTTCATCCTTCTGAGATTGTCCACATTTGTAAAACTGAACGTTTCAAGATGAAGGAAATACATTTGATAGAAAACACTTTTATTTAAAAATAAAAAAGACATTAATTATAACCATCAGATGGTGGCAGAGGACCATTTATTGGCTTATATTAGCCATTTCCTGTAATAGTTTTTTGCTTTTCAATAAATAATAAACATTATAAAATCACTAGATTTAAAAATACATTTTGTCAAGGTGAAGTATGAAGTACTCATAAAATCTCATGAAAAACAATAACTTTTCTTGCGAATGAATTACACAGAAAGCTGTCAGTCAGTGCAGCGTAAGATCAATGATTTCAGCACACTTGTGAAAACTCACATTTTATTCAATAAATCTAACTAAAAGTGCAGAATAAATCTTTAATTTACAGTGTGTTGACGCTTTTTTTCACACTAAAGTGTGAAAACTGATGGTTAAATTGAATTTTGCCGAGGAGGAACACCGACACACATCTTTTTATTACACTATTGATGCTCGACACACCAATATGTGACATTTCACTGGAAGTCTTCCAGCTGGCTTATATTATTGCGGAAGTTCTCAAGAATGTTCTGTGCGTATGGTCAATTTGGCTCTAAAAGACCGTGTGGTGGAACTAATGATACGTGTGTTTGTGTGTGTACCTTCTTCTCTATAGACGACAGCAGATCCTTGAGGATGGCCAGTTTAGTGACCAGATGCTCCAGCTCCTGATCTCCACCCTGAGACATGGACTACAGACAGAGAGTCATTAATCAGAAGCTTTTATCTAGATCTTCTTCATTTAGAGCACATATCAAACCCTCAGCACTTCATAATCACTCAAACGCCAGGCAGGAAGTTATGTCATACCTGCTGGATCATTCTGGACACCATGGAGGCGCTCTGCTGATCGAAGACCTTGGACAGGATCTCCAGGCCACACAGAACTTTATCCACCTCCCTGCAGACACACAGACACAGAGTATGTACTCCAGTGCACGTGAATAAACGAGTGTGTGTGTGTGTGTGTGTGTTTGTACCCATGCAGGCGTTTGCAGGACGACACGAGCGTCTTGTTGAGGTGCGGCAGGCTGTTCGCTCCCTGTTTCACAGCCTCCAGGTCCAGAGCGTAGCTGCCCTTCAGATACTCGTGAGAGATGGTGCTCAACCCGTTAGACGCCGTCACGCTGCAGAGGAAAACACTGACATATCAATATCAATGCACACATTCATTCAGAATAATAATAATGGGACATTTATCATGCATGTATTTGACAGATGCTTTTATCTAAAGTGACTCACATTGTAACACTTTACTTAAAGCCTTTATGTGTAATGCATAATGTATGTTATAATGCATTATATCTTTTTATGAATAATTGTAACCAAAGTTAAAATGCACTATAATATTTGCAGATTTCTTGAAAACGGTTGTTTTCACACTTTCTAAAGGTGGGTTTAATGAATAAAGAAGTATTATAATGTATTATAACTGTGGTTACAGTTATGCATGAGCCTATTTAAACATTTTATTTTATTTACTGGTACTTTACATTATTTCAGAATGTAATAATAAAATGCTATTTTGACTCGGTGCGACTTATTTTCCGGAAAGCATGGTAATGCAAAAAATTAATTTAATGTTATATTTGAAGTGCTCTGAAGCTCCAAAACTACAAGTAATGTCAGTTCTGCTGCAGAGGAGAGTCTTACTTCTCAGGGGGCGTGTCTGGACTGACGAGGGCGGAGCCTGCGGGGCTGCTGGTGGAGGCGGTGCGTGGAGGGAGGGGGGGCTTCTCATCTTCACCATCTAAACACACACACACACACACACACACACACAGAGAGAGAGAGAGAGAGTCAGTGATGAGCTGTTATATGAGTCATAATGTGAATGTGTGTGTGTGTGTGTGTGTGTGTGTACCAGAGTAATCTCTCTCCTCTGTGGTTTCCTCTCTCTCCACTGGAAACTGCAGTGTGGTCACCAGACCTTGACTGGGTTGAAGATACAACTGAATCAACTCGGGAAGAGTCTTAAACCGCTTGGGCTGAACGCCCTGCGATGTCTGAAACACACACACACACACACACACTTTCAGATAACAGCCAGATTCAACCCTTGACCTGGAAATTCAAGAACCACTGAAGCAGGCCTGGATGAATATGATGAATACGTCTGCTGTCAGACAGAGAAAACACACATAAGATCAGCAAAGCAGAATTACATTGAAGAAATGTTGGTGGTAGATTTACTTCTAAACAGTATTTAACTCAGAAATTGCTAGTAAATTTCAGCAACACATTGAATTAAACATTAAAATTTAAAGTAGAAAGACCAATAGGTCAGTTTTGCTGTAGTGCTAGAATATAAAAGATGAGAAAATACATGAAAACACAGAATGATTCAGTGACATCACATGCTATGATTCATGGGAACAGAAGCTCATTCACACAGTCTTGTGTCTCTAACACTTCTTTGATCATGTTCAGGGATGCAAACACACTTTCAAATGTGAATTTACAGTCAAATTCAGCATAAGGATGGAAGGAAAACATCACCTCAGACTCCAGTTTTTAATCATTATTTTTAAACTGAGTCTCTCAGGCCACATTCACACTGTTGTTTTATGGAACCCGTTAAATATGACAGTAGTAGTATTTATATATTCATAGGCGGATTAATTGTCAAGATTTTTTTTTTATTGCAATTATATGTTGCATTTTTTGTTCAAATTGATATCTTATCTTGAAGTGAAACAGATGGTTATTATTATACCGGAAACAGTTGGCTTCACTAGTTATGAAATGTTGACTTGTTCAGATTTATATCTCATCTTACAACAGATTACATCTAACAGTTAAAAATAATTTATCAGTGTGGCAACCTGATTTTGCAAGGATTTTTTTCTACTTCAACTAACTCTTAAAATGACTTCTGTTGATGGAAGTTTTTTGAAAATATATTTTGAATTCAAAACCGTGATTTTCACAGAAAGGTGACGAGTTTGCAGCTCTGTGATGTTGCGATTCATCTCATTGATTTGGTTCGAAACAGTTTATTAATGACTTTTCTGAAATGCTTCTGTGAAAATGAACAGGATGTTCACTTCCACAAACAACACTGCTGGAAGAATGGCAAGTGTGTGTGTGTGTGTGTGTGTGTGTGAGTGTGAGAGAGAGAGAGAGAGAGAGACAGATAGGAGACGCCTTGTGCATTGAACTCAACAGCTGGTTCTGCAGACACAGACACAGACACACACACACACACACACACACACACACACACACACACACACACTGTACCTGCACCGCTAGGAAGTTCTCCTCATCAGGCAGGATCCTGTATGTGTGAACATGTTTCTGAAACCTAGAGAGACAAACAGACAAGAGACAGATTTATCATGTGGAAGAAATGAAACCAGGTCAGTGGTTTGAATGGCTGAATGTTTAACTGCATTCACACACACACACACACACACAAAGGCATGTCAGATTTTCACGCTGGGCTCAAATTTTCACTTTGTCAAAAGCGTGTGTGTGTGTGTGTGTGAGAACTACAAACCTGTCCATGTCAGTCAAACACACAGCCTGTTCATGAGTGCACACACACACACACACACACACATTAATAGTAAATAGTACAGACTAACCCACACACCAACCATAACAAAAAATATACTGAATTACAATTCAAAAAAACAAAACAATTACTTCATTTAAATATCGTTTTTACTAACAAGTACATCCCAGACGGAGGTTTGACAGATTGAGCTCATTACTGACGACCAGGGTTAATATCGTTAACTAAAACTTAAAACTTAACATAATATAACTTCTTAATAAACATTAAAACTTAACATAGTATAACAAACATAATAAAACTTAACATTATATAACTTAATAAACATAATAAAACTTAATAGTATAACTTAAAACATAATATTAACTAAAACTTAAAATGTAACAATATAACAAACACAGTAAAATTTAATATAACTTAAAACATAGTATCGTAACTGAAACTTAAACTAAATATAACTTAATAAACATAATAAAACTTTACTTTTAACTTTACTTAAAACAATATTGTCAACTAATACTTAAAACTTAATATAACTTAATAAACATAATAAAACTTAACAGTATAACTTAAAACATATCTAACTAAAACTTAAAATATATATCTTAAACAATAAAACTTAACAATATAACTTAAAAACAAATTTAACATAGTATAACTTAAAACAATATCGTTAACTGAAACTTAAAACAAAATATAACTTAATACACATTATAAAACTTTACTTTTAACTTAACACAATATAACTTAAAACGTATAATTAACTAAAACTTTAAATAATATAACTTAATAAAAATAATATAACAACATAATATAACTTAAAACAATATCGTTAACTAATACTTAAAACTTAACTAAAATTTAATCAAAACTATTAAAAACATTTTGGTTAACTGAAATAAAGCTGAAATCAATATATATATATATATATATATAATTGTTAGATGAAAAACTTAAACTAAAAGAAAATTATAACGATAACTAAAATTTAAAAATCAGCACTAAAATTACTAACTGGAAATAAAAACAAAAACTAAAACTAAACTTTAACTAAAATTAAAATTAAAACTGAAAAAAAAAAAAAATTAAATTCAAAATATTAATAAAAACTATAACAGTAAATAAATAATACTAAAATAAGAGAAATTTGTTTTTTAAGTTTGGTTAAGAGACACACACACACGCTCATGTTGTTTTGACTAACAAATCCATGAGCGAGTGTGTGTGTGTGTGTGTGTGTGTGTGTTTCTTTCTGTTCGTAGATCCAGAAACACGGACAGAAATCTGAAAACCCACATCATTTGATAAGCAAACTGTGTTGAAAACAACAAAATTTAGCCACAAAATATTTAAGTATGTTTGCAAATACACAATAAAGCATCAATCCATGTGTGTGTCGCTCTAGGAACAGGAAGTAGAGCAGAGAGAGTGAAATGAAGAGGGAAAGTGAGACAAACAGAAACAGAGTGTAAACGTGTATATTGAAGCCTGTGGACGTGTAGTTCTCCCACATGTCCCGTCTGCATGTCAAACACGCGTGACACCTGCCCGTGTTACTGAACCGTGACGCTTTCACAATCACACCATTAAAACTGCATGGATGTGTGTGTTTCTGGACTCTTCTCTCTGTGTTTAATCTCTTCCTGTGTCATATTTGACCTGGCGACACACGCACACACACACACGCACACACACACACACACACACACGCACACACACACACACTGTGCCAGCTGTGTGGCGTCTCTAAGTCATCATCAGTGTGTGCCAAGAGCCACGTCGCTATGACAACCACTACAGCAGTGTGTGTGTGTGTGTTTTAAAAGGTCACTATAATAAAAGAGAAAAACATCCATAAACACATATACACAGAGACTCAACACTGTAAAAAAAAAAGAGTTGACTTAAAAAATAAGGCCTGTAAAGCATTTATTAGTTCTCAACTTTAGTCGTTATGGTAACACTTTACAAAAAGGTTAAACATTAGTTAACAAAATTTCCACCTATTTCAGCTTAAGAACTGAAGTTCAGTTGCTGCCTTACATTAAGTATAATCAAATTGGCTGTACAAGTCAGTTCAACGTAAATTATATTAAAGTGACTTTAAAAAAAAATCGCGTTGGAACTTGTATAACTTATAAAAAAAAGTTGAATTTTTGGTTGCCAGAACGTTCATACTTAACGTTAGTTTTTACTTAGTCAGGAAAGTTTTCTTAACAGAATTTTTCCATTAATATTTAAGATTTACTACATTTACCATAGACACAATCTAAGGTTTTTAAAATATTTATTCATAGACATTAACAATAATAAACAATAAACAATTATTTAACTTAAAGTAGGATATTAGCACATTTATTTCTTGCCACTGAATTGTAAAGTTTAGCAGGAGAAGCTTCTTTTGGTCCGTAAACAAAAACTTCTCGTGTCAAAATTATAGGCTTGTCAAATCTTCTATTTATACTCTCATATTTTTATTAATTATATATATAATATTATAACACATAATATATTTATTTTAGCTATAAAGTTGGATCGATCTGATCATTATAATGCGTTTTGATTGATCTAATTTCTAGTTTTTATTAAATGCTGTATTAAACTAATTTCAGAGCCATTACACAAAAACATCTGCAAAGCTTTGGAAGGTTACACTGTGAAATATATTGTTGGTTTAACTTAAAAAAGTAAGTTTCCTGGTTGCCTTAAAATTTTGAGTTCATTGAAATTAAAAATTTAAGTTAATACAATGAAGGCGATTTGTTTAATAAATAGAAACTGAAAATATTATGTTATCTGAACCACATTAATTATCATTAAATATAAGTTGATTTGACAAAAGAAAAAAGTTGTGATGATAAATCATGAAAATAATTTTTTTGACATTGTAGTTGGTTATAAAAATAGTAACCTAAAAATAACCATTACGGAACGTTTTGTATTAGTTATTTTTAGGTTATATAAAAATAACCTCCCAACGTTTTGGGAATGTTATTTTATAGTTAAAAATAATAAAACCTAAAAAGAACATTCCAAGAACATTATTAGTCCCCCAAAATAACCAAACGGCAACCAAATACTAACGTTAGTTTAATGTTCTGTGTTTGCTGGGAATTGGTTAAATTATTTTGATGAGTTAATGTAAAAACATAAGTTCAAAATAATGTTTATTAATCTTATTTGATGTTCATTTCAACATTTACAAATACATTATTGAAATCAAAAGTTGTATCTGTTGATATTATTTAATGGACCTGAGCTGACATGAACTAACAATTAACTGTTGCATTTTTTGTATGTTGTAACTTTTAGTCTTTTTAGAGCTTCTTTACAGCAGAATGTGAATTTGTCTCATATTTGATGAAGTTTGCATCACTGATTCTGTTATTTTCACTGTGAAGCTGCTTTGAAACAATCTGTATTGGATAAGAAACTATAGAAATAAAGCTTGAGCTGGAGCATTACAGTCATTTGGTTTTAGATGCTCCACGACAGAGTCAAATCAATGTGAAGATAAGTGTTAATAATCTGAATGACTGAAAACAAATACTGAACATCCAAACCCACAAGCAGGTCAGAATTGCAAAACGTAATCTCCATTATTGCACAGATCTAATCTGCTAGATGCAACTGTAGGATACTATAAACATTAACATCATGATTTTCCGTAATGAAAAGCATTAAACAAATAAATTTGACTCGAGAATCACGAGACTGTCTCGCACATCTCAGCACAAAGACAGACGCTTCCCTTTTCTGCTGGCAGGATCACCGGCGTCTGAACGCGTGTTTTTATAGACACACACAGACAGATGAGATGAACAGACAGAAAACAGCACGAGGAAACACACCAAACTGAAGTGTGTGTGAGACCACAGACAGAAGAGGCCTGTCGACTCCTCCCTGGGTTATTTCAGTTTGAGCTGGTGAAAGCTTGAAGGTCTCATACATACACACACACACACACACACACTCACACACACACACACACAGGTTTGTTTTTGTGAATTGTTGGGACATTCCATAGGCGTAATGGTTTTTATACTGTACAAACCGTATTTTCTCTCCCCCTACACTACCTCTACCCCTAAACCTACCCATCACAGGAAACTGTCTGCATTTTTTTAATTTCAAAGCCATTTGGTTTACGAGGACACATTTGTGTCCTCATAAACCATGTATACAAGAACACACTCACTCATTCACTCACACACATACTCATATATACTCAAACATACTCACACATACACTCATACTCGCACATACTCACTCATACTTGCACATACTCACACATACACTCATACTCACACATACACTCATACTCACACATACACTCATACTCACACATACACTCATACTCACATACTCATACTCACACATACTCGCACATATATTCACACACACTCGCACACACACACACACTCACTCACACATACTCATACACATACTCATACACATACTCATACACATACTCATACACATACTCATACACATACTCATACTCACACATACTCTCACACACACATTCTCACACATACTCACACATACACATACTCGCACTCATATACTCACACATACTCTCACACATTCTCACACATACTCACACATACTCGCACTCATATACTCACACATACTCACACATACACATACTCGCACATACTCGCACATATATTCACACACACTCGCACACGCACACATACTCACGCACACTCAAACATACACACACTCACTCACACATACTCATACTCACACACACTCGCACACTCACTCGCACACATATTTGCACACATATTTGCACACATTTGTGTCCTCATAAACCATGTCTACAAGAACACTCACACACTCGCACACACGCACTCGCACACATACTCGCACATACACTCATACTCACACACTCATACTCACACATCCTTACACTCATACACTTACACATACTCGCACATACTCATTCACTCACACACATACTCGCACATACTCACACATACACTCACTCACACACACTCATACTCACACATCCTCACACTCATACACTTACACATACTCGCACATACTCATTCACTCACACACATACTCGCACATACTCACACATACACTCACTCACACATACTCATACTCACACACACTCGCACATACACTCATACTCACACATACTCATACTCACGCATACTCGCACATATATTCACACACACTCGCACACACACACATACTCACGCACACTCAAACATACACACACTCACTCACACACACTCGCACACATATTTGCACACATATTTGCACACATTTGTGTCCTCATAAACCATGTCTACAAGAACACTCACACATACTCGCACACACGCACTCGCACACATACTCGCACATACTCACAAATACACTCATACTCACACATACTCATACTCGCACATCCTCACACTCGCACATACTCACTCATTCACTCACACACATACTCGCACATACTCACACATACACTCATACTCACACATACTCATACTCACACACACTCGCACATATATTCACACACACTCGCACACACACATACTCACACACACTCAAACATACACACACTCACTCACACATACTCATACTCACACACACTCGCACACATATTTGCACACATTTGTGTCCTCATAAACCATGTCTACAAGAACACACACATACTCGCACACACTCACACATACTCACACACATACTCATACTCACACATACTCATACTCACACATACTCATACTCACACATACTCATACTTACACTCGCACACACACACACACACACACACACACTCGCTCGCACACTCTCACACACTCTCACACACTCAAACATACTCACTCACTCTCACACACATACTCGCACACACACACACACACACACACACACTCATACTCACATACTCTCACACACATACTCATACTCACATACTCGCGCACACACACACACTCACACACACACACGTATATATGGTTTACGGGGACTCTCCATAGGCGTAATGGTTTTTATACTGTACAAACTGTACATTCTCTCCCCCTACACTACCTCTACCCCTAAACCTACCCATCACAGGAAACTGTCTGCATTTTTACATTTTTAATAAAACATTGTTTAGTATGTTTTTTTAACTATTTTAAATATGAGGACTCATGAAATGTCCTCATAAAACATGTTCACGTCATAATACCAGTGTAATACCCATATCATTATACACATTTGTATCCTCATAAATCACAAAAACGCACACACACACACACACACACACACACACACACCCAGGTCACTTCATGAACACACACACACACACACACACACACACCCAGGTCACTTCCTGTTCATGCAAACCTATGACATACTTTACAGGACCACAAAACCACAAGCTTGAAAACACTGGATTCATTGTGTTATAATGCTGATGTGAATAAAGATGCATGAAGACATTCACTTCCCAGATAAAAAAAAAAACTAACAAACAAAAAACTGGGTGAATAAACATCTCACAACAAAAACAAAGGAAGTACAACAAATACATCCATGATGTATACATAACTCAATTAAACTATATTTTTCTCACATTACAGTAATGGAAATTAGAGGGAAATAACTGGGCTTCAATCTTATTTTTCCTCTGGTTCTAGGGTTTAATATGAGCTGGACAGACTGAACGCTCTCCTGGATCTGTTAAACGTGTCCTCTAATGTCCCTCCGATGCCTGAGGAAGAGACTTTACGACTCACAAACCCAAAAGATGGAAAACGGCACTTGATGCCAAAACTCAAGACGCAGAAGACTCGTTTGGAATCCACGGAAACTTCTGAGCTCAAATCCTCCTCATACTATTTTTATGCTTATGTGTTTGAATAGACACACAAAACAATTTAGCAAACAATGCGGGAAGAAACTTTTTACTGCAGACATAAAGGGTTTAACTAGATTTTCTGATTGCAGAACCATGAGCCGTGTGTGACCGTGCAAAACTCAACATCAACATCTGATCCCTAGTAAAGTAGCACAAGACACTGGAGGAATCATTCACATCTGGAGCACAAACACTGCAGGATGAGTGAAGTCTAATACTGGGATACAATCAGGGTTATTACTGTAACTAAAACTAAAACATGTCCGTTACTAGGCCTATCGTGATTATTGATTAATTGTCTGATTGTGGTTATTCAATCTAATCACAATTATTTGAGATAGGAGCAATAATTGTGCAGTTTAAATTTCAATCACATTTTGCCAAATAATATAAAAAACACTGTTATAAAGTACACAAAGATAGTCAAAGGTCTTCCTTCATATAAAATGAAGATTTATGGGTTTAATCAGACTGCATTACTATATTATATTATATATTAGTGCTGTGAAATCGATTAATCCAACATAAAAGTTTGTAAATATATTTGTGAATATATATATATATATATATATATATATACACACACACACAAACACACATTTACAAACTTTTATGTTACGCTTTGACAGCACTACATATTTTATATACTATACTATATAAACTATACTATTATATGATATTATATGGTTTTATATTATAATCAGTGCTGTCAAATCAATTAATCTAACATAAGTCTGTGAATATATATATATATATATATATATATACACACACACACACACACACACACACTTACAAACTTTTATGTTAGATGCAATAAATCGCTTTGACAGCACTACATAGTATACACTATACTATACTATATACTATTATATGATATATTATATTATATAATTATTAATTTCCTCAGCATTAAAGTAAATCATATGGGCCTATTTTATTATATATTTTTTTTTATTATATTATATATGATTCCAAGTGACATGAACAAAAGAGAAATAAATCATTATTCACAATTATTTTAATGGCAATTAATCTTCAGCACAAAATTCATGACCATGACAGGCCTATCCGTTACCTGAAATAAAATAAGATATTAAAAAAATAAACTTATTTATCTAGAGTCCAAGGCCACATTTCTCATTTTCATTTAGTTTAACATGATGTGCTAAAATAACTAAAACTGAATAAAAATTTATAAAACTATATAGACATTCTTAAAAAATAAACAATCTAATAAATATGACAAAAACACAATTGAATTAAATTACTAAAATTGTATCTAAAATTTAATAAAAACCATAATAGTATCTCAAATAACACTAAGTACGATCAGGTCGAAGAAGTCGAAAATCTGATGAGAAACACAAACTTCCCACAAACAAACAAACATGAAAGAATTTTTAAAAAATGAATGTAAGAAATTAATGTTTCAAATAACACCCTTATTTCCTGTGAAAACATCACTTGTGTATCATAATGACAGTTCTACACTTTGTGATAGTGCTATTTAAGTCGATCCTCACCAGTACTAGTGCTGATAGTGATATGCTGAAACCTCTAGCACTAACTATTAACGTTGAGCGTGTAAGTGCAGCGTTTGTGCTTCAGACATGAATCATTACTATAAAGAAAATGTAACAGCAATAGAGTAGACAATAACTGGCAATAGTACAAGCAATGGAGTAGAATATTACAATTAGGACAAAGGTAATACAAAGACAGAAAATGGGGCATTACATAAACAAGGAAGCACACAGCAACATAGATTCAAGCACAAAAACAAAATACAGAACATTACTTGCAGCAGAGTTTTGAATATACTGTAATCTGGCAATGGAGCTTAGCAGGTCAATGAAAAGAGCATTACAGTAATCAAGATGCGATGAGACAAATGCATGGATGACTGTTTCAGAATCTTTGACGCTAATGAAAGGAATGGAGCCGGGCAGTGCGACGTAAGTGAAAAAATGTTGTTTTGGTGATGGAGTTGATATGAGCCTCAAAGGAGAGGGAGGGATCAAAAATAACACCTAGATTTTTCACAGTTCCAGAAGGTATAATGAGAGTACTATCAATCTCACAGGTGAAGTCATGACGAATTTTGCTGGCAAGTGAAGGAGTTCCAGTGATGATAATTTCAGTCTAGTTTCAGAAGGTTGGAGTTGAGCCATCTTTTTATTTTATTCACACAAGCAGAATTTTTTTTCAATTTGAGTGAATAGAGCAGGTTTACAGATAGTATGGATTTGGATGTCATCAGTGTAGAAATGATAGGCCTAGTTGACGTAAAATCTGACCCAGGAGTAGTATGTAGATGAGGAATAATCATGGACCTAGAACCGAACCCTGAGGGACACCCTGCTTCGGGGGGACAGTAGGAGATCGAAAATCCTGCACTGAAATGTAAAACTGTCTATCAAAGAGATAGAAGGAAAGCCAAGATAGGGCAACACCCTGGAAATACCTACATCCGAGAGGCGGGAAATTAGTAATTTGTGACAGACAATATCAAAGGCAGACCTGAGGTCGAGTAGTAGAAGTACAAAGAGACAGCCAAAAAAGTAGTAGGTCATTCACTAGCTTTACAAGGGCGTTTCAGTACTGTAAAGTGGGTGAAAACCAGATTGAAAGGGATCAAAGGGGAGGAGTGATCAGATGCGCCATATTCAGGTGAAAATGTTTTGCATGGTCAAACATCACTCACATATTCTTCAAACGTGTAAAAATGAGACAAACGTGAAGGAGTTCCAGTGATGATAATCTCAGTTTTGTCCATGTTTAGTTTCAGATATTTGGAGTTGAGCCATCTTATTATTTCATTTACACAAGCAGAATTTTTTTCAATTTGAGTGAATAGAGCAGGTTTACAGATAGTATGGATTTGGATGTCATCAGTGTAGAAATGACAGGCCTAGTTGATGTAAAATCTGACCCAGGAGTAGTATGTAGATGAGGAATAATAATGGACCTAGAACCGAACCCTGAGGGACACCCTGCTTCGGGGGGACAGTAGGAGATCGAAAATCTTGCATCGAAATGTAAAACTTTCTATCAGAGAGATAAACAGTCAGACAGTATCAAAGGCGGAGCTGAGGTCGGGCAGCAGAAGTATAAAGAGAGAGCCAAAAAAGCTTTACAAGGGCGTTTCAGTACTGTGAATTGGGCGAAAACCAGTTTGAAAGGGATCAAAGGGGAGGACTGGAGTGATTTTCAGGTGAAAACGTTTTGCATGGTCAAACATCACTCACATATTCTTCAAACGTGTAAAAATGAGACAAACGCATGTTTGATTCCTCTTGGAGTGTTTGGCAAAAAAATAAAAAGAACCTCATTCAGTTTTTCACAGCTGGCACGAGAGATGCACCAACTGCTTAAAATAGTTCATCTGTTGTGTCAGTCCACACACACAGACACAGAAACTTGTTCTGGCTTGAGCATCCCAGCATGCACACACGTGTGCTGTGCCGGTATAATCTCCCTACGTCTGTATGGAACATTTCATGCCCTCTGGTGAACCGCCAACAGCGCCGTCGTTCAGAAATGCAAACGTGTTCTGACGCGCTCACCACTGTAAAAACACCCCCTCGATTTCACCGATCAAACACTGCATTTCAAAACCTCTTCAGATCAGCACCATCAACATAAATCATTGTTAGATCATGACAACAGGCTCTGAAGAGCTCAGTTACACACAATCGCAGGTTCTAATCAAAACTATTGCAAACATTAAGTAAGGAAACATTCCATTTTATCATTCTGCAAATATTATGGGAATGTTACTTTTGAATGTTCTCTGAACGTTCTGAAACAAGTAGCAACATTTAAAAAATGTTAACTATAACGTTTCAGAAAAATGTTGTAAAAACGTTGCATAAATAACATTTTGCTAACATTTTGAAAAACATTTGAAAGAACGCTCTATTAACGTTACTGGAAAAACATTTGTTCATAACCTTGTCAGAACGTTAGCCGAAGTTCTGAGTGAGAACTTTCCCTGAAGAAAACACTGACCTGAAGAAAAATCTAACATCAACAACTTCAAAGAATCAACTCAGCCAAACGATGATAACAGGAAGATCTCTGACACTAAAGGGCTATTAAGAACCATTTAAAAACTTCAAAGTTATAAAAACAGCCTGAGCTATCCACAGAGCTACACTTGAACTAAATTTGAATAGAATAGAGAGGAAATATTCATTTCCTTGAAATGCATTCATGTTATGCTGATGTGTGTGCAAACTCTTACAGTACAGTACTGAGGCGATTCCATGGTACAGCAGTGCATTCAGATACTGGATTCTCTGAATTTCCAACAAAATCTCATGGCAATTTTGCAATTTTTTACGTTTTACCGAATTGGTGGCTAATTCGTATAATTTGTACAATCTCATTCGCATGTTTTCCTACGATCTGCCTGCGCCCCACTGACAGTTAGGTTTAGGCATGAACCTTCATGCTTCCTTTTTCCTAAAAATCTAATACAAATCACGTTGTGCGAATTCATACGAACTAGCCAATCTCATTTGTAAGTTTTCTTATTATACTCTGCTTTCGTCCCAGTGATGGTTAGGCCTAGGTTAGTGCTGCACCTTCATCTTATTCATACGTTTTCGTACAACCTGTTTGCACTCCACCTTAATGCATACGTGGATTCGTACAAATTTATACAAATTAGCCAATCTCATTCATGAGTTTTCATATGATCTGCTTAAGCATCGTTGGCGGTTAGGTTTAGTGGTTCACCTTCATCCTTTTTTTTCAAAAACTCACATCGTACAAATTCATAAGAAATAACCAATTTCATTTGTACGTTTTCGTACAATCTGCTTACGCACCATTGACAGTTAGGTTAGTGGTGCCCCTTCATGCTTATTTTTATCTAAAAATTGTACGTTTTCGTATGAATTTATACGAATTAGCCAATGTCATTCGTATGTTTTCCTACGATCTGCTTACGCAACGCTGACGGTAAGGTTAGTAGTGCCCATTCATGCTTATTTTTATCTAAACATTTTACGTTTTCGTATGAATTGATACGAATCAGCCAATCTCATGCCTAAGTTTTCGTATGATCTGCTTAGGTTTAGGTTTTTTCGGAAACTCACATTGTACAAATTCATAGAAATTAGGCAATCTAATTTGTACGTTTTCGTATGATTGTCTTACGCATCCTTGCTGGTTAGGGTAGTGGTGCCCCTTCATGCTTATTTTTATCTAAAAATTGTACGTTTACATACGAATTTATACGAATTCGCCAATCTCATTCCTAAGTTTTTGTATGATCTGCTTAAGCATTGTTGGCGGTTAGGTTTAGTGGTGCACCTTCATCCTTTTTTTCAAAAACTCACATCGTACAAATTCATACGAATTAACCAATTTCATTTGTCCGTTTTCGTACAATCTGCTTACGCACCATTGACAGTTAGGTTAGTGGTGCCCCTTCATGCTTATTTTTATCTAAAAATTGTACGTTTTCATATGAATTTATACGAATTAGCCAATGTCATTCGTACGTTTTCCTACGATCTGCTTACGCAACGTTGACGGTAAGGTTAGTAGTGCCCATTCATGCTTATTTTTATCTAAACATTTTACGTTTTCGTATGAATTCATACGAATCAGCCAATCTCATGCCTAAGTTTTCGTATGATCTGCTTAGGTTTAGTGGTGTATCTTCATCCTTTTTTTCGGAAACTCACATTGGCTAATTTCTATGAATTTGTACAATCTAATTTGTACGTTTTCGTATGATTGTCTTACACATCCTTGCCGGTTAGGGTAGTGGTGCCCCTTCATGCTTATTTTTATCTAAAAATCGTACGTTTACGTACGAATTTGCCAATCTCATTCCTAAGTTTTTGTATGATCTGCTTACACACTGTTGACGGTTAGGTTAGTGCCCCTTCATGCTTTTTTTCTAAAAATCTTATCCATACAAATCACATCGTACAAATTCATACGCAATCGCTACCTTGTAAAATGCTTACATCATGAGATAGGGCTGGACTTTCTAAGTCATTGATCATGACTCATCCATGACTCTCACAGACCGTTGTGATTACACACAGATTCTTAAAATAAACTGAAAATGTTTTGCATGGTCAAAAGAAATCATTTGGAAACTGGTTTAACCAATGCAACGGGAAGCACCAACACGAGACCAAGCAAGTTTCACAGCATACACAAGCAAATTTCTAGCAAAGCTAGAACAATTTTAGAACAGAACTTAACTAAAAAGCATTATAAGAAATGCATTCATTTACATGGCTTTTCCATGCCTGAAGAATAATTCCAGAAAGAGTTTTCCATGACCATGGGAGATAATGCCATGGTACCGGCCTGTTGGTCACAGTAGTGCATGTAGTTATTTTTATGCATGATGAGGTGGAGGTCACACTGGTCACGTGACCTCTGCGGCTCCCGCGTGCCAACTCAAGTGTTTGGATTTTAAACTAGTACACTGAAGTGAAATTTACTGTACATAAACCCTCATACCGCTCTGCTTCACAACAAAACTAAACTATGATGACACACATTATAAAATAATAACACAAAACAATGCTTGAGTTAGTGAAGACTAATAATATTGGGCACTAAACAACTTTTAAATCGTCTAAACTCTAAAATATACATTTAAAAAAAAAACTATCTTAATCAATTTGTTGCTTGTGCATTCATTTACAGGCAAACACAACGCTCCTGTTATAAAGATGCGTCGCTCGCTTTCAGCGTAGACAGGGTGTGAAAGCAAGAAAGAAAGCAAGAAAGTTCACAAACACACGTCTGTTGTACTAAATATAATGTGTTCTGGATAAATAACGTGAAATATAAATATTTAATAGTAAAGCATGGCTCTTACAGCACACATAACGCGTACGCGCCGTTCACGCTCTCGCTGTCCCGCACCAGGAAACTCCCGTCCCGCCCGGCTCGAGCAAGCAGCTCCTCCGCCGCCGCGCGACTCAGATCCCGGTGATACCAGAGCGGCGGAGCGGGACACACTCCGGCCATAGCGGAATCCAATAATCCTCCAAAACACAGTCCGGATCCACTGCAAACGCGGCGCAGAAGCCGCGGGCCGCGCGTCAGCCGCACGCACCGCTCGAGCGTTTAAAGTTTTCAGAGTTTCTCCTGCTTTCCTGTTAGTTCCTGAAAAACCTCCATGAGAGAGAAAACACAACAGCAGCTCACATCCAACAGCAGGGGCGCACAGAGACACGGCGCGCGCGCGCGCACACACACACACGCGCTACAGGGTGTTTGTGACACACTGGGGCTAGTTGTCACATACTTTATTCAGTGAATATGTCTTAGGGAGGGTTTGTTTTTTAAACCCAATTTCTGAACACACACTGACAGTTTAAAAAAAATAGTTAATCCTGTTGTCATGTGTGAGAACTATTAATGTTAGTGGTTTACTATTTTTATCAAATTATTTGTAGTTATTTTTCATATTGTGGGTTTTATAGGCCTATTGAATTTAATTAGGCTCAATTTGACCCGCACCATAAAGATGTTTATCAGTGTGGTTTTATTGTGTTCACTTCTTCACTCAACAGGAACAATGTAATATTGTAATTTAGTTTGGATGACAGAATTGAGAAAACAAGCACTCTTTAAGGTAGCAGACAGAATAACAAAGTGACACTGCCTCTCAAACACACATCACACTTCAGACACACTAACACTATCTGTCAGTTTGTGTTGAGTTTGTGTTGAGCTGCTTTCACACACATAAACAACACATATCAACGGCAATATTGAGTAAATAAATAAATAACACATTTGTAGTGTGGATTTTCTGTCAGATTATGTCTATAAGAGAGTAAAATGACACAAAAGGTTATAGCTGGTTCTTCTCATTGTAGTTCAGTGTTTTTCTGTCTAAAGTTGTTTGAATTTCGTACGTTCCTTCCTGAGCACTGAGCTGGTGTTCTGCATGAGAAGTGATGAATGAGTAATAATCACTGCGGTTTGACAAACTGGACTCTGGGCTAGAGAGTGACGCTTCAAACATCCTGCGGGTTTCATAGCGCCGCCTGTCGGTTCACTGATACCAGTGTCTGACTGCAGAGGGCGCTGATGGACCACAACCTATCTATCTATCTATCTATACGTCTGTCTATCTATGTATCTATCTATCTATCTATACGTCTATCTATCTATACGTCTGACTATCTATCTATCTATACGTCTGTCTGACTATCTATCTATCTATCTATACATCCATACATCTATCTATACATCTATCTATCTATACACCTATCTATCTATCCATCTGTCTGACTATCTATACATCTATCTATCTATCTATACATCCATACATCTATCTATACATCTATCTATCTATACATCTGACTATCTATCTATCTATCTATCTATCTATCTATCTATCTATCTATCTATCCGTCTGACTATCTATCTATCTATCTATACATCCATACATCTATCTATACATCTATCTATCTATACTTCTATCTGTCTATACGTCTATCTATACGTCTGACTATCTATCTATCTATCTATCTATACATCCATACATCTATCTATACATCTATCTATCTATACATCTATCTATCTATCCGTCTGTCTGACTATCTATCTATACATCTATCTATCTATACGTCTGACTATCTATCTATGCATCTATCTATACATCTATCTATCCGTCTGACTATCTATCTATCTATCTATCTATCTATCTATACATCCATACATCTATCTATACATCTATCTATCTATACATCTATCTGTCTATCCGTCTGACTATCTATCTATACGTATGACTATCTATCTATCTATATGTCTATCTATCTATATGTCTGTCTATCTATCTATCTATCTGTCTATCTATCTATCTATCTGTCTGTCTGTCTGTCTATCTATCTATACGTCTGTCTGACTATCTATCAATCTATACGTCTGACTATCTATGTCTATCTATACGTGTCTATCTATTTATCTATCTATACATCTATCTATCTATACGTCTATCTATCGATCTATACATCTGTCCATCTATCTATACATCTATCTATCTATCCGTCTGACTATCTATCTATCTATCTATCTATCTATCTATCTATCTATGTCTGTCTATCGATCTATCTATACGTCTATCTATCCATCATCTATACGTCTGACTATCTATCTATACGTCTAACTATCTGTCTGTCTATCTATCTATATGTGTGACTATCTATCTGTCTGTCTATACGTCTGACTATCTATCTAAATGTCTATCTATCTATACGTCTGTCTATCTATCTATCTGTCTATCTATCTATACGTCTGACTATCTATCTATCTATCTATACGTCTGACTATCTATGTCTATCTATACGTGTTTATCTATTTATCTATCTATACATCTATCTATCTATACGTCTATCTATCGATCTATACATCTGTCTATCTATACATCTATCTATCCGTCAGACATATAGATAGATAGATAGATAGTCAGACGGATAGATAGACAGACATAGATAGATAGTCAGACATATAGATAGACATATAGTCAATCTATCTATCTGTCTATGTCTGACTATCTATCTGTCTATGTCTATCGATCTATCTATCTATTTATCTATCTATACATCTGACTATCTATCTATACGTCTGACTATCTATCTATCTATCTATCTATCTATCTATCTATATATCTATCCGTCTGACTATCTATCTATACATCTGACTATCTATCTATCTATCTATCTATCTATCTATCTATCTATGTATCTATGTATCTATCTATCTAAATAGATTACATACAGATTCCATCATATTACCTTTTAAATAAAGTCACATGGATTACCAAATGAAATAGGTTTAAACAAATATCATGTAATCTTTAATTCTGCATTGACTTACATGTACAGAAAATCAACACACCTCCATTATTAATGTGTCTCCTGCAGGCACTTTAGTCTTTAAACATTTATTCACAAATAACAGTGAGATTGTGATGCTCATGTAATGCATTTTGGGTGATTTTGATTTTCCGTCCGTCGAGGGCCTCAGACGGTTGTGTTTTCAGTATTCTGGTAGTTGATGTCAGTGCAGCAGCATCATGAGAAGAGCAAACACATGCAGGCCTGTTGCTATGGTGACTGTATCTGCATCACCGTTCAGATAGTACTCAGCCACTTTCTTGTTAGGGTTCGGGCCCTCGAACCACATCTGCATGCAGTGGCCGCTGTCTTTGGTGAGCGTTGTGTACTTGTAGGAGTTTGACCAGATCTTCTCACACATATCCTGAGCGCTGGCGAAAATCTCAGTCCAGCGGCTGCAGTGAGAGCCCATCGGACAGCGATTCATGCCTGTAGGGTTGGGAGAAAGAGAGACATTGTCATATTACTGTTTTCGGGCTCTACTAGAACAGGTTTTCATGTTTGAATGTTCATTATTTTCCCCATATTCTCCATTGTTCAGCTCCTCTCTTCCCAGTCTGTCAGTAACACTCTGTTTAGTTTCTGTCTCTATGAAGCCCCTCCTTCTGAAAAGCACACTGTGCTCTGATTGGTCGGCTGGAGCAGTGTGTTGTGATTGGTCATTTGGGAAATGTCCCGCCCCTTACCATAACCACCAGTTTCAACACACTACTAACTAACTCAACCAGGCCCCGCCCCTTTATTCTGCGTATGAATCATTTAAATGAGGAACACTGTGAAGAAAACTCAAGATGGAGGCGTTTCAGGGAGTTCAGAAACACTGACACTGATATAGAGAAGAACTCCTGCTGGAGGGACTTTTTCATGCTCAAACAGGAACATTACACACTAAAGAAAAGCAGAATAGGTCCTCTTTAAGACAGAGGTGTTTATCTTTGTGAGAAATGCATGATTTCTGACCTGTGCTCCAGTCCCAGCCCTTGTGCCAGTTCTCTTTGCATGTGTAATCGTTCTTACAGTCCTCGTACCAGCTCTCACAATCCTCCCGACACAATGGCACGTCCAGGATTCGCTCTTTACGCCACGAGTCATTCGTCTTCACACACACACACAAATTAACATAAATCACATATGCAAGCTTTTTTTCTATTATATTTTGTTTAAAGGTTCAGTAAACTGTTCCATTTCAAAAACATTGATTTTTCTATTATTTCAGACTTTACTGACATAAAAACAAATATCTTTAATCCACAAATCAAACAAGGGTAAAACAGTGTGGTTTAGACGAATAACGCCGCTGTACCGGCTGAATCCAGGGCCCGAGGTGCGGCGAACACTCGTAGAAACACGTGTCCTGAATGAAATGCTTCTTGCATTTGTCACTCATGATGCCGCAGTGATTCCAGTTAAAGTTGTAGAGGTACGAATTATCCTGATGAGCTTCTTCTGTGGTGTTTGCCGTGCAGCAGGCGCTTTCCTTCCATGGAGAACACTGAGAGACAGAGGAGAAATTACACTAAACACTCAGGAAACATTAAATATTAAACATATACAGCAAGAACCTTTTGTGCAATGGAAAGGTCTCATGGAGGTTAATGCCGATAAACAATCTTTATTTTTAAGAGTGCAGAGAGACAGAGTTTTCCTGTATTAGAGTCTCATGCCTGCTGATACAGCTGTCCCTCCGGTCTGGGCTCTGATATCTGGTGTTTTCCATCCATACACATGTTGAGTTTGTCTACAGAAGAAACGCAAGACGGCAGAGATATCAGCAACACCAGGACGAGCAACAGCCTGCCGAGAGAGAGAGAGAGAGAGAGACAAATCAATGAAGATTATTTCAAGGTGAAAGAACAGATATTCTTTTCTCATGTCCTTCTGAACTTTACTAGTAAAACAGTTACAATATACACTATAATACTGGGGTTTTCAAACTGGGAGTCTAGAGAAAAACTGTAGTAAAAAAGGGAAGAAAATAAATAATAAACAATAAGTCTAAATATATAAGTAAATAAATTGATTCAAATTAACAAAACATTTAGTTAAAATATTTTATATATTAAAAATAACTAGTTATTTATTGATCTATTAATAAATTAAATTACAATTAGTATATATTAATAAAACATAATATAAAAGTTATTTATATATTAAATTGATCATATAAATATTAATTAAAATAAAAAAAACAGTTATTAATCTATTAAACATTAAATTAGATTAAAATAATAAATACAATTTTAAATAAATATATAAAGATTTGATTATAATTAAATAAATAAAACAAATAAATAAATATTTAACAGTACACTACTATAGTGAGTAGAAAATATAAAATTAATCAAAACTAATTTTTTGATTTATATTATTAATTTTTCAGTGTATAAATTGCATGATTATAAGATAGATGCCAAACCATCAACTAAAGCGGTTACTTAAATATACTGAAGTCCAATTTTTTACTTAAAATACATTTTTAAAAATGCAAAACAAAAGAAAAATTTCTTTTCTATGTGACTATTCCTAACCCTAATCAAATGTCATTAAAGCAAAAAGGAGACACACCAAATACTGAGACCTTCTCAAATTCATCTTCATTAACTTTAATCTATTTTCATCTTCTTTATGCATTTATTTCAGAGAACATGCAAAAAAGAAGCACTGTCACTCTCAGATTTTTGGACGCTGCTTTATATAAGTGAAAAATGAGATAAAGTAGATTTGGCTTTCATTGAAACATACCTTGAAAATAAAATGTCCATTTTCTTTTAGTTAAAGATCCTCTTATTCTCCAGGTTCTTCTGGAAAGCTTTTCCTCCCTTCGGCCGAAGTCTCTGAACTGTGTCAATCTTGCTGGTTCAGTTCGATCAAAGTCTACATAATTACTCTTTAAGAACCATGAATATAGCAATGAGACCCTCCTATCTCTCAAACCATGAGCAGTATCAGCTGTGCGGTCACTGCGACCTGCCCTTATGGACTCCGGTTTCATAACAATAAACATAGTAATATTCAGAGTCATTACTATCTGAATACAAAGTGATTGTGTGCAGTTAAACTGTGTGCTCGAGGTTTATTGATGCTCGAGGAACTCTCGTGATCTCTCACACTTTGTCAGCGACATTTATACGATTGTAACTCGTAAAATCTTTTATAAGGTCGTTTCAGAGTTTTAAAAGTGAGCGCGTGAACGGCGGAACTAAAAATCGCTCGATGTCGTTTCTGAGGGGAGGAACATTCGGTGCAGCACCAGAGACCGCCGTGTGTTTACATTTGAACTTTCTGCAGATCTGCAGGTAAATCAAATATTAAAGACTCTAATTAAAATTCACCAGCCACGCTTTTTAGACAAGTGATCGGACACTGCAGTACTGAATACTGTGTCGCTTTTGTTTGGGTTATTATTTATGTTTTTATGAAGAATAAACAAGCAACCATACAGAAAGTACAGGTACTGTGGTGGTAATACTATCATGAGATAGGCTATACCATAATACTGACATTCATATCAAAAGGTACTTACACAATACCGTAGTACTACCTTGGTGCATGTCCAGAAATACGCTAGTACTATAGTACATGTTAAGTAATGCCATGAATTTACATAGTACGTTTTTATGATATACCATGAAGTTTGTTTTGGGTACGATGTAAATGCTTGGCATTTCTAAAGAACACCATGGTACTACCATGTTTTTCACATAATACCACATGTGAAAAACATGGTAATACTATGGTATTTTTTAGTAATTCTGCTGTGAAAACAGTGTCACGTGCTGCTGCTTCAGCAGTCATGTGAGTCTATAAATGAAGATACATTTTTGCATTTCAAAAAGTTAAGAAAATTTGAATAATTCAGTGCTTGCCAAACACAAGTTTACTTCATTTTTTCTTTTTTAACGAAAAAACAGATTTCTTTATAGTATTGTTTGTCAACTCTGTTACTGTCAATTCTGTTACGTACTATCAACATTGTTACTCTACCTTGGTAATAGAGTTTGACAGTAACAGAATTGATGCAAGATTTATGGACACATTTTTATAAGATAAAAGTTATTTTTAAACAATTTAATGTAGAATTAGGAAAATGACTATTTAGGACTTTTATAAATAAAATAAATTAAATATTACCAAAAGAAAAGTAAAAAAATACTTTGATTACACAATGATACATGATGGAAAAATACACTGACTAATTCAGACAACAAGAAATCATGATTTTCAGCTATATAAGACAGAAATTATTATATTGTTATGGCCTGTAACATCTTGTGATCCAAGAAAATGAGTAACAAATTATTAAAATAATTAAAAATATAACCATTTGAAAAACTGTCATTGTAGATTTCTTTGAGTACGATGTAAATGCATGACATCACTAAAAAAAACACCACGTTTTTTCACATATACTATGGTAATACCAAATGTGAAAAACATGATAATACCATGGTGTTTTTTAGTGATGCCATGCATTTACGTAGTATTCAGATATATTTCGGTATGTGGTTAAAACATGGTATTATGGTTCATGTGTGTGTGTGTGTCCAGAGATGTCCACCCTCTTCCCATCTCTGTTCCCGCGTGTGACCGAGTCTCTGTGGTTTAATCTGGACCGTCCTTGTGTGGATGAAGCCGAGCTGCACCAACAGGAGCAGCAGCACCAGACGTGGGTTAGTGTGTGTGTTTGAGTGTCTGTGTGTGTGAACTACTGTACGTGTGTGTGCTGATGAAGCTTCATGTCTTCAGTTGCAGAACATCGCAGAGAAAGACAACAATTTGATGCCCATCGGGCGGCCCATCTTTGAGGTGAGCGTGAGGACGGCGTGATGTTCAGATCTGATTCCTGTGCGGCAGATGACAATGTATAACATGTGCTTTACCTTTCTGCAAGACCTTCGACGAGGAAGAGGAGGAGGATGACGAAGATGAGGAGGACAGCGAGGAAGATTCAGAGGATGATGAAGATATGCAGGACATGGACGACATGAACATCTACAATGAGTTTCCTGATGATGGAGAAATTAATGAGGTCAAGACACACACACACACACACACACACAAACGAGTTTCTTCTAAGAGCAAAACAACGAGTGAATATGAAATCAAATATTGATTCATGTGTATATAATGATTAATGCTGGTTCATGTAATAATGGTTAGAGAAATAATGTTGAATAATGATAGATTTGAAAATATTTTTAAACACCTAATACATAATGCCATTATTATGGTACATATCACTGTTTTTCATATTAAATGTATTAAATATTTTTAAGGCGAGTCTCTACAGGCAAAACCAGTGTTTTTTCAAGCAATTATCAGTCTTGAGGTCTATTTTGCTTCTATAACATGTGACTAGTGGGAGGAAAACACCAAAATACACCTTTAAGTGTTTATTTTACTGCATCTGTAGATTTCAATCTCAATACATATCTTTACAAATGAGTTTTTTCCTCCACTTCAGCAGTACTTACATACACCAAAACTTAGAGTTTTATTCACATCTATATTCTGAAGATTTTTACTGTGAGGTTTGTCCATAACATCACTTGCCTGATTTTTATAACATTTTATTCCTAAAAACATGGTAAAAATTTATATTTATAAAAATGTAAATGTAAATGACGGTATTTTCTGATTTATGGAGTGATAAAAAGAGATAACCAAAATCCCCTCTATAAAAATCTTTAAATCTAACATGAAAACAAAATCAAACAAGAATTTTGAATCTGGCTTTATCCAATGTTCAGATTTATATTCTGGAAATGTATGCAAACATGCATATGTAATTAGACAATACCTCATTTACAAATTTAAACATTTCAGAAAACTTGTGATATAAAACAGTTATCTTAATGTACTGTGTTTAGTCAACTGGGGAAGTATGGTGAGATATATTAGTTAAAATTTACCCTATTCAGCTGTAGTGTCTTGCCTTAAATCTGCTGTTGACGTGGCAAACACTGATTCTCATAAAGTTCAGTTTTGAAAAGATCCGAGTTTTGATTTTAGGTAAATGACGTGAGTGTCACTCACTGACAGGTCGACATGGAAGGAGCCGATCAAGACCAGGACCAGTGGATGATCTAGACCAGATCTGTCAACCAGACACGTGTTTGTGATGGGAAGAAGTGTCCATATGCAGCTGAATTACTCAACTGACTGTTATTTTTACGTCTCACAAACACACAAGAGTTTCAGCTCAAGTGTTCAGTGTTACTAAAGAACCGCTCTCTGTATTTCTTATAAAACGCAGCACTTGTCGCAATATAAACTTTTGCAACAGGCTTGTAGAAAGTGTTCAGTAACTCTTTGGCCGATCTATTGAGCCACTAAAGTTACTGAGTTACTCGCCATTTCTGCATGTCATCCAAACATGTGTCAGACGTGTCATGCGTCATGTCTAATTTATAGCTCAGAACGGGTAAATCACCGCTGCTGTTTGTATCATAATATTTCTTTGTGGTTGTAAATAAATTTGTAGTCAATTATTCATCTTGTACAAATGGTCAGTTTGTTAACTTTCCATCCCATTTTAATAGAATCATCTGTTTAGTTTGGCATATTTAAATCATTCAAGAAGACGTGAAGGGTCAAATTCTGTCATTTATTCACCCTCATGTTGCTCTAAACCTGTGTGATCACAGCTCTCAAACTTCATTAGCATTTGTGTAATGTAAAAATGATGCACAAACACACATCACACACACACAGGTTTATGATACTGTTGCCTTTCAATTTCATGATATGGAAGTATTAGCCATACACGTTTAGAAAGACACGAGAATCTCATTAATATTTCTTTTATAATGTGCTTATCACAAGGTGTCAATAGAGGGCGCTTTGAAGTCATTAACATTATATTTAATTAGATCCAGTTATGACATTTTGATTAGAAAATACAATTTCCATTTAATTTCAACCGCATTGCCATATGGTTTAGTGCGCTTATTAAATCACAAAGGCTTAAATAAATATGTGCTGCATGATTCAGAGTAAACTGTGTTCTTTTATAAGTGAGTTTTCCACCAAAATAAAGTTTGAAAATGAAATTAAGAATAACTTCAAATGATTTTAGTACTGTAATTTTACAGTTGTACTGTAAAATAAAATAATGCTTAGTATTTTTCTTAAATACTTGTATTTTATTTTACAGTGAAATACTGCAGCAGTAATATTCCTTATTTTAATATTTTTATTTAATAATATTATTTATAATTAATCATAAATATATTTTTATATAGTGATATATAATGTATTCTATAATAATGTTAAAAATAATTATAATAAATATACTTATATTGTTTATTTAACGTTGAAATATTGCAACAGTAATATTATTGTTTAATATTTCATATTTTTATTTAATAATAATAATAATAAATTTGTACCTTGATAATTTCTTCCGTATTGTGACATATTTCAGAGTGTAACAGGTTATGGAGAAAGAATAAATTTAGTGCGGGACTTGATTATATGCATCAGTTGTTGATTGGATGTTGAGATGTGGGCGTGGCTCTCAGAAGAGATTGCAGGGGCGGAGTTTAAGCGCAATAAATGATTGGGGAATCCTGCATATGTCACCAAAGAGAAGACTGACACTTCACTGGAAGATCCAGTTATGACAGTCTGATTAAACATTACAAGGTAAAAACATTTTTATAAAAAGAAATGTGCATGAATGAATTGTTCACAATAAGATGCATTTAGAAAACAGAGTGAATTTCATTCCATGCTGACTTTAATTACTTTCTGATCTCGCAGAGCCTCAAACACGACGAGTCCTGTCGCTCATCACCTGATGATTCATGTTAGTGAATGAATGAAACCTTTGACTGTAAGGGTTCATAATCTCACAAACGTTCCGTGGGGTGAGAGAAACACAAGAATGTTTTACTTTATCCCGAGGAAGGTCAGTTCAGCCATGCCGTCACGAATGCCACGGATGTATTCCAGTGTGGCGCGGTGAACTCTGACCTCGTACAGGCCGGAGCGCCGGGCGTGCCGCAGGAAGTTGGGCGCTCCGGGGAAGATGACGTTGTCAGCTAGAATGATGGATCCTTCTCCCAGAAGGCCGCTGCCCTCCAGCAGCTGCAGGTCCGGCAGGTAACAGCGCTTCCAGTGATCCATGAACACAAAGTCCAGGTGCTCCACGCCGAAGTCCTCACGCAAGCGCGGGATCACTTCATCCGACGGACGCACGATCAGCTCCACCTGAGATTAATACATTAATACATACATTAATACGTTTTGAATAAGTGACATCTAATGGCGAAAATTACATATTGTGCCTTTTAAGAAAGAAAAATTAATGCAGACAAACTCACCATGTCTTCATCAAAACCTGCCAGTCGGATGATTTTCTCAGCCACCCCAGCGTTTCGCTCGTCCATCTCGACGGAGTAGATCCGGGCGCCGATGGGCAGCGAGCGGGCGATGCGAACGGTGCTGTAGCCGCAGTGAGTGCCCAGTTCCAGCACAGTGATCGGACAGTGTTCCAGCAGCAGCCGGTCCAGAATCTTACCTGCACAAACAGCCAATCAGAACACAGGAGCTTGACAGCCAATCAGAACACATCTGATGTTTACCGTCAAAAATGGACCCCATTTACTTCCTTAACACAAAGATCATCATATCGTTTGGACATGATGTAATACTAATAATCACATGATGACATCGTCGTGTTTATACACAAACAACTTTTTGCCACATCTGCCAGTGGCCGGTGACTTAAGAAAATGTACCGACCATCAATATTTTTTTTACCAGCCATGAAACAGATTAATCCTTATTAAAGTTACAAAAGTTATTCAGTCTAGAGCAGTGAGTGATTTTTCTTTGTCTTTTGTCGTTTGATTATCATCAGGAATATTGGGCTGCTGTCACTTTAAGAGCTGCACGGATCCAATATACTGTTACACATGCGTTTTCTTTCTCAACTGTTTACGTTCACTTGGACATAACTGACTATGGCTGCGTTTAAGTCCTATTTTTTATGCCCTTCCCTCACTAACTTCCCTCTGTCTCATTCACTGGGATGTACGTCATTGCTTACGTTGCATGAGCGCCGTGTTTGTACATACCCTTCTTGGGCCCGATGTTGCTGATGAACTCCACTTTGCTGCACCACTGGTCAAAGGTGTCCAGGATGCTCTGGGAGTCTCCGGGCGTGGCGTGGGTCAGTATGTACTGATAGGCCCGTTCCTCTCGGCTGAGGCCCGTTAAACAGTCGCGCACCCAGCGGATCAGTACGGCCCGATACAGCAGCACGAAGAAATAACGATAACGAATGATCAGCGTGAGTAACAGAGGAAGTAAAGCCAAAGCGATCGCAGGAGAAACCATCTTCACTTCTGACCTGCAAATATAATGTTTAACATCACTTACACATATTAGAAGATCAGAGACACCTGAAACAGTAAGAAACCACCCAGCAACCGCATAGCAACACAGAAACATTCAGAACACCCTAACAGCAGCATAGCAACACACTAAAACTTTTGGAACACTTTAACAACTGCATAGCAACACACTAAAACACTCAGAACACCTCAACAACCGCATAGTAACACACTAAAACACCCAGAAAAGCCTAACAACCATATTACAACACAATAAAACACTCAGAACACCATAGCAAATGCATAACAATTCTAAAAACACTCAGAACGCCCTAACAACTGCATAGCAACACACTAAAACACTAAGAATGCCCTAACAACCGCATAGCAACACAAAAACCCTCAGAACACCCTAACAACCGCATAGCAACACAATAAAACACTCAGAACACCCTAGAAACTGCATAGCAACACACAAAAACACTCAGAACACCCTAGCAACTACATAACACACTAACAGTCAGAACACCATAGCAAACGCATAGCAATGCTAAAAACATGCAGAACACCCTAGCAACCACATAGCAACACACTAAAACACTCAGAACACCCTAACAACCGCATAGTAATGCACTAAAACACCCAGAAAAGCCTAACAACCATATTACAACACAATAAAACACTCAGAACACCATAGCAAATGCATAGCAATGCTAAAAACACTCAGAACGCCCTAACAACTGCATAGCAACACACTAAAACACTAAGAACGCCCTAACAACCGCATAGCAACACAAAAACCCTCAGAACACCCTAACAACCGCATAGCAACACAATAAAACACTCAGAACACCCTAGAAACTGCATAGCAACACACAAAAACACTCAGAACACCCTAGCAACTACATAACAACACACTAACACTCAGAACACCATAGCAAACGCATAGCAATGCTAAAAACATGCAGAACACCCTAGCAACCACATAGCAACACACAAAAACCCTCAGAACACCCTAACAACTACATAACAACACACTAGTAATCACCCAGAACACCCTAGCAACCACATAGCAACACACAAAAACCCTCAGAACACCCTAACAACTACATAACAACACACTAAAACACCCAATACACTCTAAGAACCACATAGTAACACACTAAAACACCCAGAACACTAACAACCGCATAGCAACACTAAAACACCCAGAACACCCTAACAACCGCATAGTAACATACTAAAACACTCAGAACAACTGTATTACAACACAATAAAACACTCAGAACACCATAGCAAACGCATAGCAATGCTAAAAACATGCAGAACACCCTAGCGACCGCATAGCAACACACTAAAACACTCAGAACACCATAGCAACTGCATAGCAACACACTAAAACACTCAGAACACCCTAGAAACTGCACAGCAACACACAAAAACACTCAGAACACCCTAACAATCACATAGTAACACACTAAAACACTCAGAACACCCTAACAACTGCATAAAAACAACACAGTAACACTCAGAACACCCTAGAAACTGCATAGCAACACACAAACACTCAGAACACCCTAACAACCGCATAGCAACACACTAAAAAACTCAGAACATCATAGCAAATGCATAGCAATGCTAAAAACATGCAGAACACCCTAGCAACTGGATAGCAACACACAAACACTCAGAACACCCTAGCAACCACATAGCAACACAGTAAAACACTCAGAACACCATAGCAAAGGCATAACAACACACTAAAAACCATGCAGAACACCCTAGCAGACGAACAGAAAGACTAAAAACACCCAGAACACCCTAGAAACCGCATTTAAAAAAAAATCATAACACTTTAGCAACAGCAGCAACACACTAAAAACACTCAGACCACTGTAGAAACTGCACAGCAACACACTGAAAACACCCAGAACACTCTGGAAAATATATAACGCACTACGAACATTCAGAACAGCTTAGCAACCACATAGCAACACACTAAAAACATGCAGAACAGCTTAGCAACCATATAGCATCAAATAAAAAAAACGCCCAGAAAACCATAGAAACTGCATGGCAACACACTAACAACACTCAGAACAACCACAGGTTTGAGCACATCACTATCAGCACTACTAGGCTACAGTGAGAACTGACTTAAACACTACTAATTAGATTTTCATCTACTCTACACAGCAAACACTTCACATCCAGCCTATGAAAACACTACATTAATAATTCAGATGCCTTTGTTTCGACGTGACAGAACATGCTGAGTTTCCAGAGGCGTCTGTAAGTAACTGAAGACCCGAGCTGATCCCAGATCAGTTTCATTCAGACGAACACAAACACTCATTCACCAACACACAAAATAAAACATCATATCTCATGATAACTTTACCAGATCCAGGACTCTCTCGACCCGCAAAACACACACTCTGAAGACAGAAGAGAGATAGAAAGAAAAGACACTCATGTGAGTACAACAGGTGTGCGGCAGCCAATCAGATTCCTCCATCTGAATAATGGATGGAGAGCCTGTGGCCTCCTCTTACACCGGCGTCTCACCTGGAGCGTCACGTGACCGTCTGACAACACAGCAGAAATGATGCTCAGGACATTTACACATTTCAGGGAAAAGTGAGCCTAATGTATGGAGCAGAATGAAAACCACCAAAACGTACAACAAAAGGTTCAATATTCTTTAATCGCAAATACATTAAGTTTAGTAATGTTAGTACAAAGTCAGTATAAAAGCATTAAAATTAGTGCTGTCAAATCGATTAATCGCGATTAATCGCATCTAATATAAAAGTTTATAGTATTTAGTTTCATTTATATGTTTATGTATATATATTTACAAACTTTTACAATTAATTGATTAATCGCAATATATAATATTGATTAATCGTGACTAAATCTTGTGTATATATTTACAAACTTTTATGTTAGATGTGATTAGTAGCTATTAATCGATTAATCGCATCTAACATTAAAGTATGTAAACACATTATATATTTACAAACATTTATGTTAGATGCAATTAATCGCGATAAATCGATTTGACAGCGCTAATAAAAAATTTTTATGGAAAAAAGTAAAATGATAAAAACCAGTAAAAATTTAAAACTAAAACAGCTCATTTTGAAGATGCAGTTTCATGCTGTTCATCACTCCAGAACTGTTTTTGCATCTTATTTGTTCATTAATGTCTGTCCAGGGGTCATGACCTCAGCAGTCTTGTCTCAGCAGCATCCTGATGAACTTTTTCAGTTCTTTCTCTTCGCGGGACCATTTGAGGAGTCTTCTGAGGACCATCCGGCCGCTGTGCATGTGAGCCAGGGCGATGTAGGAGCCCGTGAGCGGCCCTTCCAGCGCCGGACAGGAGCAGCCGCGGCCCCGCGGCAGCCAGAGGGCGCTCTGCTCCGCCGCCGCCTGCTCCTCCTGCGGGCCGCTCTGCCAGCGAAGAACACGGCTGCGACCCTGAGGAACCACACGCATGTCCGTCCCGTCCAGAGACGTGGAGCCGACCCGCAGTCTGAACACTGGAGAGGAAATGAACAAGAACTAAAGTCTGATAACAGGGACATTTGGATGTGGAATATGGTCCTATTAGTTAACTTCTGGAACAAGAACAAATGTAGGGCGGGGCTTGATTTTGTCTGTGGGGAATTGATTGGATGGCTGTGGTTTGCTATTGGTGGATCAGATAAAACCCTCCAGACATCTACAGTTACTCACCGAACGGACTCTTGCAGAAGTTCTGCTGGATCTCTCGCTCTCCTTCTGAGTCTGAACGGCAAACCTCACAGATCACAGAACCTGGAGGAAAGAGAGAAGAGACACAGATCACCAAGAGCTTCTGTCCAGCTAACAGGGAATGTTCTCAGAGTAATGTTCCTTTAAAACATTTAAAAAACGTTTTCATAACGTCAGCAAAACGTTCTTATAATATATTTTTGTCATCTGGGTGATTCAGCCGGAGTTTGATGCTTGTTTTGTAAGTGTAATAATAATGTGAACTGTTCAAACCTTTGGGCGCGTCGGTGCTTTCAGCCCGGTTCGGGTCTCTTTCTCCGGGGATGCAGAGTTCCGATCCATCTGGAAACCGGCTGCAGTTGAACATCTCCGGCCACGGAAACCCGAACGCGCTCATGACGGGCAGACACGCGTCCCGCACCGACTCACAAAGACTCCGGCACGGGCGCACCGGAACCGTGACCTCCGGTAAACACACGGGCGCGAAAAGCGAGCAGAGGAACCGCCGCGTGTCCGCGTGACAGTGCTTGCCGAGCAGCGGCATCCAGGCTGCGGACTGCTGCTGCGCTTCCCTCGCGCTGTCGTGACCCAGCAGGTTCGGCAGCCGCATTTCTTCGTAGCCGATACCGGAACACAAACCCATCGTGTTCGGAACCGGTTTACACACCGAGCGCGCTGTGCCGAACTCCGCCGACGTGACGAAGTCAGACACGGGGTTTGTTGTCAGACCTTCATCATCATGATCATCGTCTTCATCAGCAGCTCTGGACGGACAGAAAACCAGCAGCACAATCACACACAGAGAATGAAGATTAAACATCATAGAGACGCGCGTTCAAACTCGCATCTGTGTGTGTGTGTGTGTGTGTGTGTGGCGTCTCTACATCCTGTGAATCAAACGCATTTGGTTCTTTATTACCGGCAGTAAAACACTTCAGAGGCCCGTGTGAGGTTTTGGTTTGGGAATCTACTTTAGTTACTTGGGACAATTAAAAACTTAAAACAAGGTTCCTTGAACGTTAGGAAAAAACTTGAAAAAAACTTATGCGAACTGCGAATATTTTTTCCAAATATTAGAATGCGTCAGAATAAGTTTGGATAAGATTCAAACAGAAAAAAAATGACAAAAATAAACATTTAAAATGTAATCTTTTTCTTTCAGAACAATATTGCTGACTCATCCTGCACTCAGGGGCGTATGCAAATGTCTGTCCAATCACGTGTTCTCGATAATGCGATGCTCCTCCCACTGATACCATGCCTCTTTCGGGTCGCAACACAAACTTACGGAAGCCAGCTGAAATAAGAACTTAATTGCGACTTTTTTCTTGTAATTCCGAGTTTATTTTTTAAAATTCTGAGAAAAATAGTCTTTGTGATCAAACTGTGAGTTTATATTCTGACTTTGTTCTCAGAATTGTGAGACATGCAATTGTGAGTTATAAAGTCTGAATGGGAGATAAAAAAATTATGAGAAAATGTCAGAATTGTGAGATATAAAGTCGCAATGACCTTTTTTATTTTATTTTTATTCTATGGGTGGAAACAAACTTCCATGGAAACTAAATAGCTATTAGCCATTTTTAAAAAAAACAAACAAACAAAAAAAAACTTTTCAATAGGAAATATAGTACAATAATAACTTTTTTTTGTGAGAGAAACAAGTATGATAATGTATTAAAAATAGTGCTGTCAAATCGATTAATTGCGATTAATCACATCTAACATAATAGTTTGTAAATAATATATATATATATATATATATATATATGCGTGTGTGTGTATTAATGCTGGGCAAATGATTAATCGCGATTAATTGCATCCGAAATAAAAGTTTGTTTACGTAATATATGTGTGCTGTATATACTTATTTTGTATATATAAATACACACACATGCATGTATATATTTAAGAATTATTTGCATGTATATATTGAACATATATTTATATTATAATTTTTTTTATATAAATATAACAAATTTTTCTTAAATATATACATGCATGTATGTGTATTTATATATACAAAATAAGTATATACAGCACACACACACATATTACGTAAACAAAAACTTTTATTTTGGATGCAATTAATCATTTGCCCAGCATTAGTGTGTATATACACATGTATACACACACACATATTATATATTATATATTCTGTTAGATGTAATTAATCGTAATGAATCGATTTGACAGCACTAATTAAAAAAAACAAAAATCTGGAAAACAAAATGGCACAGAAAACCAGAAAATGATAGTTTTCCTGTGATAGTGATATTAATCTTGCATTCACCAGCTCCATTTGTGAACCAGCTGTTCCTCACTGTGGCCACTAGATGGACACATTCAACAAATATGATGGCATAATCTCTTAGATCTAAATAAAATGATTAAGGTGGATCCTAATAAAAAAAAAACATAAAACTTGAACCCCCGGAGTAGCGCATAAACAATGGCTGAATGTGCTGCTGTCAAACATGTATATTGTGTGTATTATAACTCCTCTGTGGAAATAGTGAATGTGTTTCTGTTTATTGCCCCCGTCTCTCTTCATAGTGTTAAGCATTTGTCTAGTAAACAGCTGTCATACTGTATGTTATGCACCGTCACGATGACCCTATATAAACCCTAGTGAACTGTTTACATGTGCAGCTGTCAACATAAACCAGATTCATTCACACTGACTCAGGACTGACATGCTTCAGAAAAGTTACACATTCGGAATTGTTTTAAATAAAGTCATCTTGAGACAAAATAAAAAAAAGTTTGCAATTACTTTTTTTATTCTGTGGCAGAAACAAGCTTCCATAGTTAAACACGACAATTTCTAAGTAATTATTTTTCCATGTTTTGTTTTTAGTGATCAGCTGCGCTCACCTTGAACCTCGATTGACATTTCAGGAGCAGCTCTATATTTATCACACAAACACAATCCTGAATCTGACGAGCTTGAAGCCTGTCAGCAGCCGCAGTCATAAACTCAACCTTTCTATTGACACACTTCACCTGACGCCCAAATCCCATCTGAGAAAGAGCTGCAGTGTGAGAAAGACCTAAATTATAAGTGATTTCTGGGTAAATCTCATGACAAACACTACTAAATGTGTTGTTTTATAGAAAGACATTAATACTCGAAGAAAAAGAGTGACTTTATCGGGTTTGAATAATATAGTGGAATTGTAAAAGTCTTCTGGTGTTTCTGTCAGTCATTTTTCCCCATCAACATCCACTGACCCGGCCTGTTCTCACCCTGCAGAAGCTTCTAGGATCTTGTCGTCAGCGCAGAGAGAAAGACACTGAAATCACACCTGTGTCCTCCAATCACACGCCTCACTGACAGAAGGAAGCTCTTCCACACGTTACATGCATTCTGGAGCAAAGAAACTAGATCAACATGGTTAGGGGTTCACTGCATGTATAAGTCGAATTTGACACAATTAACTTTTAGCACACACACATTAACATACATGTATATGCTTAAGATTTCTAATGTCTCTTCTGCTCACCAAGGCTGCATTTATTTGATCAAAAATACAGTAAAAATTCTAACAGTTCTAAAAATTCTAAATTCTAAAATTCTAACATTCTGCAATATTATTACAATTTAAAATGTTTTTAAAATTATTACAATTTAAAATCTTGTCTGTGTGAATATATAGGCTAGTAAATTTATTCATGTTAGAAACATGTTAGCAAAACATGGTAGCAAAATGCTAAAAAATGGTAGCAACGTCATAAATCATGTTAACATGCTAAAACATGTTAGCAAAGTGTTAATTCATTCTAGAAACATGCAAGCAGTTTGCTAATTCATGCAAACAACATGTTAAAACATTGTGCTACTTGATGCTAGAAACATGTTAGCAATGTGTTAATTCATGCTAGAAACATGCTAAAACATGCAAGCAATGTGCTAATTCATGCTAGAAACATGTTAAAACATGATAGCAAAGTGTTAATTGATGCTAGAAAGCATGCTATAACAAGTTTTGTGTTAATTGATGCTAGAAACAAGCTAGCAATGTGCTAAATCATGTTAGAAATGTGTTAATTCATGTTAGAAACATGCTAAAACATGCTAGCAATGTGCTAATTCATGCTAGAAACATGTTAAAACATGATAGCAAAGTGCTATAACAAGTTGTGTTAATTGATACTAGAAACAAGATAGTAATGTGTTAAATCATGTTAGAAATGTGTTAATGCTAGAAACATGCTGTCAGTATGTTAAAACATGTTAGCAATGTGCTAACTCATGCTAGAAACATGCAAGCAATTTGCTAATTCATGCTAGAAACATGCAAAAACATGTTAGCAATGTGTTAATTTGTGTTAGAAACATGCAGTTTGCTAATTCATGCTAGCAAACAATGCTAAAACATGTTAGCAATGTGCTAATTCATGCAAACAACATGTTAAAACATTGTGCTACTTGTTGCTAGAAACATGTTAGCAATGTGTTAAATTATGTTAGAGATGTGTTAATTCATGTTAGAAACATGCTAAAACATGCTAGCAATGTGCTAATTCATGCTAGAAACATGTTAAAACATGATAGCAAAGTGCTATAACAAGTTGTGTTAATTGATACTAGAAACAAGATAGTAATGTGTTAAATCATGTTAGAAATGTGCTAACTCATGCTAGAAACATGTTAAAACATGATAGCAAAGTGTTAATTGATGCTAGAAAGCATGCTATAACAAGTTTTGTGTTAATTGATGCTAGAAACAAGCTAGCAATGTGCTAAATCATGTTAGAAATGTGTTAATTCATGTTAGAAACATGCTAAAACATGCTAGCAATGTGCTAATTCATGCTAGAAACATGTTAAAACATGATAGCAAAGTGCTATAACAAGTTGTGTTAATTGATACTAGAAACAAGATAGTAATGTGTTAAATCATGTTAGAAATGTGCTAACTCATGCTAGAAACATGCAAGCAATTTGCTAATTCATGCTAGAAACATGCAAAAACATCTTAGCAATGTGTTAATTTGTGTTAGAAACATGCAGTTTGCTAATTCATGCTAGCAAACAATGCTAAAACATGTTAGCAATGTGCTAATTCATGCTAACAACATGTTAAAACATGGTTTGTGTTACTTGATGCTAGAAACATGCTAACAATGTGCTAATTAATGCTAGAAAAATGCTAACAATGTGTTAATTTATGCTAACAGTGTGATAAATCATGTTAGCAACATGTTAAAACATTTGTGTTAATTGATGCTAGAAACAAGCTAGCAATGTGCTAAAACATGCAAACAATGTGTTAATTCATGCCTGAACATGTTAGCAACATGCTAAAATGTACTAACAAAGTGTTAATTCATGTTAAAAGCATGCTAGCAATGTATCTACGTATCTATATGTTTTCTGATAGACTGTATTGCCTTCAAAACCTTCAAACTTCAAGCTTTTAAAACTTGTTCAAACTTTCAGGTCAGGCTTTCTCAAGCCAACATCTAAGTTTTTTTTGGTCACTCTTTTTTTTTTTTTTTTTTTTTACTTAGTTACAATAGTAAAATAGCGGTTTTCTATCTGAATATATTTTAAAATGTAATTTATTCCTGTGATCAAAACTGAATTTTCAGCATCATTATTCCAGTCTACAGTGTCACATGAATTAATACTTTTATTCACCAAAGAACACATTGAACTGATAAAAAAAGACACACGTTACAAAAGATTCTATTTCAAATAAATGCTGTTCTTCTGAACTTTCTGTTCATCAAAGAATGCTGAAAAATAAAATGTGTCACGGTTTCCACTAAAATATGAAACTGTTTTCAACACTGATAATAATCAGAAGCATTATTAATATTTAAGCGCCAATAATGATTGAGCAATATATAAGGTCACACTTTAGTTTAATTAATATGAAAATTAATATTAACACTAATATGTGCTTTATAAGTACTAATAAACAGCCAATATCCTAATAATATGCATGCTAATAAGCAACTACTTAGTGAGAATTGGACCCTAAACTAAAGTATTACCGTATATATCCATGTTAATACCCATAACTCCTCCCTGATATGAAGTTTTGTTACTCTGCCAGGAAAGCGGATCTCCAGCATGTGTTTTTGTGTTGATTATTCTGGCAAATACTCGCGTAAAAAGCGCCAAGCTTTTAAATAGAGCTGGTCTGTCGAGACACCCGTAACACTGATAGCAACAGATCACGGTATTATTTATAGCCGAACACCTGCGGACACCAGAGATCTGAATGAGACTCGAGATCAAACCACTACAACACGAGCCAAACTGTACAAAAACAAAACAGATTGTGTCTAAAGTCCGCAAATGTGATCATCTTCAATAAACCGCCCGATTCTGACCATCAGAAACATGATTATGGAAATAATGGACTGTATCCTGGACTGAATCGGATCCTGAATTCGAATCACTGGATTGGTTCAGGAATATCATTCACGAATCTGCCAAAAGATCACATATCAGCTGAAGAATCCCGACATTAATCACCGTGTAAAAGGGCGTCGTTTATGAGTGATTATGTAAGGAGAGACCTGGATTATTGTCACCTTTAATGCAGAAGAATCTATTTGTGGATCCGCTCGGTTTCAGGAGGGTTGGCACCGCTGGATCTTCTAGAACTTAAGAATCGCATTGACACACACACATGGTCCGCATCCAAGCTACATGTTTTCAGACACGTTTCCCGACCACTCCCCCCGCCTGTCATTGGTTAATCAAACAGAGAGTCCCGCCTTCAAACTCACATGATTGGTTGAGTCGGAAGTTCCTCAAACTAATGTTCTTAAAGTGTCACAGTTTAGTTTATTACTATTATTATACTAATATATTAGTGCTGTCAAATTAATCGCGATTAATCGCATTTTACATAAAAGTTTGTATATGTGTGTGTGTGTGTATACATATAAATATACACCGATCAGGCATAACATTATGACCACTGATTATCTCTTCATCACAGCACCTGTTGGTGGGTGGGCAAGTGAACATTTTGTCCTCAAAGTTGATGTGTTAGAAGCAGAAAAAATGGGCAAGCGTAAGGATTTGAGCGAGTTTGACAAGGGCCAAATTGTGATGGCTAGACGACTGGGTCAGAACATCTCCAAAACTGCAGCTCTTGTGGGGTGTTCCCGGTCTGCAGTGGTCAGTATCTATCAAAAGTGGTCCAAGGAAGGAACAGTGGTGAACCAGCGACAGGGTCATGGGAGGCCAAGGCTCATTGATGCATGTGGGGAGATTTTTTTTCCATTCAATGAAAGTCCAAAGTTGTTTGGATCACAATGTTCTTCTTTTATGTTCAACAGAAGAAAGAAGGTCAGGTTTGGAACGACATCAGTAAACGCTAACAGAATTATGATAAAACTATCGTTTTCAGCAAGTCAAATGAACAGCTTCTAATGACTGATTAGAATAGATTCAACTTTATTGTCATTGTGCAGAGTGCAGTACAAAGGAATATGAATATAAAATATGAACGTTTCATAATTATGAGATATTTAAGATTCAAAAAACCCTACACACATCAGCTCCATCTTCAGTGATTTTATATTGTCATGTGATCCCGACCCTCTCCACTTTGGCCTGGTTGTTCGACCAGCTGCTGAATTCCAACAATGAGATGTCATTTCCATGATCGTTGTCTCAAGGCGCCTGGATCAAATAGACTCACGAGGAAAAGAGGAGATGGAGCAGCGGGATTCCGAAGCTTGATTTGATCTGGATTTATGACGGGTTATTTCAGCTCACCTACAAGTAAACAACTCACAGCTACTGTACGTGCAGGAGACGACGACTTTAACTGCCCTAACGAATGCATATTTTCTGTTTCCAGATCTTTCTCCCTCCACACCCCATTTCTCAGATTCATAGCCTGCTAGAGGACACTTTTTCCCCATCACATAGTTTAGTACTCATCATAAATTAGGTGTCATTCGAAAGCTTAAATTAAATTAAATTAAATTAAACACTGTTTTACCATGGAAACGCTACTTTACATCCTTTCAGCACGACGTAACTTTTGGCCCTCTAGCGGTTAAAAAACAAAACTGCATGCATTTCGCGAAAGAACTTTGTTTTGGTTGTGCTTCGGCTCTGCGTGACTGTGCGGATGAATATGATTATCCTTCTGCTACCGCTATAAAACATTCACTGCTGGGCCAAAGTTTACATGGAAAGAGGTTAACTGAAGACGTTACTGTAGCTTTATCAATTAATAGACATGGTACTTCCTTGAGAATAAATTCCAGGACAGCGTTTCAACAACCATAATGAAATGATCTTTACAATAAATGCTTTAATGAACTCTGTTAGAGAGCTACATAGGGCAATTTATCTGTTCAATAAAAATACCTTACCTGTTGAGTAACAACCTGTTGTTTACTCGGCGGCCATATTTGCGACGCCTCCGGACAGCTATTTTGGGCATCCATGACCAAGTCCTATCTATTTGAATGTGAGAATCCTGAAATCTCAAAAACTGCTTGGCGAACTCACAATTAAATAACATATTTCAACAAAATCTGACATGAACTGACCCATAAATGTTGTTTCTTATGCTCAAATAGCGTTAAAAAAGCTTATTTTTCAGGCTAGACGAGCCAATGCGCATGTGCGGTCCTAAGCGCTAATGTCAGGTTTCTATAGGAACCGGAGCTTCTAACGGCAGCTGCAGTGACGCAATGATTTTATCAATCAGCGATTGGCTTTTTTACTTAGAAGGCGGGACATATTCCGCCATATTGCGTTGCAGTTTCTCCCATTCATAACTAACAGGAGTGAACTGTCTTTCTATAGCTATCTATAGTCTTTGGTAACAATCTCACCATCTCAAGCTGCCGGCGCTACTTTTCTCTATTTACGGATATGACGAGTGGCGAGTGACGTGTGTAAGCAATTTCCCGCAATTTCTATTTTGTTCATTTTGAACAGCAACAAAAAAAGTTACATCGTGTAGATTTACGTTGAAGCACCAAAATTATTAACTGAAATGAAAAATATTGTTAAAAATATTATTAAATTATTAAAATGAACATAAAAATAAACGCTAATTCCATATATTAATAAATCTGTAATAAAACTAAAATAATGCACGGATGAATTACAACCATAAGTTCAGATATGCTCAAAGGGGAGGGTGTCGGTTAGAAGGTTAAAACTCTCCACAACAGTGGGATGAGAGTTACTTTGCTCCTCTATTGTTGGTGGATTACGCTGGAGACTGACGCCTCCGTGAAACACACACACACACGTGACATAATGCCGAAATTATAGCGCTGCTGCGTGACTGAGAGAATATTCAGAAATTAACTCTCATCCCGCTGAACACATTCGGCGACTGGACGCCTGAACCCCGTCGATCCCTCAATAAGAGCCTGAACCAGCAGCTGAGCCGCCGTTAAATACCCGTGACGTCACTGGCCGCTGGTCCAATCCGCTTCGGTCCGGTCCGGTCCAGCGCGGCTGCTTTAAGAGCTGAGGGATGAGTGACAGCTGGACACACAGAGGCTTTAAATCCGCCGAACAAGAGCTGCTCTGAACACTGTGCAGGTAAGAATCACTGCATCAACACCTGCAGGTCCATCTGATCTCATGCTTTGACCGTCACATGCATTCAGACTCGTCTTGCGTGAAGTAAACATTTTGTTGATTGGACAAACTGCAGAGACATTATATTTCATTATCAGTGTAAAATCAGTCATTTTCTCTCAGTAGTGTTTGTTATTGCGTCTGATGCATGTTTCTGTATGATTGTGTGTGTTTAGCTTTACTTTGGGAGAAAATCTGACAACCTTCTTTTGAAAGGATGTATTTAAATGAAATTTATTTTAAAGAAATTAATACTTAAGGATGCATTAAATTGATCAAAAGTGACAGTAAAGACATTAATAATGTTTCAAAAGATTCTATTTTTTTTTTTTTTTAATAAATGCTATAAATTAAAACCTTTTTTATTCATCAAAGAATCCTGAAAAATAAAATGTGTCAGTTATCCACAAAAATGTGAAGCTGTTTTCAACACTGATAATAATCATAAATGTTTCTTGAGCAGCAAATCATCATATTAGAATGATTTCTGAAGGATCATGTGACACTGAAGACTGGAGTAATGAGATCACAGGAATAAATTACACTTTACTATATATTCACATAGAAAACAGCTGTAACTAGGTAAAAAAAAAAAAGACAAATCCTTGATGTTTGCTTGAGAAAGCCTGACCAGAAAGTTTGAAGACGTTTAAAAGGCTTGAATTTTGAAGGTTTTGAAGGCAAAACAATCTATCAGAAAACAGATAGATTATTTATTCATGATTTAAGCTATTTTAAACTGTAATAATATTTCACATTTTTTACTGTATTTTTGATCAAATAAATGAAGCTTTGGTGAGCAGAAGAGACTCTTTTAAAAACATTAAAACGGCAGCATAAATGTTTAAAAACAAACAAAAAAGTTTTCTTGTCTATAACCATTATAATTGCATTTATACAAAAACAGAAGTGTATGATATGTGATCGCAAGATTAAATGTGTGTGTGTGTGTGTGTCACAGCAGTTGAACTGCTGATAGATTTGTGTTTGAAATTCAAAGCCAAAAAGTGGGTGTGACTTGGATAGATGAATGGACAGATGGACGGCTGGCTTAATTTCATAATGACCAACATACTGATCTTTTTTCCACATCTCTCTCCCCCTCTCTCTCTCTCTCATGCAGGACCTTCAGGACCTTCTGCAGTTCCCCAGCTGTTGCATCTCTAAACAGCTCAGATGGACCGATCCGCACAAGAACTGTTTCTGAACTTTATGGTTGTATTCATCACAGTTCTGCTCATGTGGTTACTGGTCAAACAATATCAGGACTCATGAAGAGCTCATCATCATCATCGGAGGAAGGCCAGTCAGCTGTGATCATGAGACCAGACGGTGATGTTTCTGCAGACGGATGGAAGATCTGCCAATCAGGATGGATCGTCCAGTGATGTTGTCACCATGTCCTTATGGATTATTGTTATATATGATTTGCTAGTCTGGATGTTTAATTCGACAAATTGGGGAAAAAAATGAATAGCCGAAAGAGTAGCAATGTATTGATTTAAGACATAGTTTTATTTGTTTTAATAAACAACTCTTTGGCAATGCAGTTGTGTGTTTGTGTGTGTGTTCAGTCTCTAATAGCGCTGGGACAATACATCGCGAATCGAGAAATGATTCTGGATCGATTCTGATATTTTCCAAATGCATCACGATTTTCTCTCGAATCGATTCTGAGCTTAGTTTTCAACAGCAGATGGCACTGTGTGCTTTAGAAACAGCCGTGCTCTGCTTCCTTCCAATTCATAAAGTTCGAAAAGGTTGAAGTGAATTACAGGGGTGTTTGCAGTGGGCTGTTTACATTAATCTTGCATCATAAAAGCATTCTGAGGTGTTAGTACATTCTCAGACTCAGCCGAACGCACGAGTGCTCTTCTTCATGAGCATTTGAGCATGCGGTTAAAAACTAGCCTGGAGCGCCATCTGCTGTTAAAAACTAAGCTCAGAATCGATTTGCGATGCATTTGGAAAATATCAGAAACGATCCACGAATCGCGATGCATCGATAGAATTGTCCAAACCCTAGTCTCTGATGGTTTCAGCGCGATCCGTCCTCCAGGGATCTCTGTAGCGATTGAAGCTCAGCGCCTGGCAGTGAAACTCGGTCAAAGCGCGCGGCATCGGCGCAACCTCCTGCCACTCTGAGCGTCCACTGTCGTACACCTGCACCTCATCCGTGATCTCATCAGGCGAATAATCACCGCCCAGGATGTAGATCTTCTCCCGCACGCCGATAGCACCCGCGTTAAAGCCCGCGCACTCGAACGAACCTTCGCCTTTCCACACGCAGGTGTCCGGGCAGAAGCTGTAGACTTTATACGTGGAGAGATCGCAGAGGTACAGCGTGTCGTTGACGGACACAGACTTGACCAGCGTGGCGTGGAAGAACTGGCCAAACTCTGCCACTAGTTGGCACCACTGATCCGCCACGGCGTCGTAGCGGAAGAAGCAGTCCAGCGACGGATTGAAGGCTTCAGAGATTTCCACCTCGGATCCGAGAGCGTAGATGACGCTTCCGCATGCACTCGCTTCGGGAAAGTAGATCCTCTTGGGAAGCGGGCTGACGGTATTCCAAACGTTGCTCAGAGGATCAAAGTACTCCACGTCCAGGATGGATTTCCCACCGATGGCGTAGATGCGGTGCAGAGCGGCGACGCAGGCGTGCATGGTCCGCGGGTGGCGCATGTGCGGAGCTGGTGTGAAGCTGCATGTGACGGGACAGTAGCACCAGACTTCATCCGTGGCGTCGTGCTCAGGCGTGGCGATGTGCAGGCGAACAGCGCGACGACAGTTCCCGCGGCATCCACCGATGATGAAGAGCTTCTCGGCAAAGCCGATGATAGCTGATCCGGGTAGGTCTAAAATCCGCGCTGCGTCCTGCGGCAACTCTGTCCAGTGGTTAGCGCCAATGTCGTAGCAGAATGCGTAACGAATCTCTGCATTTTCCTCCGTTTTGCACACAAAAATGTAGCTGGAAGTGGTCGACGGCCGAGCGTCGGAAAACAACCCGCTGGATTTTCGAACACGCGTGAGTGCTTCGCTAACAATACTAACGCAGCGTCCGTCGGTGGTCAGAGTGTCCTCAGAGCGTCCGGCCTCCTCCAGCACAGCCGGCGGCAGATGGTGCAGACGGACCTGAGGCAGGAGCTCCGGCAGCAGGCTCTCGCGCGTCTGCAGGTCGTGCTGTGTCCAGCGGAGGAGCGCGCGCAGGACACTCTCTTCATCCGGCACGTTGAGCGCGTCAGACACTAGGCAGCGCTCCAGAACCCGCGCCGGCATCTCCAGGAAATCCGGTGTGGAGGAAAGCGTGTGGAAGTTCTGCGTTACGAACTCGGTGGCGCGACGCAGCAGGTGCGAGGAACCGTATCCCTCCGCAACCGCCAACAGGTGCAGGCAGTTGGAGAGCTCGAGGGTTTGGACCAGGAAGTCGCTGCAAGCACGTGACAGGAAGCTGACCTGTGCGAATGAAAGAGGAAAGACTTGCTGAAGCAGTTTTCATACATGATTAAATTATTTACTGTGAAGTTTCAGTTTCATTTCTTTTGCCTTGTTAGTTGGGTGGTATTTTTCCATTGGGATTTGTAAAAAAAATCTTAAAGAGTTTTAAGCCATGAACCAAACCAACCTGTTATGAGGAGAATCACAACATTACTCTTATTAATAGCAAGATATGCATCCATATATTATATGCATATTTTGCTATTAACAAGAGTAATGTTGTGATTCTCCTAGATAGATAGACAGATAATAATTAATAATAAATAATAAAATAAAGTAGTTTGACAGTGGAGCAAGACATTTTCATGGGAGTGGGTGGAGCTAAAGAGCTCATTTCATTTCTCTGGAGGATATTTCTCTGCAGAATCATGGGTAATGTTGTTTCTCATCAGGAATTCTGCTGTTAAACACGATTATTTAAAAAATAAGTTGAAATAATGAGGACTGATGGCTTCGACAAAAGCATATATCATTGATTAACAACCTCGTAGCTCATAGCTGGCCTGTCTTTAAAGGTTTATTAGTTATTATTAAAAATCAATCAAGCTATGGGAAAAAATGAATGGAGTTTTTACTTCTGAAACACGACTGTTGCATTCACTATAACAAAACCAACCTCTCATATAATGTGACTCACCTGCAGGAAAGAAGCCAGGTGAAACAGCATGTCCACGTTGTCTTCTCTGATTTCTATTTCACCAGAATACGCAAAGTCCAGGAAGGTGCGGACGGCCGGAGCCGAGAGGTTACTGAGGGTCACGGTGCCGTCGTCTCGCTCCCGCATGTCCAGCTCAAACATGGCCCTGTACAGAGACAGACGGATATTCACACACATGATAAAGATGGCTAAACGTAGTTACATTTGAAATGTAATAGCAGAATTCTGACAGATGATCAGCTGCACATTAGGAATATTTCTCAACAATACCATTCAAAATCTTTTTTTTTTTTTTTAAAGACATGAATACTTCAAGGATGGATTAAACTGATCATACGTGACAGTAAAGTTGTTTGTAATGTTACAAAAGATACTATTTCAAATAAACACTGTTCTTTCTATTCACAAAGAATCCTGAAAAATAAAATGTATGACAGTTTCCACAAGAACATTAACTGTTTTCAACATTGATAACAATCAGAAATGTTCCTTGAGCAACAAATCATAATATTAGAATGATTTCAACGTCACGTGTTGTCATCTCAAGATCCAGGTAAATACGAGGTGGTGTGAACGCAGCATAACACATTGCTAACATGAATTAGCGAGTTGCTAGCATGTTTTAACATTTTGCTAGCATGATTTAACATGTTGCTAACATGTATTAAGACATTGCTAATGTTTCCGCATGTTGCTGGCATGTTTTTAACACGAATTAACATATTGTTAGCGTGAATTAGCATTCTGCTAACATGAATTAGCATGTTGCTAGCATGTTTTAACATTTTGGTAACATAATTTAACATGTTGATAGCATGTTTCTAACAGGAATTAACACATTGCTAGCATGAATTAACACTTTGCTAACATGAATTAACATGTTGCTAACATGTTTTAACATTTTGCTAACATAATTTAACATGTTGCTAGCATGTTTCTAACAGGAATTAACAAATTGCTAGCATGAATTAGCATTTTGCTAACATGACTTAACATGTTGGTAGCATGTTTCAACATTTTGTTGGCATGAATTACCATGTTGCTAACATGAATGAACACATTGCTAACATGTTTTCGCATGTTGTTAGCATGATTTAGCATGTTGCTAGCATGTTTCTAACATGAATTAACACATTGCTAACATGTTTTCACATGTTGCTAACATAATTTAACATGTTAACATGTTTCTAACAGGAATTAACACATTGCTAGCATGAATTAGCACTTTGCTAACATGAATTAACATGTTGCTAGCATGTTTTAACATTTTGCTAGCATGATTTAACATGTTGCTAACATGTATTAAGACATTGCTAACGTTTCTGCATGTTGCTGGCATGTTTTTAACACGAATTAACACATTGTTAACGTGAATTAGCATTTTGCTAACATGAATTAACATGTTGCTAGCATGTTTTAACATTTTGCTAACATAATTTAACATGTTGCTAGCATGTTTCTAACAGGAATTAACACATTGCTAACATGAATTAGCATTTTACTAACATGACAACATGTTGGTAGCATGTTTAAACATTTTGTTGGCATGAATTACCATGTTGCTAACATGAATGAACACATTGCTAACATGTTTTCGCATGTTGTTAGCATGATTTAGCATGTTGCTAGCATGTTTGTAACATGAATTAACACATTGCTAACATGTTTTCACATGTTGCTAACATAATTTAACATGTTGCTAACATGTTTCTAACAGGAATTAACACATTGCTAGCATGAATTAGCACTTTGCTAACATGAATTAACATGTTGCTAGCATGTTTTAACATTTTGCTAGCATGATTTAACATGTTGCTAACATGTATTAAGACATTGCTAACGTTTCTGCATGTTGCTGGCATGTTTTTAACACGAATTAACACATTGTTAACGTGAATTAGCATTTTGCTAACATAATTTAACATGTTGCTAGCATGTTTCTAACAGGAATTAACACATTGCTAACATGAATTAGCATTTTACTAACATGACAACATGTTGGTAGCATGTTTAAACATTTTGTTGGCATGAATTACCATGTTGCTAACATGAATGAACACATTGCTAACATGTTTTCGCATGTTGTTAGCATGATTTAGCATGTTGCTAGCATGTTTGTAACATGAATTAACACATTGCTAACATGTTTTCGCATGTTGCTGGCATTTTTTAAATGTCCTACGGTAGTTGTTAAGCTTTGCTAATGATAGACAGCTAAAAATTACTCTAATAGAGTTATTGTATAAAAGTTTTGACCCCCTCAATTAAAGTCAAAGGGAATTGAATTGGGATTGTTTGGAAGTCCGATACAGGAATTCCCAAAGTTGGGATAAAAGATATATCAGCGTGGGTCAGAACAGTCTGAGTTTGGTGGTTCTAGCTTTAAAGCTCTAGGAGTCAGAAATGTTAGTCTCAGAATAATAATAATAAGTTTAAACAGCATTTGAGTATGTTGTTTTTCTCAAGCCAATATAACAAGATTTTTATGATGTGAGTGTTGTTGGCATGTGCAAAACTCACTGCATTGTTGCCACGGTGTTGCTATGGTGTTCTGACTGGTTGCCAGAATGTTACTATGCATTTGCTAGGAGGTTGTGGTGGTTTCCAGGGCGTTGCTATGTGACGTGTTTGTTAGCGCTGATACCTGAAGAAGTCGCTGCAGGCGGCGAGAACACAGCGGTGGCACGGCAGCGTCTCGTCCTGCACGCGGATGCTGAAGTCGAACAGCGCGCGCCTCTCGCGGAAGGCCTGAAGGACGGCGAGCACCTGCTGACCGTGTGACGCGGACACCAGCGTCACGTGATGCCCGTCCATCAGATTCAGCACCAATCTGACATCAAGCATCATAGACAAGTGTAGCGCTTTACAAGCTCGTTTGTTAACATTATGATCTCTATGATGATTATCACTGTTATTATTTTACCGTGACTCTGGAATGTAAACAGTGCTGAAGTACCTGAGCCGATCACGTTCTTCTGTTGTTCAGTGATCAGAGCTGAACTCACACTCACACAAATGACCTCTTAAACTCAGTGACTTTCGCATTACTGTATAAGAACGATTCATACACGACGGCTTTAAATCCTTTAGGAACGGAATGGAATGATCGACACTCACGCTTCAGCACGCTGGACAGCGCTCCGTCTCCACCGCGCATGCGCAGAACGCGCGATGAGTTGACGGAAGACGTAAGACTGAACTTGATGATTAGGTCTCTTCTCAGGTTTTTTTTTTTTTTTTAAATTAGTGGCAGTGTATGGAAGCCCATTTCCGCCACATAAGAGAAAACCATGCTTTTGTAAATCATAATTATGACAAAGTCGAATTTATGACTTAAAATATAATTATGACAGTCTCTAAATTATGACTTTAAAAGTCTTAATTATGACAAAACTCGAAATGACATACTAAATCGAAATAAGATTTAAAGACAATTATGACCAAAAAAAAAGGAAATTATGACATTTATGAGATGAAAAATCGACTGCAAATGTCAAAAATGATGACGAATTTGACATACTAAGTCGAAATTATTACTTAAAATGTCATGATAATCTAAATTCTGACTTTTAAAGTGTTGATTATGACAAAAAAAAAAATGAAATTATGACACACTAAGTCAAAATTATGACATACTAAATCGAAATAAGCACTTAAAAGATTAAATATCGAAATTATGAGTCTTCATTGACAAAAATCGAAATTATGATGTACTAAGTAATTTATGAAATTAAAAAGTCAAAACTATGACTTTAAATATCATATTTGACATGTCTAAATTATGACATACTAAGTTGAAATTATGACTTAAAATATAATTTTAGTTATGACACTAAATCGAAATAAGGATTTAAAAAGACAATAATGACAAAAAAAATCGAAATTCTGACTAAAAATATCAAAAATTATGACAGTCGAAAATAGGCTTTAAAAAGACAAATGTGACAAAACAGAAAATATGACTAATTTATGGCATAAAAAGTCAAAATTATGACTTTTAAAGTCTTAATTATGACAAAAAAAAAAAAAAAAAATGAAATTATGACATACTAAGTAAAAATTATGACTTGAAATATAATTATGACCACAAAAAGTCAAAATTATGACAATCGAAATAAGGACTTAAAAGATTAAATATTGAAATTATGAATCTACATTGACAAAAATAGAAATTATGAGTCAAAATTTGGACAAATGTGACAAAAAAATGAATGTAATTTGTTGAAAGTAATTTGAGAAAAAGCCAAAATTATGACTTAATAATTATGAGTCTAAATTATGACTTTAAAAGTCTTATGACAAATTCAAAATTATGACATACTAAGTAAAAATTGACAAAATTATGACAGTCTAAATTGACGTCAAAATTATAACACAATCGAAATAAGGATCATGACAGTAATTTATGAGATGAAAAGTCGAAATTATGACTTAAATATCAAATTTGAGACAAAAAGTGTACATTATGACTCAAAAATTGAAATGACAAACTAAGTCTAAATTAGGACTTAAAAAGACAATTACGGAAAAAAATCAAAATCATGACATACTAAGTAATTTATGAGACGAAAAGTCTAAATTATGACTTTCAATATCATAAGACATAAAAAGGCTAAATTATGACATACTAAGTCTAAATTAGGAATTAAAAAGACAATTATGATAAAAAAAATGACAATGATTTAATTGCTAATTAATGTAATTAATGAATCACAACTAATTATGATTTACCAAAGCATGATTTTTCTCTCATGTGGCAGAAATGGTCTTCTATCTGTAGAAATTCAGTTTGATGTCATTTCTGTACAGATCTCTGGATCATTTCTTCATTATCGTCAGTGACTATACATGCAAAATATGTCAAAACTAAGACAGTTTGACACAAATCAGGGAAGAGCAACGATCATCCTTCTTTTAGTGGAGATACGGCTCAGTCTTCTGTAGAGACCGGGGCTAGTTGTCACAGTGACTACAAGTCATTAATGACCAGAATTCAAAACCTGAATCGCATTTGTGAATTCTGTCCTCCAAATTAAAATTCTACATATTCTTAAAAGAGCAACAAACGAACAGAAAAATTAAAAGTATACATCAAGACATATAAATAGCAAATATGAAGAGTTTCTTTTAGAAATTGAACAGAAAGGCAGTTTTGACACGTCACATGACTGAGGTCATGTGTGATTTTGATGATGAGTGGAAATTAAGACTCCAAATTTCTCAACTGAAATGAGTTTATTGTAAAATTCAATGAAGGGGAAACTGTGTGTGTGTGTGTGTGTGTGTGTGTGTGGTCACTGTGAGGTAGCCATGATGCTGGACACGCCTGTGGACGAACAGAACATCAGTCAGAATAACTCTGAAGAAAAGCAACAACACATCATCAGTCAGCCGTCACACACTCACTCTCGAAGTCGATCTTCTCCACGATGTTCTTGGGCTTGACACACTCCTCCTGACTGTGAATGAATATCTGACCGTCCTCGTTCTCCGTCCAGCCGTATTTGTTCATCCACACCTTCACCTGCGTGTCTGCGGAGAGATACACATCATCAGGTGAGTGTGTGTGTGTGTGTGTGTGTGTGTGTGTGTGTCGTGGAGGACGAGCGTCTCACCCAGAGGATCTCCCAGCATCTCAGCCAGGAGCCGGTACTCGATGTTCTGATACGTGATTCCCACAACATGACAGATGACTAGAGAGAGAAACACTGATCAGACTGCATGCAGGAGAACATTCATAAAAGTTTATATTATTATAATTAACTATCATCATAATTAATATTATTAAAATTATACAAAACAATATTATTTTTTATCATAAAATATATATAAAATAATAATTATTATAATTATTATAATAATAATAATAATAATATTAAAATTATATAATTTTGTTTTATAATTATTAAAAATATATTATAATTATAATAAATGATAATGTATATAATATATAATATTATAATTATATACAAATAATAATTAGTAATGGCTTTAACATTATAAGAAAACTCAACCTGAAAAACTCCTGCAGGTGGAAAATTCATAATTGATATAAGTACAATAATAACTAATATTATTAAAATTATACAAAAATATGTATTTTTATAGTTATAAAAATAATTATAGAACAACAAAAATATTAGTAAATATTATTATATTATAATATATATGTTATTATGTTATTATAAATATATAAATAAGTTATTATCATAATATTATTAAAATTATTATTTTTTAAATTTAAAAAATATATATAAAATTATTACAATTATACAAAAATAATAATTATAATAACTAAAACATAAAAAATTCAAACTGAAAAACTCCTGAAGGTGGAAAATTCATAATAATTGATATTATACTTACAGTAATTAATATGATTAATAAAAAATATAAATATTATTATATTAAGATTATATCAATATTAATTATAAATAATTATAATGACATTATCATTATTATAATTAGCATAATATTATTATAATTATAAAATAATATTTATAAATATAATATTATTATAATTAATTATCATACTAATATTCATAATAATCTACATTTGTGTTTACATTTATTCATTTACCAGATAAAAAAAAAAGTCATTAAACACGAGAAGTGCGAGTAGAAAGTTTCAGCCATCGTTAATAATAAAATGCAAACGCAGAGATGATGAGAGATAAACGAGTTTAAATTATGTTTTGTGTCAAAGTTAAGTCAAATGTGTTTGTAAAGCACTTTTCACACACTGTTTCAAAGCAGCTTTACAGAAAGTCATTAATATCTTCATGCCTTATAGTCTCATTTATCAGACTAGAGCTGGATGATAATATAGTTACACTGAGACGATTTAAACAATCTAGAAACAAGCTTGTTTCTGGTGACTGCGACTTTCTGTCTCACAATTTGGACTTTATAATGTCCAATTGCCAGTTTATAACCTGCGATATAAGTAAAAAGTGACAATGTTTAAGACTTTTTATGGCCTTGAATTTAATAAAACTAAATAAATATAATATATAATTAACTTACATTTGCGCACCGACTCCTCAAATCCTGTGATTCCATCAATGAGATCCCGGTTCTCCTCCAGACTGGCCTGAGAAACACACACAACATTACACCTCAACACAAACTACACTACTGCTACTGATCACTGTGTGTGTGAGTGTGTGTGTGTTACCCAGAAGCTCTGGAAGTGACACGTCTCCAGCAGGTTGCCCAAGTACAGGATCTGTCTTATCGGCCGTTCCTCTTGCTGCGACACCGTAGTCAAGGAAAGAGCCGATAATCTATGACATCACAGAGGCACGACAGCCCATAATAATAACGAGTTCTGATCATGACAGCGATGTGTGTGTGTGTGTGTGTGTGTGTGTGAAGTTAGTGTAATCTGATCCTTACAAGTACAACAAAAGTGTCGATTACAGGAATAGATTTACTTCAGTCTGCAGACAATATAAAATGTATATTTTTTACAGTAACACTAATTTATGTGCACTAATGACATGCATATGAAGAGAAACCGAACGCATCACACGTGGTGTCGTTCTGCGTCCTGAAGGATACGTGGGTCTGGTCGATCATGCACTTGCAGAGCGTGAAGTCGGTGTGAGGCAGATTGGTCAGAGCCTTGAGCAGAATCTGTGCCGTGACGGTGGTCTGGAAGTACGCCGGGTTGAACTGGTACCTGAGAACACAAGCGCACATCCTGTCAATCAAACACAGAGCTTCTACAGGGGCGAAATAACCCATTGTCGCGTTGTTGGTCTGAGGTCAAACCCTTGATAGTGTGCTTCACTCACAGTTTGAGCACAGCCAGGTTGGCCTCTAGGTCGTAGGCGTTTTCTCTGGCCTGTGTGTCCACATACCGCTCCAGCGTGGACAGATTCTCAGGGTTATACCTGTAAAGATGATTTACTCATTAATATCAGTTATCATCTGTATAGCTGAGCTGAAGTTGATTGATCAATGATGAGCTTTACACTGTTATTGAACTGAATCAACATTGATCTGAATGACACTATTGTCTTCTGTAGAGCTGCTTATAGCTCAAACTGAATTAGTTTCATAATTAATGAACTTTAAAACATTGAGACATGTCGCACAAGCACCTACTTTCTATAAACCAGTTCTGTTTGAGGTTAATTAATCGCCTTTAGTACTGTTATTACTAATAATCAACAATAAACGGTCGTCTTCACCTGTCGATGCCCCGCAGAAGTTTGCCGACGTTCGCTCTCATCTGCTCAAATGTCGTGGCCATGATTCCGAGTGTTTATTTACTTATATATAATTTTTAAATTATAATTATTGTACGTTTTTATATATATTTTTCCCTTTATTTTCCAGACACTCGGATCCTCACGAGCGAAACAGCGGCGCGTGTGAGCGGCAGAGACCGACGTCATCGGCCGCGCGCCAGTCACGTGACTCCGGAGCGCGCGGCTTGTTCTGACAGCGCCGCCGCGCGCGTAGGCGGAGTCATTACATATTTAAATGCACGTTGAGCAAACAAAAAACAATAATATTGACACACATACAACACTCTGGATCATTGTCAGCATTTTCACCTTTTATGAGGGTTTAATCACATTATAAAACAAACGCCTTATTCATTATAAGTTCTGTGTAGTGAATAATTACACTACCTAAAATCTTCACAAATACAGACCCTGAATGAAGGTTTTGCCTCCACATTTTGTTGAAATTTGATTAGTTTCGAACCGTTATGGGTAGTAAGCATATTATCTGGATTGTGTAGTCAGATTCCACTCATGTTATTAGATTATATTACGTTTTAAAATCAGACTACAGTTATTTTTTTATTGATAACATGATTTTATTCATTACATGTTATTGATAAGTCTTTTTTATATTATTTGGTATATTTTGTATATCAATATGGTACAAGATGATGTGATAAACGAGTTAGGTCAAAAGTAGTCCGATTATATTACCTTAAAGGTGTAATGTAACGGATCACGTTACTAAGTACAATTTGTCATGCAATTTGTAATCAGTAACAGTTTAAATTTGTAAATAATCTACCCAGCAATGCATACGAGACTAATAATCTAATATAAATCTAATGCACTGATTAATAAACTTACTTTATTTGTTTAGCATCGTTCATACAAGAAATGCAGCTCAAACTAGTGCTTCACAATGAAAAAGTCTTATTAGTTAACAAACAACGACAAATACTTCTCAAGCATTTATTAATTTTTGTTAAAGTTAATTTTAACATGTACTAATACATTATTATGGTATCTGTCAGGAGTTAGTAAACAATAAGCACGAGACAGGAGTAACGAACTTCCTCCATTTTGTTTGCGCTTCACTTCCGTTCTCCACATACACATTTCAAAATAGTAGTCACGAAATAATTCACGGACCAACACAAATAATCAAAATCAAAACTTGTGTATGTTAATATTCTGTGCTGACACGAACAGTTGTATTTATATTAACTAAAATTAATATATACTGTAACAAATAAATTGAAATAATCATCTTCACAATAAAAGACAACCCACAAAAAAGTGTGTGACATCCATTTATTACGCAATTAAGAGAAATTTCAAATTACAAAGATCAGTTTATTTAAACACCTGAATGTTCTGTAGTCAAAGGGAAACACAAGAAACACCCACATATCAATCAGGATTAATGATAATGTTTCCATGTCTGCCTGAGGAATCCTGTGACGGTGACGGATGAGACTAGAAAACAGACTTCTGCTCGGTCAGGAAAACAAACTCACGTGGCAAAACTGAAAAACAGTATCAAGCCAATATATTTATTCAGCTCAAATGATCGTGTTCCTATCAGAAGACCCAAGAGAAGGGAAGTGAAACGCGGACGGACACATTATTCTCCGTTTGCCTTTAGAAAATAAACATGATTTGTGATGTAAAAATGTCTTTATAAGAATCTCCACCTCTTGAAAAATACGCTCTAGATCTAGGAAACAAGCTTATATGAATGCATTTAAAAAAACAAACAATTATTCAAAGTAATTTATAATATTGCAATAATAAACATTTGCTGGAGAGATGCTCGGACTTGTGTAGAAATCCCCGTGCTGATCGACACACACACACACGCACACACACACAGCTCAGGATGGACGGTGCAGGGCACTCTGGGAAGGGTCAGGGCTGTTCTAGCACCCTGCAGGAGAGGCCCTGACGCCCCGAACGCAGACATCAGCCCTGACCGCTTCACTCGTGTGTGTGTGTGTGTGTGTGTGAGGCTGATCAGGCACCGGCTGGTACATGCAAACAGGAAGTACCCTAATAGTCTGCTGCCATAAAACAGAGAGACGACCACGTTTATCACCGCCAACCCCCCACCCCACGCTAAAACTACCAACAAACAGCAAGAGAAAGAGAGAGAGAGAGAGGAGACGGAGGCTCAGGCGCGTTCTCCACGGATGCGGCGCGCCAGCTGGATGTCTTTGGGCATGATGGTCACACGCTTGGCATGGATGGCGCACAGGTTAGTGTCCTCAAACAGACCCACCAGATACGCCTCGCTGGCCTCCTGCAAACACACACACACACAGTCACATGACCTGACATCAGACACGAGAGTCACATGACCTGACATTAGAAGAAGCAGTGCTATTTTAGTATAACTGAGATACTGCTATAGTTTGTTCATATTTTCGATTTTTCTTCATTTTAATTTTAGTTAATTTTGTATTTTTTTTTTTAAATGTCTATATAGTTTTTATTCATTTTTCAGTTTATTTTAGTACATCAAGAGAAACTAAATGAAAATTATATATATATATATATATATATATATATATAAAATTCATTTTTTGAATTAGATTTTATATTTAATGATTTTAATATTTTATTTTTTAATATTTCTGTTTTATATTTTTATTTTATTTTTTTTTAAATGTCTATATAGTTTTTTTTAATTCAGTTTTTGTTGTTAAACTAAATGAAAAGGATTTTTTTTCCTTTTACAAAATGTCTATATAGTTTATTCATATTTTGAATTAGATTTTATTTTTAATATATTTTTTATTTTTATTTTACTTTAGTAACTTTTAAAAATGTCTATGTAGTTTTTTTTAATTAAATTTTATTCAGTTTTAGTTATTTTAGTACATCAAGTTAAACTAAATGAAAATAGAAATATTAACTATTAATTTTTATTTCAGCTATAGTTTTAGTGACATTAGTACAGCAAGTGAAACTAAAACTAAGAAATGTTTTGTTATATTTTATGTCAGTTGATCTTTATGTTTATCACATGTGTTTCTCTGGCTGTAGCTGGCGATGTGACGGACGGACGGACCTGCAGCGCTCCGATGGCGGCGCTCTGGAAGCGCAGGTCGGTCTTGAAGTCCTGTGCGATCTCTCGGACCAGACGCTGGAAGGGAAGCTTGCGGATCAGCAGCTCGGTGGACTTCTGGTAGCGGCGGATCTCACGCAGAGCCACGGTCCCGGGCCTGCAGGACACAGACAGAGCCGTTAGCGCTCGTCCCATGAAACACGGAGCCGTGCGTCATGTGACCTCCTCACCTGTAGCGATGGGGCTTCTTGACTCCTCCGGTCGACGGAGCGCTCTTACGGGCCGCTTTAGTCGCCAGCTGCTTACGAGGAGCTTTTCCTCCAGTCGACTTACGGGCGGTTTGCTTAGTACGGGCCATCCTGACACACGATCACCTGAAACTGAACAATATTACAGAATTCAGATGATGATGAGATGAACATTTACATGACACTTCAAAGAATATCTAATAATCATGTTATACTAATACACAATCACAAAAAGTGACCATTAGATAGATAACAAAAGCCGTAAACCCATTATGAACGTTTCAGGATTGAGTTTGAACTCCAGCAGGTGTTTAAAACAACATCAAGCTCAACATGTCAATCATGTCTCAAAGGTCAGCCCTTATTGTGTTAATATTCATAAGCCGACCAATCAGAGTGCGGGAAATGAACCAGACGGTTGGCGTTAGCCCCGCCCCTCATCTGTGAACATCATGGCGCCTGTTTGATACGAACTGAAAACAGAGGGAGAAAAGACACGAACTAACGATAAAACTTCGACAATTTCATTAGGAATTACTCCACTGTTCTTGCCATTTACACTCGGACAACAAAGAAAAGACTCTAGGGAAGCATTATCGGGTGTTTAAAGCAGGAATGGAGGCGTTTATGTGGATTTTCGGCGTTTGCGAAATATCAGTTTATTTTGGTTGGATTTTGCAGCTCGCGCGGCTGAAGCGCTTCAGTATTTCTCTCATATAAACACAGACCCGCTCAAATTCACACGAATTACCACAAAACGCGATTTTTTTCTACCTGAAATAACAATTAAATATTACACATGTATATTCACACGGGCTTGATCGTCTTACCTTAGTGGAAATTGTGTTTTAAGAGTGTTTAGAGTTGAGCTTCAGTGTTATTTACCGTCTCTCGCGCACAATGGCAGCGGAAATGCGCCAATCAGCGGCTCCCACAATGCACCGCGGTGGAGTCTTTACTGTGTGTTACAAAAATCATCTGTTAAAATCACTCTATTCTGTATTAAAAGACATGTATTCAGCCTGATATCAAACACATGATCACTGCACCGATAGAAAGTTTTCCCTCACTGAAAGTATTGTGCTGGAATCAGATGGTAGCCTATTATTATTATTATATTTTGCCATATTTCTGTTTATGTGCTTTAAAGCAGGTTTTCAGTCTTTTAGATCCACAAACCCCATATATGATCATCTTGTGCGATGAACCCCCATTCTAAAATGTAAAAGACAGCTATTTATATTCTGAAAAATTATTTAGAAAATATTTCTTTTATGTTATTTTACATTGTTTTTTTTTTACTAGTCTCGTTAGTACTGTATTGTTGAATTTATTTATTATTTGACAATGTTTATTTTTAAAATAAATTATTATTTATTGTTTTAATATTTTCTTATTTTAATCAAATATTTTTATTATTTTGAAAATGTAAAAAATGTATTTATTTTAATCAAATGTATTTAAGTTACTCATTGTTATTGTATGCATTGTATTATTATTTGTTTTAATATTTTTTTATTTTCACGAAATTTATTTAAATCAATTTCTATTTTTTATTTTAATCATTTTTTTTATTAATTCCAATTTTATTAATTTTGTTGATAAAAATATACTTGTTTTTATTATTTATTTTAATCAAATGTATTTAAGTCAATTTATTATTTATTAAATTTATTTATTATTTTTAATCAAATGTATTTAAATCGATTTTTATTTATTTATTTTAATCAAATGTATTTGTCAATTTTTATTATTTATTTTTTTGTCTTTTATTATAAAGTTTCATTTATTTATTTTTAATAATCGATTTTATTACTTATTTTATTCACATTTAAGTCGATTGTGTATTTTCTTTATTATTTTATTTAAATTGATTTTTATTTATTTTAATCACGCTTATAAGTAAATTTTATTATTTATTTATCTATTTTATTTAAATTATTTATTTCAAACAAATGTAGTGGACAAATTTTATTTATTTTGTCTTTTATTATAGTTTTTTTTAATAAAATGTATTGAAATCTATTTTTATTATTTATTTTAATCACATTTAAGTCAATTGTTTATTTTTATATATTATTTTAAATCGATTTTATTATTTATTTATCCATTTTATTTTATTTAAATAATTTTTTATTATTTACTTCAACTCTAAGTCAAATTCTATCAAAATCAATTTTTTATTTATTTTAATCAAATGTATTTGAGTCGATTTTTATTTATTTTATTTAAATCGATTTCTATTTATTTTTATCAAATTTGTCAAATATCAATTTTATTTAAATCATTTTTTATTATTTATTTTAATCAAATATTTACCTTTTTGTTTAATTTTATCATTTATTATTTTATGTTTTTTTTTTACACTGTATTTCTCTGAACTTCTTCCACAGGCCCCAGTTTGAAAACCATGTTACAGCCACAAGAAGCTCTATTAAAGAAACTTAAATGACAATTTTACTGGGTAAGCAGGACTGTTTTTCAGTACAGAAATGTTACTGAAGTTTTGCGCGAGTAAAGAAAACATATTAGCCTACAGAACAATGAATCATAACACAATCACGAGATGTGCCTACATAACGTCTGACACATGAACTCTGCATCACTGACATTGAGAAACAGATACCTGAGAAATACTCTGATAAAACGCAGCACTCAATAACAGTTCAACACCAATTTATTGTCTGTCTAGTACAAAGATTTGCTCTTTAGACTTGCACACTTACAAAAACAAACATAATTAATCACCTCGTGATAAAAATAATGAAAGGGTGTAGAAAAAACCTGAGTGAGTGTCTGCTAAATATCGCACTAAACAACTCATGAAGAAATATATCAAATGGTATAAAATAGCTACAGTCCGTTGCTACATACGCTCATCAATAACACAAAGACGATTGGGACACAATCCCAGAATGCTCGACTGAAATCACACACCCAGTCTCAGACATCACATGAAAGAAAATCATTCAAAAAGACTCAAAACAACAGAGATATTTGAAGAAGAGTGTTTGACGATGGTTCCAGTGAGGAGGTTAGCACCCGAAGTGAGACGGTCTCTTGATTCAGATCAAAGCCCCACTGACTCTTGATTTAGTGCCTGAGGGCTGGAGCTCTCACGCAGACAGTCACATGACACGTGACTTCTGAGAGGACGAACCAACACATACACACACACAGAACAGACACAGAGATGAAGACAGAGTCGGACGAGGAGGAGACGGAGGCTCAGGCGCGTTCTCCACGGATGCGGCGCGCCAGCTGGATGTCTTTGGGCATGATGGTCACACGCTTGGCATGGATGGCGCACAGGTTAGTGTCCTCAAACAGACCCACCAGATACGCCTCGCTGGCCTCCTGCAAACACACACACACACACAGTCACATGACCTGACATCAGAGGAAGCAGCACTGTTTTAGTATCGTTGAGATCCTGCTATAGTTTTTGTTCATATTTTCGATTTTATTTTTATATATATTTTTTGTTTTCATTTTAATTTTAGTTAAAGTTTTAGTAATTTATAAAAATATGTCTATATAGTTTTTTGTTTTTTGTCAGTTTTAGTTATTTCTGTAAATCAAGTTAAACTAAATGAAAATGAGAAATGCTTTTTTTTTGTCCTTTAAAAAAAAAAAAAAGTCTATATAGTTTTTATTAATTTTTATTTCAGTTTTACTTTTGTAAGTGCATTTCTGCTACGGAATAAAACAAATTAAAAAAGGTAATTGTTACTTTTTATCTCACAATTTTTATTCAGTTTTAGTTCTTTTAGTAAATCAAGTTAAACTAAATGTTTTTTTAATGTTTTTTTAATAGTTTTTATTCATTTTCATGTTTTGAATTAGATTTTATTTTCAATTTTTTTTTTGGTTTTCATTTTAATTATTTTGTATTTTTTTAAAAAGTCTATATAGTTTTCATTAATTTTTCAGTTGTATCAAGTTAAACTAAATAAAAATTATATTATTTTTAAAATGATTTTCATTATAAAATTAAAATATATTTACTTTTTCATATTTTGAATTAGATTTTATTTTTAATATTTTTTTCATTTTATTTTTATTATTAAGGGTGATAAATTATTAATATGTTTAATTGTTTACTATTTTTATTCAGTTTTAGTTATTTTAGTACATCAAATTAAACTAAATGAAAATATTAATATTTTATTTAAATGTCTATTTTTTTATTCATTTTCATATTTTGAATTAGATTTTAATTTTAATGTTTTTTAAATGTTTTTTTTTTAATATTTTTATAAATTTTACTTTAGTAATTTTTTTAAATGTCTATATAGTTTATTTATTTTTAATTTTATTCATTTTTAGTTATTTTAGTACACCAAGTTAAACTAAATGAAAATGATTTTTTTCTTTAAAAAATATATACAGTATGTCTATATAATTTATTCATTCATATTTTGAATTAGATTTTATTTGTAATATTTTTATATATATTTTATATTTTTATTTAACTTTAGTAATTTTTCAAGAAATGAAAACAGATTTTTTAAAAATATGTCTATATAGTTTTATTCATTTTGTTATTTTAGTACATCAAGTTAAACTAAATGAAAATAGAAATGTTTTTTAAATATGCCTATACAGTTTTTATTCATTTTTAATTCCGCTATAGTTTTAGTAAATTTAGTACATCAAATGAAACTAAATAAACTGTTTTGTTATATTTTATATCAGTTGATGTTTATGTTTATCACATGTGTTTCTCTGGCTGTAGCTGGCGATGTGACGGACGGACGGACCTGCAGCGCTCCGATGGCGGCGCTCTGGAAGCGCAGGTCGGTCTTGAAGTCCTGTGCGATCTCTCGGACCAGACGCTGGAAGGGAAGCTTGCGGATCAGCAGCTCGGTGGACTTCTGGTAGCGGCGGATCTCACGCAGAGCCACGGTCCCGGGCCTGCAGGACACAGACAGAGCCGTTAGCGCTCGTCCCATGAAACACGGAGCCGTGCGTCATGTGACCTCCTCACCTGTAGCGATGGGGCTTCTTGACTCCTCCGGTCGACGGAGCGCTCTTACGGGCCGCTTTAGTCGCCAGCTGCTTACGAGGAGCTTTTCCTCCAGTCGACTTACGGGCAGTTTGCTTAGTACGGGCCATCCTGACACACGATCACCTGAAACTGAACAATATTACAGACTTCACAAACAAGCTAGATACATGTTTAAAGAGTAAATATATAATTAGGTTAATAGTACCAAATAGTACCAAAGCCTTTACATAAATTAGACAAGCTTAGGGTACAATTATTGCATTTCTAATAAGTATTATTGTAATTATAAATTTGTATTATTAAAATTATTTTTATTTCTAAAAGAGTTTTAATAGTCTCGTATTGCCAGACAGAATATATAAAGGCCTTTTTGTGCTGTCCTCAAGTAGTTTTTTGTAAATAATTAACAGAACTGCAATAAAATGTTTTGGTCTGACTCTGACCCTCCATTACGTCAATGATTCATTTCTGTAGTTGTCAGACGAGTTTCACGGGGTTTCCCATGGTTTTTAGTGTGACACCCATCAATCAACATACTCTCTGCCTATAAACGCGAGTTACAGACTGGTGGGGCGTGGCTTCAGTCGCTCCGCACCAATCAGCGCTGAGTGTACAAGTTCAGCACCGCCCCGCTGCGCGGATGACATAATGGCTGCTTGAAATTTGAGAGAAGAGATAAAATAGCAGTTTACAGCGCGAAGCACAAATGACACGATTTCCAGCGTATTACAACAACACGGATCGCGTTTAACGGCGTACAGCGGTAGCGAACACTGTCAACAAGTATTTCTGAAAACCCCTGCGAGCAAAAGTGTGAGAATGAGTTTAATTCATCGAAGGAAAGCGATAATGATGAGACTGAGCGCGCGAGGCGTTTTTCTCATTTCAGAATCAGATCGAGACCCTTTTAAAGCGATTTCTCCACACGATACTCATATTGTTTACACATGTGACGGATTCCCGTCACCGTTAAACGGGCCCGTGTGAAGTGTGTACCGGGTGAAGACTCACCTGTCGGGTGTTGATCGAGGTTTTATTCCGCTGCCGAGGGTTTTTGCTGCTTGAAGAGAGTTTGAGGTGAAATGGCTGATAGTCTCCCATCATACACCGCGGCTCTCGCGCCTCATTACACTAATCACACACCGACGGTTGTTCTTTATAACGGTCTTTCTATCTTTATAATAGTGTAAAAGCACAGTTTTAAAAGCAGAATCAGTTTTTACCACATTGAACACACTATTCTTGTATCTTTTTGGTCAATGTACTACTGTAAAAGCAGTAAAAAAAAACCGAACAAAAAACAGTAAAATTATTGCTGAGAATGAGATTCAAATGCAACAGCACAGTAATATTTTCAGTAAAAATGACTTAAAAGTGATATAAAAGTTTAAATTATGACACTAAATCGAAATTAAGACATTAAAATGTCGAATTGATGACAAAAAAAAATAAATTCTGACTTATAACCTAAAGTCAATGACAAAAAAAGTCAAAATTATTACATACTAAGTCAAAATAATGACATAAAATTCAGAATTATGCATTAAAAAGTCAATTATGACATAAATTGAAATTATGACATTTAAAAGTTCAAAATAATGACAAAAAAATAAAAACAAAATGAAATAATTCTGACTTAAAAAGTCAATGACAGTTATGACTAAGTCGAAATAAGGACAAAATTCAGAATTATGTATTAAAATTTAATTATGACAAGTTGAAATTGACATTAAAGACAAAATTATGACAAAATTCGGATTCATGCATTAAAAAGTCAATTATGTCATAAATTGAAATTATGACATTAAAAAGTTTGAAACGATGACAAAAAACCAATTCTGACTTAAAAAGTCAATGGCAAAAAGTCAAAATTATGACATCAAGTTGAAATAATGACATAAAATCCGGAATTATGAATTAAAAGGTCAGTTATGACAAATTGAAATTGACATTAAAAAGTCAAAATTATGACAAAAAACTAAATTCTGACTCAAAGCGAATGACAAAAAGTAAAAATTATGACACACTAAGTTGAAATGTCATACATTTTGGAATTATATAAATTAAAAAGTCAATTATGACAAGTTGAAATTAAGACATAAAAAGTCAAAATTATGACGTTCTTTATTAATCGTATAAATTTGACTTTTTAATAATTTTCGTCATAATTTAGAAAAAAGTAAAGACACCTAATATAAAGTGGGACCAAAGTTTTAATATAAATAATGAGTTATCAGGTGGTTCTTACTTGTTTTTGCACAACCTTGAAGATTTTTGTTTTATATACAGCGAATCCACCCTGTAATATTTTTTGTGGAAATCAAATGTCACATTGCTTGGTCTCGATTTATGCGTTCAAATCATTTACACAGCTAAGAATAATAACTCAACAAAAGAACCATGCTTTGATAGAAGTTTATGTACAAAAAAATCCACATTAGAGATCTCAGATCTTCAGTACACATAAGGCACCAGTTTGTACGGCACTCGGCGGCAATATTCTCGCCAGGCATCGCCGTGCTTCTTCAGACATGAATCTTCAATCTCATTGGCTCGTTGCCTCAATAAGTTAAAGCACTGGAGTGCCGGCAAGTACGGCAGAACGCTGGTGAACCCTGAATGGAAGACAAACAGCAGTTGAGATAAAACATGCAAAAACTGATTTGAATGTTTCCGTGTCATGAACACGTGTGCAGGTAACCGTACCGCAGGGGAGACACCAGGCAAACATCATCAGAATGTCTCCTAGGTAGTTAGGGTGCCTAACCCATCCGAACCATCCAGAAACCAGAAGACGTCTTCCTGTCGGGCTTCGGATTGTGTGCAGACCTTTGAAAGAGGTCGAGATCATCAACCATTGATTGGACCTACACATGCATTTACTTTTATGCGTGCCAGAGTTTGAGTGAATGTCAGTCTTATGCTTTCTTGGCGTACATTTATGAAGTAGTGTTTATATGGAACAAAAATGGTCCTAAAACTCAAAGTAGAAGACAAACACTGGATATAAATATCACACGGATTCGCAAAAACGATTAAAAACGCTGTATTCTGCTGCCAGGCCAGTAGATGGCGATGTCACTTTGTAAAGAAACATGCGCCTATAGACTGAACATGTAATACACATGCGCATGACGTCACCGTTTTCACTAATTCACCTTTTTGTAGTTCACACGGAAACGATAGACAGAGACGACTTTTCAGGCCCCCAAAACGCCACTGTCGTGTAAACGAACGGCCAAAACGAATAAAAATTTTTCAGTTTTTAGTTGAAAACAGTGCCTCAGTTTGGAGTTAATTAGAGTCACTTCACTTCATTAGAACTTGATTAGTTCATTCTGAACACAGCCACAATTATAAAGAGGGGTGTAGACTTACGCAATTAGGTTAATTCAAGTTCTTTTTTCTCTGAAATGTGTCACTTTGGTTTTCAGTGACTTTATATAAGTTAGCATTTTACATAAAGACGTGCAAAAGTTCTGATTTCATTTATTTACGTCACAAAAACCCGGGAGTATAGACTTTATATCCACTGTAAAATCAAGCAGGGCTGTGTTTCCCAAAGCGAACTATGGTCAGAAGTTACCAGTAGATTTCAATGGGACTTAAGACCATAGTTGGCTAACGATGCTTTCGTTAATGCAACCCAGGATGAGAATATGAAGAGGTTACACGTACAAGCGTAGGCCGGGTCATTTGGATTTCTGCGGAAACCATCTTTCTGCTCGTTGGACAGGTAATAAATCAGGAAGCCAATACCTGTCAAAACATTGCATTGAGCATTATAACAATCACTAGCATGTTATACATCACTAGCATGTAATCACGCATGTTTCTTTTCTAAATGTGAGGTCTGATGGCTAATGAATGAAGATTATTCTCACCGAAGAGCAGGCAGATGGGCACGGCCGACAGGAAATGGATGTGATTGGGCCTCTGAAGAAGGAAGTAAACAGGAAGACTGGAGAAGAAAGGGATCCAGATGAACTCTCCCAAAATCATAATGAAGCCAATCGGCTCGTCTGTGAACTCTTTGGTCGTCAGCACAGATCCCTAATGAACCGCATCATAAACATGACACAACATCAGGCACCAGAAATTGACTCCATTGGCAGATATTTGATCTTGTTTTAAGTATAAACTTAATAACTTAAGTCATTTTGTTATTCCAGTAAATGTATCTTGATTTAAGAATGTTTAGATATTTGTACTGGAATCACATCACATCACACATGATGGACAGCAGACCCTTAACCCAATGAGGAAACAGTATGGCCTGCTGACCTCATCGATGAGGAAGTCCAGTATGTAAATGAGATGAAAGACGATCACTAGCAGCAGAGAGAGAGACAGCGAGTTCTTCATCTCTATCGCAGTCAGGAGATAATTCAGATCCATCATGGCCTGCAGGACAAACACACAGACGTCAATCACCTGTCATTTCATTTCTCCTAACTCATGTACACAAACTCACCCAGCCGATGAATCCGATCCTGACCATGACGAACTGTTTGACGTCGATGATGCCCAGACGAGGATCCATATTCTGACCCAGAGCAAACTTCAGCAGGAGATCCGCTATAAAACACAAACGACCTCTGAACACGCTTGTGAAAACAAGTACACTACTTTAGCATACTTTTATGACAGAAATAAAGAATATACTAAAGAGTTTTCATACACTTAATTGTTTAAATTTATATGCAATTAGTTGAACTCAAGAGTGTTTTTAACCCACTTAAATACATATTTATATGTAGGTTATAGGAGGTTTGTCGCACCTGTGTTGTCGTAGTGCACCTGCGCAGAGGCGTGTGTGTGGATCGGACACAGGTACAACGCCAGGCTGAGCAGCAGAGAGACGGCCATGCCAGCGCTGACCAGAGAGAAGATCCTGTCCGTCATGGCGCCGGCCCGCAGGACACCACAGAACCACAGCGCCGAGAACAGAGCCACGCTCAGCAGGAACGCATACAGACCTGCAGCAGATGCAAAACCCTGAAAGATGCTCAACACATTCAATATATATATATATACCCAAAGATTTGTGTTCAATCTCCTACCGTTGAGTTTGTATTTTAAACGCTTTCCATTACAGCCCATCTTGCCTTCACTCACCTGCATAAAGGAGGATAAATGAAAATAAATAATGAATAATAGACTGCTGGTTTAAAGCTCTTGTTTCTGGTCTCACCTGTCCCACAGGTAGATGATAGAGCGCCGCCTGCAGGACAGTGAACAGCAGCACCACAGACACAGACGTCCAGTCCCAGATGGATCCGGCAGAGCCGAGCAAAACCCATGAGTCAGAGGAGGAGCGACAGCCGTCCAGCAGCATTATGAGAGAGACGCCCAACAAAACACACACCAGCGACAGAACTGACACACACACATAAATATAAAAATGAGGTATAATCAAATTAAATATGCACTAATTTGCATACATTTACAGGATAGAAATATAAAGATTGGATAAAGTCAGGTTGCAAATTCTTGTTTTGTCGACGTATTAGCCCACTGATACATGAATTATATGGTGCGATGTGTAAGGTAATAGTTGGTCTCTATGTAACCCCTCCACCCAGGTCCTACTCGCCCCGCTCTGTGCGGGCCTCGAACCCGGGTCTCTGGCATGGGAGGCGGACACTCTAACAAGGAGGCTAAGGGCTGCAACCTGTAGCATCATTCGCTAGAGCATCTCTTGAGATCAGAGGAGTGAGGTTTACTCGCACAGTGACTACTAGCTGGCCTCCGTTACATCTATATGCTATAATATAAGATATAACTAGAGCACTTACGGATGTTGTTCCATTTACTGTGGACATGAACCACACCTTTGCCATCATCATCATCTTCATCCTTGAGCTTCCGTGTGTCTAATCCATTCCTGTGCGGCTGTAGGACAGTCAGAGGGGTGTAAACATACAGCGAATCTGGAATAAACACTGGATTTCATTTCAGAAGCTCACCTGATGTTCTTGATTGGGAGACGTCATAGTCACAGTCCGTGCATACTCGTTCAAACCCATTGTGCCAACTCAAACGTTTAAATCAGCTGTGAACTTTAACACTACAGCACAACTCCACACTACTGTATTACCAAAGACAGAGGTTTTTATGCTCCAGCTGTTACTACACATACTGACACGTTGCAATATGAATGAAACGTGCAATAGCAGAGAACGTTCAACGGACGGGCCTTACTTCCCTTATTCTGAAAGAGAGATCTGATGAAAACCTCAAACACTTTATGAAGCTGCCATGAAAATCCCCTGGAATGTTCTCTGAACTTTAGCTAATGTTCTGTCAAGGTTCTCTCAAAGTTACGAACAAACGTTCTTCCAGTAACATTAATAGAACGTTCGTTCAAAGTTATCTGGAATTTAATAATATTGTCAAAACGTTAGCAAAAAAACAAAGGGAAAAAGTAACATTTTATTTCTGAAATATTTTATTTAGATGTTTGTGTAACGTTTTTTAAATGTTACTACGTGTTTCAGAATGTAAAAGCAACGTTCTGAAAAGAACATTTAAAAGCAAAGTTCAGAGAACATTCAAAAGTAACATTTAGAGAAAATTAAAAGTAACGTTCAGAGAATATTCAAAAGTAACGTTCAGAGAACATTCAAAAGTAACGTTCAGAGAACATTCAAAAGTAACGTTCAAAGAACATTTAAAAGTAACGTTCAGAGAATATTCAAAAGTAACATTTAGAAAACATTTAAAAGTAACGTTTAGAGAAAATTAAAAGTAATGTTCAGAGAACATTCAAAAGTAACATTCAGAGAACATTTAAAAGTAACGTTCAGAGAACATTCAAAAGTAACGTTCAGAGAAAATTAAAAGTAATGTTCAGAAAACATTTAAAAGTAACGTTTAGAGAAAATTAAAAGTAATGTTCAGAGAACATTTAAAAGTAACGTTCAGAGAAAATTAAAAGTAATGTTCAGAGAACATTCAAAAGTAACGTTCAGAAAACATTTAAAAGTAACGTTTAGAGAAAATTAAAAGTAATGTTCAGAGAACATTTAAAAGTAACATTCAGAGATCATTTAAAAGTAACGTTTAGAGAAAATTAAAAGTAATGTTCAGAGAACATTCAAAAGTAACATTCAGAGAACATTTAAAAGTAACGTTCAGAGAACATTCAAAAGTAACGTTCAGAGAAAATTAAAAGTAATGTTCAGAGAACATTCAAAAGTAACGTTCAGAAAACATTTAAAAGTAACGTTTAGAGAAAATTAAAAGTAATGTCCAGAGAACATTTAAAAATAACGTTCAGAGAACATTCAAAAGTAACGTTCAAAGAACATTTAAATTCAAAAGTAACGTTCCCATGATGTTTGCAGAAAATGGAATGTTCCCTTAACGTTCACATAACGTTAAACCCTGGATGTTTTGAACGTTCAAGTCAGAAAAAGTTTTCCTAATTTAATGGAAATGGTTTAATGGTTAAACGTTGGCAAAACCTTCTTGGAATATATTTTTTAAGACTCTATCCCCCGGTGTCACAGACAAGGCTTAAGCTAGTCCTAGACTAAAATGCATGTTTGAGCTGTTTTAACTGAAAAGAACTTGTACTGACAGATCTTAAAATATGCCAGTGCCGTTGTTTTGTCTCAAGATGCACACTTTTATAAAAGGTGTACATTTATAAAAGATACTTAAATATCCTAATTGAACTAAGGCCTAATCCTGGCTTAGGCTAAACCCTGTCTATGAAACCAGGCTTATGTTTGCAATCAGATTTGCACCTCAAAAGACGTGTAAGAGAGGAAAGTGTGTGTGATCTGTGTCTGAATCCATAATTTAATTATGTCTGTGAAACACTGCATTAGTGCACATTATGACATATGCAGCAGGGCAAAATAAACGCATTTTCACTAGTTTGGTTAATTAAATTCATTAGTACAAGTGATTACAAATAACAATGCAATGCATGAGTATTTGATGTTTTAATAACAGATTTCCATATACAAACTGTATATTGTGATATTGTTGGCCACGTCACCAGACTCAGGCATATAACCGTGTGCTAAATAAAAACACATGCAGTGGAAATTCAATGACTTTAAAAGGAAAGCAGTGTAGAGGAATGGATTCTCCATTGAAATCGTCCATTTTCATACGTCGACGTCATCTGTTGGATACACACTTAAATGAGACAAAACATCTGTCAGAACTGAATGCATTTGCAAATAAAAAAAATAATAAAATAATGGATGGTATTATTTAAGCGGTAGTTTAAAAAACGTACAATAAAAATACACAAAACGTTCCAACATCCACTAATTGGTCCATTGCATTTCTCCAGTTAACAGCAAAGACAATCACAACGCTACAGCCATACAAAACAAGTCCCAAAATATCTGAGATAAAAAAATAATAATAAACACAAATGAGACTTAAGTGTTAAGCATACATACCGTCAGGGCTAAAACACTGTTTTTTCACATAATGTTCTGAGATTATGTGGGAATGATCGCATACGAGTTCAGTAGCTTGGCCTTTGTCTTAAATACAAGCTGCCTCTAGGAGAAGAAACTTCCATGCTGGGATCACTAAAGTACACATAAAAACCACATTCAGGCTACAACCAGTGCAATGACCGGTTTACATAGTGTTATTCTACGCAGACGTCTAGAAAGACTCAATGTCCTCAAATATGGCTTATCGCAAACTTCTCTAGCAAGCCTAGCAGCACACTACTGAGTGTTTACTACTGAGAAAACAATCCATTCTTAAGGTAAGTTCACTGTCAGGGTCACAAACGAAACAGGGAACGTTCTGGCAAGGTTCTCTCACAGTTATGAACAGTAACATTAATAGAACGTTCATTCAAAGTTGTCTGGCCTTTAATAATGTTTTCAAAACATTAGCACAAAAACATCATTTTTTTAGTTGGACGTTCATCTAACGTTTTTTTTTAATGTTACTACTTGTTTCGGAACGTTCACTGAACATTCAAAAAGTAACGTTCCTATAATGTTTGAAGAATGATACAATGGAATGTTTGCTTAATGTTCACATAACCAAGAAAAAATGTTCAGAAAACATTCAGAAATAACGTTTTCATAACTTAATTGGAACGTTAGCAAAACGTTCCTAGAATATATTTTTGTTAGCTGGGTCAATATTTGCAAGGCTTGGTTGAGAAATAGATTTTGACGACACTTATTTGAGCTGTAACAACTGACAGTACATGTGATATACATTCTCTACAGAAGACATTAGCTATGTTTCCATTCAAAGTTGCGAATTTAATTAGAATATGGCATAAAACATTTGCGAATGAAGCAGCGTTTCCTTCCCATGTATTCAAGAGAACAAAATCGTCACTTCCTGGGAAATTGGTGCTAAAAAAAGTCAGAATTGCGAGATGCAAACTCAGAATTCCGAGAAAAAATTCAGAATTGCGGGATTCAAACTCCGAAATCCGAGCACTAAAGTCAAAATTACGGAATGCAAACTCAGAATTCCGAGAAAAAAGTCAGAATTGCGAGATGCAAACTCAGAATTCTGAGAAACGATTCAGAATTGCAGGATTCAAACTCCGAATTCCGAGCAAAAAGTCAGAATTATGGAATGCAAACTCAGAATTCTGAGAAAAATGTCAGAATTATGGAATGCAAACTCAGAATTCTGAGAAAAATGTCAGAATTGCGAGAAGCAAACTCAGAATTACGAGAAGTCAGAATTGGAGGGAATTAAACCAAATCATTCTGATGACAGACTTTGAGTCAGGTGTTTCAGAACCACCAAACCAACATTTGAGATGCTGCGATGCGATTGGTCCGCTGGTTAGTCCAGTTATCCAATCACAGCCTCTGCTGAGGTTTTGAGGGATTTATTCAGTAAATGTGTTTTCGTCGTAGTTTATCCGCAAGTCTTCTTATCGGATAAACAATGATCCACCTCAATTGAGCGCATACGTTTATTTTTAGTATTTATGCGCATTTTGGCTTTTCCATCCAGAGTTTTTTTTTTATGCGATATCCCAAAATAGGTGGATGGAAACATAGCTATTGAATGCCTTTGGTTATGATGGGTTAGTTCTGTTAACATGATGTTAAAGCTGATCTGCTTAATGGGAATAATCAAATTGAATGCCAAAAGACGTTTGATACAACATTGTCCTTTCGAGAAGTCTGCATGACACACTTCACATCAGTGATCCAGACTCCTGAAAATAGTCCCTCCAATGAGCTCAAATCAACCTGTAAATGTGCAAAGTTTTGCAAGAGGCATAGCAGGTGTAAGGAATAGCGCCTACTCCATGCTACAAGAGTTAAACGTGTCGAGAAGTTTCTCTCTTTGATTGCATCTGACTTGTGTTTCAACAAGACAAATTTCAAGAGATCCGCCTCCAGGAGCTCTAAACAGTCAAAACGGCGCGAACCTCCAATTTCATTCAGCGGTGACGTTGCTTGCTTAGCAAAAACTTGGTAAATATATAAAATCTCGCTTTCACGGTTCGTACACCATTTCTAGACAACATTAACCTTGTTAATCTCTCTAATCTATGAAGCAGAGAACTCGTCTAGCAGTCGAACGAATGTACGTAACTCTCAAACTCCCATCCGACAGCTTATGAAGCACTAGCACACAAGAACAATAAATCATCAATTCCCTAAAATCTGCAAACATTCAATGCATCTGTCGCTATGTACAATATAGGATCTTCATATATTAATTATTCGAGTTCATTATTCCATTATAGAGTAGTCTGAATATGTACAATAGAAGACTCCATGATCAAATAAATAAATAAAAAGTAAAATGGCCGTGGCTTTCGCAGTGTTATAGAAGAGGCCAGCAGGGTTTCTGCAAAGAAGAGTCTCGATCTTCGATCGTTTGCAGTCTGTCTGCGGGCGAGAGCTGAAGTCGCAGCTGTGCATCATGGTCCCGTGTGCATTTACATGTGACGTTAATGTGCAACTAAAGCGTGGATGGGTGAAATACTGGCTCCTGGCTCTCGGGAATGAGGCTTCGGCTATACCACGGTCCCGCTCGGTGAGTTTCCATTCTGTGCTGACAGCGGTTGAGACGGATGCTAGTGCAAAAACACAAGAAACAGCATGAGTTTGACTGTGAAACCACTGGCGCTTGGCAAATGCTTTCAACATGTTTGCCACATCTGAAAATGACAAGCCAGAAACATGAAACCATATTGTTTTTATTAGATGTCTTTAACCTGTTAACTGTCAGCCACTTTTTGAGCATATTTGGTTGTAATCCTTGAAAATCCTTCAGAAAATGAGTAGAAGAGTAAAAAAAGTTTTATAAAACATTATAGAGCATTTTATACGAAATATATATTTCACAAAATAATTTGGACTTTAAAATTGGTACAAAATCAAAGTCCTGCCTAAGCAAGTTGTGTTCCAAATTTGAAGTTGATATCACAAAAATTGAGGTTCTTATGGGATTTTGTTTAAGCGCAGTACCAAAAATAGCCCCCGGTCATGCATTTGATGCGCTCTCCTGTCAAAAATATCTGTCACAATATCAGTTCTAAGAAAACAGCAGCCAAATATGGAAACTTGAGTCTCAGAGCTTTCTAACAACATGTCAAGATTAGAAAAAGAGTTGACTATAAAACACTAGTGCAAAGTGTAAAGTTGGTAGCGTTTGAAACACAACTCCGCCCACTAGAGGGAGGAGCTCGCTAAACGGTTTTCGATGGTGTAACGATGTCCAATTTCTAAACAGTTTTCACATAATGACTTTTGAGTGTATAAGCCTTTGATTGATACCTAATTTATGATGATTACTAAAATATGTGATAGGAAAAAAAGGCAATAAAAAGCACGCCAGGTTTGACTTTATTTATATATTAAAATACAACTAAAGTTACAGGTTAATTGGGTTAGAGTGCAACAGTTGGTTCCGGAAATAAAAATCTATTCATTTTTACATTTTAAAAGCCATCAGCACACATTATTTCAACTAGATTTTAAAATAACTGTTTAACAGTAGAAAAAACTACATTACCCATGATTCTGCAAAGAAATCTCCAAAAATCAGAGAAATTAAACGTGCAAATTGCGGCAAAAGAACTCTCTCCCATGATGCACTGCGAATGATTTATTGAATGACAATTGAATGTTTTCACTGATGTCATTCGCAGTGCATAATGGGATTGTAATTCTTTCCCTAAAGTCGTTAGGTTCACAGTCACAGCTTCGTCTTTTTTGTTTCAAATCAAAGTTTGTAAAGTTGTGACTCGTAGCTAGTTGGTTTGGTTTATGGCTTAACTCTTAAACAAAGACTTTTCTAAAATCCTAATGGAAAAAAAAAAAAAATATGTCCGCCGTTGTGCTCTATATTTGCACTGTAATTTTTACTTGCATTTGTCGTATTTTGAATCGCGCAAAATACTTTACGTGTAGATCTGGACTCACCGCTTTTCCGGGTCGAGCCCAAGTGCAGATGAGGCCCTCCTGGCACGCGGTGATGATGCAATCGTTCATGAAGACGAGTACGGTGAGTCGCTCGTGGGCGATTTTCTTGCACACTAGCGGCTCCAGTAGCGGCACCTCGTTCATGCGCGGACACAGCGTGGTTCCCAAGACTTTAGCTCCATCTAGTCGATTGCTGCGCGGCGCCACATTGATCTTATCGTTGCTTTTGCTAATGTTGCCGAGGCTGTGGTACCGCTTGTGCTCCTTTTCCCCTCCCACCCCGGATTTGTCCGATTTGCGCTCTTGGAGCGACAGCGTAGCGAAGCGGCCGATGCTAAACGGCGCACTTCCTCCTCCACTGCCGCCGCTGCCACTGCTGCCACCCGTGACGCCGCTCTCTGTCGCCCCCTGGATCTTGGAGGTGTTTGCGACGGCAGGGTGTGGAAGGGAATTGGAGCGCGACAGTGAGCGAGGTAAAGGTAGCGGCAATGTAGCCGTTTGGTGCGAGGGATGATGGTGACCTTCGACTACGCTACTTCCGCTAGTGCTGTTCAACGCCGTGGATGCCGGAACGGTGGGGCCGAAGGTGTTTGTAAGCGCTCGGGAGAGTGGAAGTCGCGGATACAGAACGTCGTCCGTCAGGTCCCACAAACAGAACTGCGTGTCCTGCCCGACGGATCCGAAGCGGTACGATACGGACGACGCGCCACCTTTGGAGCTGTGCCGCGAGAGGCGCGAAAGCGTGCTGCTGGTGCGCACGCGGCCGAAGTGCAGCGCCCCCTGCTGGAGATCCTCCTCGCTGCCGCTGAGCTCCATCGGCTCGTCGTCCTCCAGGTTAGTGGTGAAGGGGTCAAACGCCACCACGTTGACCCACGACTTGTGACCGTGTCCGCGCGCCACCACTCGGCTCTCCGCGAAAGACCACACCGTCACCAGATCGTCCTCTCCGCCGGTGGCCAGGTACTTCCCGTCGGGGCTCCAGGAGACGCACAGCAGGCCCCCGAAGTAGCTCTTCATCACTCCCTGCAGCTCCATGGAGTCGAAGTGGAAGACGCGGAGGCAGCCGTCCTGTCCAACACACGCCACGTGAACGCCGTCGGGCGAGAAGGCGAACTCGTTCAAGCCGCCCTCGCCCACCACCCAGCGGAGTAAAGGGTTGCGGGGCGTCTTGGTCTTGCAGGAGTAGACGGAGAAGCCCTCGCCCTGGCGGAGCAGACAGTACTGAGGAGCCGTGGTGCCGCACGGATGCTCCACGTTGTAGAGGTAGAGGTGACCGCTGGCGTGAGACGCCAGGAAGAGATTCTCCGACTTGGGCAGCCATTTGAGACACGTCACCTTTGATTTGTCTATCAATCTCTGGGGAAGAAATCACACTATGTCAGCAATGTGACGATATGAAAATTATACACTGATAAAAAGTGACATTTATAATGTTAATAAATGCTGTTCTTTTGAACTTTCTATTCATCAAAGAATCCTGAAAAATAAAATGTATTCATTTTTTCAACATTGATAATCATAAATGTTTCTTGAGCAGCATATCAGCATATTAGAATGATTTCTGAAGGATCATGTGACACTGAAGACTGGAGTAATGATGCTGAAAATTCAGCTTTGATCACAGAAATAAATTATATTTTTCAATATATTCACATAAAAAATAATATTTCAAAATTTTTACCATATTTTTGATCAAATAAATGCAGTTTTAGTGAGCAGAAGAGACTTCTTTCTAAAAATATTACAAATTCTTAATGACAAATTCTTAGTGTACTTTTGAACAGTAGTATGTATATATATCATTTTAAATCTCACAGCAAATTGATCACACATCAAATTTTGCTGAGAAGTTAGCCCATAAGATCATTTAAAGTCATTATTGTGTTAAATGAGAAAAGCATCAAATAGACATTTCAAGTAGCTTTAGAAAAATAATGTTTAATGTTTTTTTTATTAATATAGAAATATTTTTGGAAAATTATGGAATTTTTCATGAAACGATAAGAAATTAAAACTGCCAGTAGGTGGCGGTAAATGTCTAAATAAGTAAGTCATTGAGTCATTCAATCATTTGATTCGTTCAAACAGCTGATTCATTCAGGAATGAAGTAAATGGCTCTCTTTATGGCTCTCTTGATTCGCTCAAAACGTAAATCTTATTTGTGGACAAAATATTATTACTGGGCTGAAGTATGACCAGCAATGTGAAGTATGAACTGGTAAGTCATGTAAAATAATCTTTTCAGAGCATATACTTTTTCACCATAAGACTATTTCCTGCTAAACATGACGATCCAATAATAAGCCACATACTACTTTCAGTTCAACATTACTGTGAGCTATTGTAAAAAGGTCAAGTAATAAAGACTGTGAGTAAGAGCTCTTCATGCTTTCGATTAGATTGACAAATACAAACTGCCACGAGGAACTTACAAAATGTTTGTGGCTGCTTGCAGGGGTTTCAATATCTAAACAGGGTTCCTGTTTTCTTATCACTGATGTAGAAACATAATGTCAGAATGAAGGATCTTAATGATCCACACGGTGGATCTCCAGCAATCATTTATGCAATATTATGCAATAATTTAAGACGTTTCTCCTTATATAGAACCTTTTTGGCATAAAATTGAGTCAAGAACCCCCTATTTATAACCGTTATGTCTCAGAGTGTAACATTCATCGTGATTCAGTTTGATCATCTCAGTCATCTCATCTGCTCACCTCCTCGTTGAAGAGCTTGCTGGTCTCTTTCTTGATGGGGTCGAGGTACTGCACCTGTCCGGCGGAGAAGCCCACGATCAGAGCCACGCTGTCAGCGGTGGCCGAGTACTGGTTGAAGTCATGACATGTGGGCTGAGTTCCCTTATAGATGCGCTTGTCTATCGGCTTACTGAGATCCACCGCCTGCAGAGAGAGTCAGATATACAGAGGGATTTGTGTGTCACTGGGGCTTTATTCATATTTTGAGTATGTTTTTATTTTTATACGCTGCAGAAATGATGTTCTTGTTTTCCAGCACAAACATCTAAACATTCTTAAATCAAGATATATTTACTGGAGAAGCAAAATGACTGGAGATATTAAGTCTTGATTAATTAAAAAATCATCAAAATGAAGTGAGTTTGTGCTTAAAACAAGAACAAAAATCTGCCAATGGAGTCAGAAAAATAATCTCGTTTTCACTTTCAATTAAGTGTATTTTTTTAAGACCCCATTGGCAGATATTTGTTCTTGTTTTAAGCACAAACTCATTTGATTTCGATTACTTTTTCTTAATATCTTCAGTCATTTCTCTTCTCCAGTAAATGTATCTTGATTTAAGGATGTTTAGATATTTGTGCTGGAAAACAAGATAGAAATACTGAGGAAGAACATCAGTTTTCGCAGTGATATTTTCCGTTTTCTTGTTATGGAAGCTTGTTTCCACCACAAAATAAAATTCTGACTTTTTATCTCACAATTCTGACTTTCTTTCTTGTAATTGCGAGTTTATATCTAACTTTTTTCTCAGAATTGTGATAAAAACTTAAAATTGACAAAAAAAAGAAGTCATAATTACCTTTTTATTTGTTTATCCTGTGGTGGTAATCCATATTTTGTTGTGTTTTTTTTTTTTGGTCATATTAATTAGTTTTTCCTTTTTAAATAGGTCTATATAGTTATTAATTTTTATTCCAGTTTTAGATATTTTAGATCAAGTTAATCTAGGCATCTAGCTGAAATAAACAATTATTTTATTTCGAAGATGTTTTCTTTTCATGTTTTTAGTTTTAGTTACCCTGATATTCAGATATATGAAAGAAAGGACGAGATCATTGTATCATTTTGGTATTATTATATACATTTGCAGTCGAATAGTGATTGTCACAAACTCTAAACATGTAAGATATTCTTTGCTCAAATGTGCAAACCACAACTTCTCTTTTTATGTACATACAATTATGAAAACATGATGACGAACACATAAAAGTCGCTGGTTTTGGCATCCTTTACTAATCTGACCAGATCAAGAGGATGTTCCTCCATTGAATCACAAACAACAACAATACTGGCTGGTCAGTCCAGATCTCAGGGTCGAGTGTGACATCTTGTGGTGATTCAGAGGCCAGTAAACCATTTTAAAAGCATATTAATGACCATCATAAATACCAATACATATCAGTGTTGATGTCTTCAATACAAACACAGTGTTTTAAATGAAGCTTTACTGAAAGAGTTTAAATCTCGTGTAAACATAACAAGTGTCCTAATCTGTACACAAATGCAGAAAGATTCCAATGCGATTCTCTTGATGTCGCGCGAATGTAAACAAAGCGCTGCTACATTGTAGCGCTCAGATCCGCATCTGTCATTCATCACTGAGATCAAGAGATGCTGTCCGACCGTACCTTCTTAATGTTTGTGTAGGTGTAGAAGTAAAGTTCCCTGCCGATGTTGAAACACACTCGCTCCGAATCCTCGCTCGGGTCCTCCGGCTTCAGCTTCACCATCGACACCCGGACCGGCGGCAGGAAGCCCGGAGAGGAGTTGGCCGCGGCGGCGGACCCGGGCCCCTGCACCAGCCCAACACCAGCACCGCCGCCCGGGATGGAGCCCGTTCCTGCGCCCGGCCCCACAGTGACACCCGCCGAGGGCCCCCGCGGCAGACCGGCCCGCTGCTGAGAGTCCGAGAGGGTGAGCAGCTTGTAGAATCCCTCCCGGGTCCGGAACTGCGATTTAATCTCATTGATATCCTTCAGAGCGCCTCCATCTGCGGCCATCTTCAGTCCAAACGCGCCGCACAGGAAGCGCCGCGCCTCTGACCTGGAAATAATGCGGAAAACTACAAGCAAAATGGGAGCAGCGCTGCACGCGTCGCCCGTGAACTCGAACCGGAGCGGACGGACGCATCTGACCCAACCGGATGATGCTGATGATGATGATGCTCCAGTCAGAGTCACTATGATCTCAGAGCTGATTCAATACAAACTGATATCTATCTATCTATCTAGTCTTACATGATGAATGTATAGCATTTGTTAAATATATTTGCAGACATTTATTACAGTAGACATATAACCATCTTCAATGGATTTTATTTTGATAGTGAAAACATTGTCACATTCACATCTTCTGTTGATTTTACACAGAAACTACTTTATTAATCCACAACAGACGTGCAAATACTCCAGTCTCTCCAAAAACAGTCAGTTCTCTGTGATGTTCAGAATGTCCCATCAGAATAACAGCAGACAATGTAGAGATTTCTGACCGACCAGGAGGTGGCGCTGCTCTCTCTCTCTCTCTATCACACACACACACACACTCTCTCTCTCTCTCTCACACACACACACCTCAGATACTCACTCTCGCTCTCACACACACATGCGTTTTCTCACACTTGTATTGACGTCTTTATTAACATCGGGGAGTTTTATGTGAAGGAATTTAGTAACAGAGTTTGGCAGTCCTGTGTGTGTGTGTGTGCGTGTTTGTGTAACACTCTCAGGAAACAGGGGCGGAGTCAACCGTTTCCAGGATGTACAGATTACAGAGTCCTGATTGGTCATCACACGCTCGCTTCTCCATGACAACGGTTCTGTTGACAGGAATCAAACATGTCATAACGAGAAAACGTTTGTGACCTGAAAATTATTTAGATGTTTGAGTTACACTTGAGTGTGTGTGTGTGTGTGTGTGTGTTCACCTGTCAGATCCCAGCAGCCGGAATATTCTTTTGGTGTCAGTGATTTCCTGCAGTATCTCTGATGACCCCTGACCTCTCCGCTGCCAGCCGTGTTTCCAGATGGCGATCAGTGTGTCGTCATAATAAACTGAGAACACAGAGTGTGTGTGTTGACGGAGGGTTCTGACTCGTACAGCACGCGTGACACACACATGAACACACACTTACCCACGGCGTCTATGTCTAACTTAAAGGTGACGTCCGACGGCAGGAGTCTGTGGCTTTTGGCTGATCCGTCCAGAGCGACTGTGTGAACAGAGTCTGATGACCAAAGAAAGTAATCTTAGCATAAAACCACTGCGGAAAACATCATCATCACAGCGCCATGACGACAACTGTATAACACTGTAACATCTGAGGTTATGATA